>JADDOH010002527.1:0-26929 GCA_016648135.1 Agrypnia vestita | reverse complement strand
GCTCGATATCTATAGCCCCGAAATTCCACGACCGACCACACCGGTCGGCGTCAGCGGCTCACTTCGCAACGATCGAAAGTCAAAACAAACTTCACGCGCAGCTGTCAGTCCCGATTATATATGCAAAACGCTGATTTTTCGATCATCCCAGATTATTTTAATGTTTAGGAGAACGTTTCCGTCGCTTCTAGGGTGTTCCAGGCATCTTTCGAATGTTGCAGATAATTCTAGATTGCTATAGGCTGTTCTCGATACTTCTATGGTGCTGTGAGTGACATATTACAAGGAATTCGGCAATGCGCAATTCTTCCTGCTTACCATTTCGTGACATGCTTTGAAAAAATAAAATGAATAATCTTTAACGGCATTTGATATTACTCGTATGTTGCTCATCACCATTCTGTTGAGTGTTTATTGGAAAGCTCGATCCATTCTCACTGGTTCTTCATGCCGTTGTTTAATAATGTTCTCCTTCGAGGGCCTTCTGAGATGCAGGATCTAATAACTCTCCGGAAATCTCATCGCATGTCCGAGATCTTAAAGTTATCTTATTTTCATTGGTTTATTTTAATATTTTAGTTTATCTCTCCGAACTATTCCATCGTCAGTCGTAACTCTACCTATCTAGCTGGTTTAGAGCTTTCTTCTGTAGGTATCCAAAATTATTCAAATCGCCTTTATCATTTTCGGTAAGCATCCACATTTTCATTTCATTATTGCTTCTGTATAAAAAAACGTAACATCTGACCATTCGTAATCTCAGGTTCTCATCTTATTGGATGCAAATTAAATAACTGTCGACACAATTGTATTGTATGGTTATTATATTCTCTAAAAATATGTGATGCTTTGTTTATCACCACTTAATTTTTGGTATAACCAACCGATTTCGGAAACAACGTTCCTTCGTCAGGGTATACATAATACTAATTAAACTTTACAAAATTATGAACAATCATACCTCAGTGTCAAGTGTTTAAATGGAGGTAAATAGTGGGGGGTGCGAAAGAAACAGGTGATAGGGTGAAAGGGCACATATTCAAGATAGGACTGTAAGTTTGATTTTTTTGGTTATTTATAATAGATTCTTTATTGTTTATGGCTTTCTTAATTTCTAAATTATTTAGACGTCTATTTTAAATTTAAATTAAGTGTCAAGAGTGGTGATAAACAAAGTTCATAATGAATAACCACAAAGTAATAGCAAATATATTAGTATTCTATAGAATCGTACCTACTGAAAAGGACCTCCATCTAAAGTAATCTTCTGTATATTGTTTGGGTATTTTTCTCTCTCAAAGTGTCACAGAGCGTAAAGTTATTATTGACCTATCCTATGATTTGTTGTATTATAAGACAACAATCTTATAAGATTCAGTTTTTTAAACCTAACATTTTTGCAACCTTCTCCGACCAGCATCGTGTGCAACGAAGACATTTCATTTGAGCAAGATTAACTTTTGCATCTGTCGGCACCATATTTCCCTCAAATTGCCTTCCCCTGGCACCAGATTGCAAGAGTACGATGATGCGAGGCGTCCCTGGAATGCTATTCACTATTCATCCCCTAACTAAAATCCCGCCGTCTGCATTAGTGCACAGTTCCATCCTCGCAGAGGGGTGAATGTTCCCGAGGTTGTTGACCCGAGGCCCTTGCTGCCACCCCTGATGTCTTCTAAATCCTCTTGCTCTCTACCTGCGGAAAGAATACGATCCAGGTAAAAGGTGTTACGTTACATCGCGCGTGCGTGTTGTGAGTATCGTATTTAATATTTCTTTTAATTTTTTTTATATATATTAATTACCTGAGGGATCATTCATGCACAGCTAATCGACGAATAAAAACGCAATAATCTGAAGATTTTTGAGTAATTTGTGTGCGGTGCCTTTATTTAGATATTTGTACAATACCGAACAGTGAGCAAAAAAAATGTTTTAATCGTTTATTTCTATTATTATCTTAATATATAAAGTACCATTGCACAAGAGCAACTAGCTAACCTAACTTATAAATTTATTTTTTTCTCACTAATGCACGCTTCCAGCAATATCTTATTTGCTTTAACTGCCTCATGCATTTCGCGACATGTCAGACTGAAATTACATCGTATACATAATTCAGCCTGTAGTATGACAAAAATACCGAAAAACAGTATGACAAAAATACCGAACCGCCCATACTTCGGTATTTTGTCATACCGAAAACCTTACACGGTGCTAAAATACCGAACGGTTCGGTAGAATACCGAACACCTGGTATATCTGCCAGAATCCCGAAATACCGATGTTGCATTTTCTTGCATTTTTAATATTCCAAATACCAGATTTTTCGTACCTTTTAGCAAAGTTTTATTGGAAGACCAGCTATATTTCCTATTTGTTAATAATTAATGTTATTTGAATTTTTAATAATATGTACGATTTTTCGTTAGTTTAGTAAAATAACAGAACTTTAGAAAGATTGTTTGCTATATTTTACGACACAATTTCTGTATGTAATTATTCAATACTATTATATTATTTAACGTATACCTTAATAATGTTTAGTGATTTTTTAAAAAGAGAGCATAGTAGTTGGCAGTAAATAGTTTTATTTTTCAAATCTTAACAAAATACCGGTATTTACTCGAAGATTCTTTTTTGAAAAAAAAATGGTAAAAACATCGTTGTATTGCAATCCCCAATCACGGATGTATATATCAAGTATATAGAAATATAGTTTTCTTTACTAATATGAATACAAATGACGCTTGAGTGGAAAACAATAATTACTGATTATGATCATAGGATGTGAGTTACATTATAAGATCAATGATCAACACGTAATACGAGATAACAAGACGATTAAAAAATATATTTTTTGTGCTTGTCGCTGATTCGCTTGCCAAACCTTTTTTGTCTCGTTAATATATTGGTTTCAGGTAAAAATGTGCCCCACGGAGCACTCGAAACCTTTTATCCCGCAACAGCGACCGGCACACACCCCATTCTTTGTTTACCCTGCTTCGTAAATTATTGCTGCTCGGGGTGGGTATTTATTATCTCGCAGAGTTGTTTTTTTTAAATAACTTTTACGTGTTGTTTTTCTTCGAATTCAAATGAATGGACCACTTTCTATCTTATTATCAAGGCATGGGTCGTAACATTTGTTGTCAATATGTGTACCTATAGGTAAAATACGTACTTATTTACTAACATCCAAGGTTTTGTCGTGATGTAGTGTGTAGTAGACTATTAACTATTACTTGTAGAGTGTCCGCCACATAAAGATGCCAAAGCTCACGGTGTAAAAATGCAAAAATATTTGATTTTTATTTTTAACATTACCGCATACATTTATTTTTTTAGATTATGTTAAAAAATTTGGATTCAAAGTAAAACATTTAAAACAAAATAATTCGATTTAATAATATAAAATTTAAATACCAAAAAAAATTAAAAAATGTATTGAAATTGGAAAAAAATATTTAATAGGAAAAATGCCAAAAATAAAACAAAACATTTAAACGAATCTGAAAAAAATATAACTATGCATTGCAATCAGATGAGCCATCATTTTCGTCATCAAACAATAAATAAAAATGCTTTTACCGGTGAAATCGGCAAATGCATGCCAATATTGGCATTCTATTTTGCATAACGACTGCAGATATTACTCCACTCAACGGTAATGCTCGAGGATACCTTTGCTTTAACCAATTTTTGGACGGAACTCATGGTCATGTCGACATTTATAGACCCTACATGCCCACTGACCAATTTTTTTCTATCGCATTAAAATCTGGGTAGGTCTATGGTGGCAGCCGTAATAGCCGTAACGGTTACCATATAAGCCAACATGGTGGCTTCAGATATGGTAACCGTATTTTTTTTCAACAAACGATTGTGAGCCCGCCTCGAGAATTGGAAACGTACTAAAAGGTTTATTACTAGTCCATTATGGTCACAAAATGACTCTAAACAATCAACGATACAATTTCTACCAACAAACTTGGATATTACACAAATTATTTGTTTATGTGTTAGTTTTGGCATTCTTATCTGACGGACGCTCTACTTATTTGTATCGGTCTTTATCTGTTAACCTTTAACACACCTCCCATCTCACGGGTACATTAACACCTGCTTGTTATGCAGAGCATTCATCGGCACCGGGATTCCTGACAAATCTGTGTGCGAGAAAAAATCTGCGAAATACAACGGAAAACTGAGGTCAGCTCGTTCATCCGCTAATGGGACGGTTGAACCGCTGATGCTATTACAGAAATACGAGTATTATAATCCACCATTCTGCATGGCTGCCTCTTCGGAATGGAGTCAATTGATTCCCACGGAATCAGGTTTATGACGTAGCCAGGTGAAAAGTCGGACTATTTCTTATCCTGGATAAAACCTTGACGTAAATTGTTATCTATACAAATAAAAAGGTAAATGTTCGTTTGTGTTTGTACAATATCGCTAATCTCTGAAACTTCTTCACCGATTGCTTTGAAATTTTGGCACAACGTTGCATTCGTATACGATGACGTTTTTGTATATTTACTTTATTTTTGTATACCTACTATTTATTTACATAAATAAAAATGTAAATGCTGGTTGTCCAAAATCATAAATCTCCTCAATTTCTTCAACTATTGCTTTGAAATTTTGACACAACACAACGTTCCTTCGATTTCGCACAAATTATTTAGAAAAAAAGACGCCGGTACCCACCTTTATATTGGTATGAAACAAAATATTTATACGCTACCAAAAAAAATGCTTTTTTTTAAAACAGTGCTATCTGTTGGACGTAAAAGCAACACACACTATCTATACCTATAAAACTCAATGTCTGTCTGTTATCTATACAAATCTACACCGTTTGTTTGATTCAACTCAAATTTTGTATACTTATTTCTTAGGACCCGGGGAGTAACATAGGCGACATTTCCCCCCCTCCCCTTTTACCCCTTCCTCTCCCCATGATGTATTTTCAATGCAAATCTATACCGTTCAACCAATTGGACTCAAAATTTGCAAACTTGTTCTTTAGGACCCGGCGGGTAATAAAGGCGATATTTCTCCCCATGCTATATTTTCAATGTGAATCTGTGCTGTTCTACCAAATTATGCATAAATATTCTTAAAGACCTGGTGGTAAGCATTGTCTACATTTCCCCACCTGGACATCCCATCCATCCCAGCCTACATTACATGGAAACATGCTTTTTTAGAGCCTTGGCAAAACAATGGAATCTTTGTTCCACCGACAACGAACAGCTGGTTATAAATAAATCTGGATGAGTTATGTATTCGTGGATTTGTTACATTTTCTTCTGTTTTCAATTATTACTATTAAAATAATGATATTCTGGATAAGTCATGTATTCGGGGATTTGTTACATTTTCTTCTGTTTTCAATTACTACTGTTGAAATAATGATGTTCGCTTTATTTTTGTTATATGTTTACACATTGGCAAGGGGCGTGTCTGAATTGCAATGTTTATTTTTAACTGTCAATCGTGTTGTTGTTGTGTTTTGACTTTGGTTTTGTTTTGCGGCGCAGGGCGTGCAGGCCGGGCTGCGGCGCGTGGGACTCGCCATGCTGTCTCTGTCGCTGCCCGCAGACAACAACAGAGTAGGTGCACCAGACCCGATGAGTAGCGGCTAGCTCGCCCCCCCCCCTCCCACACACTGAATGCCACCCTAGCTGACCCATTGCACGGGACCTAACACGATTGACGGTCGCGGGTCTCGCTCGATCAAATTCAAGCCCGACGAACCTGAATTCAGAGCCGCGCAACCTATTTTCCGAGGTATACCGGGTGTACCAGAGCTAGCAGCAGAGACTTTGCCGGTAGAATCCTGCCTGTGTTACGAGTCTAAAATTTTCAAGCAACCATGACTAGAGATTCCAACTATTCGAATATCGAATAGTTAATGATAATATATTCGAATATTTCAAAATTTTCAGAAAGGTATAATTTACTTCGGATGATAAATACGTTCCATATATTAAAAAAAAACACAATAATTGTAGTATGTTACAAAAAATATGTTGAAAACTAATGTTGAATTAAGAAATACAAATTTAAACAAACACCAAAAAAATATCTCGATAACTGACAAAATTTAAGATATGTTTATATTCATATCTCGTGCAAGTTTTTTGAAAATTATTTTGTATATAACTTCTTGTTTGTCTGCTCAAATATTTATGAAAGCTTAATACTAAAGAATAATAGAAAGCCGACAAAACAAAGTGTTTTAAACGTAAGTGCTTATTGTAATAAAACTATAAAGATAAGCATGACTTAAAAAAAAAGCAAATGCAAAAGACGCCCGACTTCATTATATAGGCCTTAGCGGTATACCTGAAATGACTTTCATCGCTTGCAATTGACTTTCAGGGTTCGTAAACCTTTGTTTCGTTTGGAAAAATATTAAAAATTTTATAATATAAGTATGAGCGAATATTTTACGAATGCTTGTTAAAGTATTCGAATAACGAATACTTAAAAACAAGCAAATATATTCGAGGTTCGAATATTCGGATTAGATCTCTAATCATGACCTAATATCAATACTTATGGAGATATGAAATATCAAAGTGTGCATTTTTATCAATATTTCTGACTTATTTTTGCACAAAGTTGAACTATCATTACAGTAATTTATATCGATTATAAAATCCATTCGCTTTAATACAAGTCGAATAAAATGATAAAAACCTTGAAAAATTTAAAAAAGTTTTTTTTTTACAAGGTTTCTATAATTTTATTTAAGTTGTATTGAAGCAAATGAATTACTGTAAAAGTTACTGTAATGATCGTTAAACTTTTTGCAAAAAATAAGACAGAAATATTGGAAAAAAAATGCATGCATTCATATTGCATATATACATAACTATTGATATTAGGTCATATTTGCTTGAATATTTTATACTCATAACATAGGCAAAAATCTACCGGCCAAATTTCTGCTGCTAACTCTGTTACACCCTGTATATATACAAAATATACACTTTAAAACGAGAACGTCTCAAACGGACACACTATCGTGTGTCAATTTGAATGGTTGACGACAGTTCCCGAGTCGGATCACTCCAAGTTGCACGGTTTGAATTTTAGTTCAAAATTGAGTCACAGTGTTGTGAGTTTTACAATGCTCTGACCAGTTCGTAATTGAGCATGAAATTTGACGGGCATTCCTTGAGACCATAGTCTGCAAATATTCCGAGATGTTTCATTGTTGGTGTTGTCTCCGTGGACCTCTCATTCTCTAGTTGTCATCACATACTTCAATAACCATGTCCTGATAGTTGGGCTAAATCCCGTGCATTCTCGGTACTAAAACAAACATTTTCATTTACATTTGCACTTTGTTTGTTTCAAACATGTCATCAACTCTTCTTTCATTTCTATCTTCTTCATGTTTCCTTATCAAACCTTACTACGCTTTTTTTTATTAATACTAACAATAATCCTCATGATCAAATTCTGTTATTTGAAGTAGAAGTCCATTCAAAAAAGATGTAATTATTTTTCCCTACCCATTTCCCTTTACGATTCAAGGTAAACCATGCATGATATTGATTTAAATTTATTTGGTTTGTTTCCTCAGTTACGTATTTGTAGATAACTAACAAAGTAAACAGTTTGCGTTTTTCCTTGATGAGTTTTTTTATTGTAAGTCATTTCCTATGCATGATTTTATATTTCGTATAATTGAGAATAATTATAGCCATCATGCTTGAGCATACTTGAATCTGATCAGTATTCACATGGCCAGTACGTAGATTGTTAATCACTCAGCTAAATCGCTTTCTATACTATTTGTTGACTTTTAATTTAGTAAGTTGTTTATTTCAAATTATTTAAAAATTTTGATATTCTGTTATATTATATTAATCAGCTCTTTTTCAACAAACATCTTCTCACTACTATTTCTTTTCATTAATGTATCTTCGTTGCTTTTATCATCAATATTCTTGGTTTCATCTTTACACTGAACTTTGACACATCTAAAACACATCTCAGTCGTTCGTCTTTCAGTGTTCCAGAAGTTATTTTGTTCGTTGAATGCATCATCAATAACAGGCTATATTTGTCACCGGATTTAATGAATATGTAACGGATGCTGTGTGCAGACCCTGCGTTGCTTAGCAACCGAAGCATGAACTGGTTTGTATCACTGAACTTGTTGTATGAGTTCGTCCACGTGCCATTGTTTGTTGTTGTCATATTAACCTTTGAAATGTGAGTTTTTTTTTTATTGTTTATGTATATATTTTAGACATGTTTGTTACAATGGTTTGTTACCAATTGTTTTCAGGATTACAGTCATCAGATTATCTCATTGTTGAGTTTTCATTCAACGTGAGGGGCGTCAAAGCCGCTTTATAAAATGTTTAAAATACCGTTGAGTAAAATATTTTTGAATTTAATTATCTGTCGATGAATGTCGGTGTACATTTGTGACGATGGCGAAACACGTTGTAAACAGACAATTATTATTACTCTAGGTGTTCTAAATTCACAGAATTCAAACAAAAATCTACTACAACAACTCATCAACAATTTTTTTCAGCTCATTGCAAATATGCAGGTACTGTGTTTGTATTAGGGATACCCACGAATAATGTTTTTTTAATTGAATTTTTGTGGCCACTTCAACCGTTCATCTGTCTATATATTGTATATTATTTGTGATTTTCGATTATTAATTTTTTTACAGTAATAAAAATATTATAATGGCGGACCAAATTCATATTCGGTAAATTATTTATGTTGTATAAATTCAGACAGAAGCGCAACGCTGTATAAAAAAGGGCAAGGGGAAGGCTGTATAGACATTTGGATTTACCTATGGTTACCATGTGATTATAGATATGGATGAAAAGACGCGCAGTTGAGTATTGACATGCGAAGAACAGTGGAAGTAATCCATTTTTTTCAATTTAATCAATTTTATATGAAATGTTTGCATCATGGTCCAGCGTTCAAAGGAATGTAAAACGAAATGGTATGATACTCGTAGATCTATGCTGGTTAAATTGTTAAATAGATTTTAATGTCTAATTCAATAGTTAAAAATATCTCAAATGTTATTCAACCAGCTTTTTATACTAATAATAAATTAAAAAAATACATATTAAATAATAAAGATAAGATAATTTTAAAAAAAATCGGGTGTTTAAAATTAATTTGTAATGATTGTGATTATTTTTATATAGGAAAATTTTATATAGAAATTTTGAAATTAGAGTTAAGGAACACTTAAGGTGTTTAAATAGTAATAATTATTCCGAATTTTCTAACCATCTTTTGGCTATGGATCATTCTTTTGATATTAATAAGGGTTTACAAATTTTACATACAAATTATACAAAATCACAATTTGATAAATTAGAAATTTCGGAAATAAGAAAGAGTGTAAATAGTAAATTGAATGTTATAAATAATCAGGTCCTTTTTGCAAATAGTTATCTTTTAAATTTATTTTCATGTTAAGTAGGTACTTTATATTATCATTTTCCATATATAACTTTTTAATATTTTTTACTTCGATTTTTAAATATTATTTTTGTTATCCTGACGCAGAAGCCATTGGCTTCGAAACATGTTGATTTTTTTCAATAAATAAGTGGTTTTAACAAAGTTCTTTTTTTATTTTTTTTTATTTTTAATTAGATTTAACTTAAAATAAAGAAAATACAGATAAACGATCTTATTTATGGGTACCCCTAATAGTTTGAAATTAAATATCTCAATAAATGTGAAATATTCTGAAGCAGTCGATTTTATTTTGTTTTATCATGTGTGGTAGTGTTCGATATCATGCTATTGTTACTGTCGAAGTCTTTAGATTTGAACAGCTTCAGCGATCAGCTCCAACAACATTTGCCATTAGAACTTGTTGGTGTTCATCAGCTTCCATTTAGAGAGTAAGTAGAGTTGAAGCTAATACACCAATTTAATGCACTGTATAGATAGATACACGTAGAAGTGTGCACCATAGAATATGATAGTAGACGCCGACATGAAAATGCAATATTAATCTATTGGTGGAGCTCGCCCGGCGCGTTGCTTACTTAACCCAATTCAACTAATCATCAATCATCTGGTAATTGGATGGTTTGCATGCGATGATAATGGAACACGGTCGCAAATGATTTTAGCCGGCATAATTTAGAATACCTAGTAAGTAACGAAATATTTTAAGTTAAGAAGTAATGGTTAAGTCGGATGGATGCAAAACGGTAAGGATCAAATAACAGTGTAGTGGTATACCTCTTACTCTCAGTTATTATTAACATTGTTTAATATTTCAGTTATTTATTCTAACAACTGTAAAAATAACGTTATAGAAAAGTGAACTCTACTTTGAATAAATACAATAAACAACATTTTAAAGAATAAATTAAATAATAAGTTATAATGCAAAATTCACTTCGTATTGTCACGTGTCGCGGCTGCGGGAGGAATTAATGAAACGCTGGAATTTAAGAACGGATTTATTAAATTCTGATTAATTAATTAAACAATCGTAAAAAATCGCCAAACACTATTAAGGTGATCGTCTAGCAGAATGAGCAAATTTCACAATTTTTTCTCATATCTTCTCTTGCGTTATCATATTTTTGTACTGAAATATCTCATTTTAAAATTTATTCACAGGTTACGTATATTTTAAATACGAATATCTTGTTAAAATGTCATAAACTAAATTATATAATTGATTAATAAATTACCAAACCTTCGATGTTTTAAAAATGAAGAAAATTGCTCCAATTTATGGGCCTTTTATGACTGAATGGCCTGTTGAGATGTCTTTTTTATTCAATAATATTACAAAGTAAACAATTATCTTAAATTTATTACAATTATAGCAAAATCTGTTAGTTTGTTTACTTGCAAAATGGGATCGAATAAGAGTTCGACGGTCGACGTCCGAGACGATCTAAACATTGAACCACTTGGGCTACTGAGAATGACCGAATTCCCAGGAAATGCGATTCCTGAGGGTAGACGTCCAGTGGGCCGCCACAGATACAGTCGAGCGAGGCAACTCCAGAAACTGTGTGAGGAAAGGGTGGGACTGCAATGGACGGAGGCCGCACAATCAGCGCGAGACAGGGACGAATGGAGGCGCCTTGTCGATGTAGTGGATCTCCGACCCGAATGGGACAAGGGGAAGAAGATGAGATGAGTATTTCAAAATTCAAAACCTTTCACTTACATTTCATGCTACGATAGAATGAGCCAAACGAAATTTCATTATCGAACTGCATGTCAGTTCTTGAGAAAATTTTAACTGGCGCGCGAGATGCGGAATGTTCGCTTTTCTCTAAATATATGGTAATTTCCATTGAAAAACTAAAGGACAATCATTCACACGACGTATGGCTCGACCGTGTATTCAAGAAATATTTAGCCTCAAAACTACGAGCAGGTCTAGCAATGTTCGATGCATCATTTTTAGTTAAGATAAATTATATGGGGAACGTGTATATAAGTTTTTTTACGGTGGCCTGGGCTTACGACTTGTATGAGTTGGCTAAGTGATTATGTAAGACAATGCAACGTTTACCAATTCCACCATAAGAATAAGTTAAGTTCTCAGAACTTAGATATAAAAATATTGTAAATAATTTTTAAAGTAATTGTAGTAATAGCTTGTGATATATTTTTGTTCACCTATAATAGGGGTAATCTTTACGCACAACTTTAATCTTTCATCTTCTAGACATAAATAAAAAGTGTAGACAAAGAACTCGGTTCACCTAGATACTTTTGTCCAACAATGTTAAATAGTATTTAATATTGCTGGACAAACATTTGACCTTTTGCACCTTTGACTTTGTTTTCGTATTAAATTACCTGTAGGTTAGTAACACAATATGAACCTTCATTTGCCTCACATACCGATCTGATCTTCCTTTTTTTCTAAGGTAGAGAGAAAGAGACTTCTTCATCTCGTGTGTGTCCTGTTATCGAATGTTGGGGATCATATTTTATTTGCAGTGCCTCGAAACAGTCAAACCGTGGACTTCCTAAACCATTGCTGTTTTTTGAGTTTTTCAGCCAGGATGTCTTTCGTCTTTCAGGGCCTCTCCGCTCGCTATTTTGACTTGAATGGAGATGGAGAATCGGGTATCTTTATGAATGTCTCAAGGACACTATCAGGATTAAGTGGGGAAGTGTAATGATGTTGTTTCCAGTTCGTTTTCCTCATCGCAGTGTTACAACCGCTTGGATGTGTTACATTCTGTCAAAGTAGGCCAGCGAGAGACTGGAGCAGTTTCACACACGTCCTACATATGTATATAATTTTCTTAGTTCCTCTTTATCCATAAAACAAATAACAATATTAAATAATAAGAATGAGAATTACATCTATATGTCTGTAGAGGCCTACTTTAGCTTAGTGGTCAGAGCACCGGCCCCGGAAAGGAGGTAACCTGGGTTCGAATCCCAGTAGTAGCCTAATATTTTTTCGTGAATTAGATTTTTCTGTATGTCTTTCTAATTGTATAATTATTTGGTTTTAAAATTTCACAGAACTTTGTTCTGAAAAATTACAACTTCACAAATATGAATGTGTTCTTGAATACATAAAATAACAATATCTCTATTTTGCATCGTTGACTTTTGAACGCAACTTTTTTAATCTTTATCACCATCGCTATCATGGCACTACAGCTCTTGGACTTTGTTCGCCTCAAGGAGATCCCTCCATTCCTCTCTGCTATGTTCCTTGGTTCACCAGTCGTTGCCTTAAAGAGAAGATATGCCCCGTTAGCCAACGAAATTGCGATCTATGGAGTCGCAAGACTCTTCCATCCAAATCAGATGCCTTGCCCATCGAGGTCGTTGAATTTTAAGAAATTTGACGAGGTGTTAACTAATTTTACAGTAATTCATATTATTAACTCTTCTCTGCCTGCAAGTACACCTTGACGTTGAAATAGTTAAGACAAATGATAATTAAGATGAATTATAGAAGTCTCACGGAGATAAAACTATTTATATGATGGCCCCGGGCTTTCGACCTGTATGGACTGGCTTAAGTGATCACTCTACCTACAAAAGGCAACGTCCACGAATTCCATCGTTAAAACATCCACACATTGTCAAATTTTTGAAAGTTCTATATTTAGAACTATATATGTTCCAAATCTGAAAACCTTTCTTTTATTTGAAGGAACTATGCTAGAGACATCTGTAGTCTTTTCTCACGAACTAGTAGTATGCATAGATATCGCAGTTGGAAATGATACCCTTTATATTTTAAAATGGAGTATTAAGCAATATTGTTTTTAACGATTAATCTAATTGATTAATCATCCCTCTTGGGACAAAATCTAGTAACTGTGTTCTCAGAACGTACCTACATATAAAAGTGGTAAAAGGGGTAAAAGTGATAATATTGACGTTAAAAGTGATAATATTGACGTTCAAATATTTGCCATTTACACATTGTTATTTTATATTTTGGATGCAACACAGATTATGTGAACATATTTTTTCATCCACTAGCAATACCACAAATGGAATTTTCGCGTTATAATTTAATGAAATCGCTGCCCGAGCAACCACGAAGCGGTCGTAAATCAATCCACTGAACAGCTCATATTGAAATGATTCCGTCACATTTAATTTAACCGGCACACACACATACCAAAAATATGTAATAAACTAAGGTCAATACTATCAAATATTTATATCATTAAAAATATTGTTCCTTTTGAAACTCTTAAAAGAATGTACGTAGCTATGGTAGAACCAATAATTCTATGTGGTATTTTGGTATGGGGAATACATTTCAAACAAGCATAAAACAAGTAGGTACAAAACCTACAAAAGAGAATAATTAAATATATCTTACCTAATAGTACAGTAAAATCTATCAAAAACAAAAGAAAAAATATTTTTACGGAAATAAACTTGATGAATATTAATAAGTTATTTAAATATAGGCTTATACTAAGTAACCACTATAGTGATGACCATAAAACACTTGTAATGAATACTTACCTATAATACGAGACAAATGTCACTTGGAAAATATATTGTACCGAGATGCAATAATTATTATGGAGAAAGAACATTACAAGTTAAAATGCCGACGGTTTTCAATGGTATGCCCTCTGACTTGTTTGGGACTTGCAGGAAGTTTATTATGAACGATAGTGAACTGTCTGCATGTTAACTAATTTTATATATTCTTATGAAACCCAGCACTATTATTAAATGGTAAGGTACATTCATTAGTAATATAAGAAACCTGCTGATAACTAACTCATAGACAGCAGGATCTTTGTAAATTGTAAAATATGTAATAAATTTAAATTTAAAAAAATAAATTAACATCATTCAGGGACTCGAAAAACTCTGAATCGATTTAAGTTAGTAGTTCTAACCCACAAATCGCTAAAATAATAAATATATACATAATTTAATCTATTATTGCGGTTTCTCACTTTTTACAAAACCGATGAAGTTGTGGTTACAATAAAATGCTAAAGTATTTCAAAATGCTTCCAGGAATAGCTTCATCAGCGACCGCAGCCTGTGGCTAAAAAGGATGCCGAATACTTATTTAACCAATTATTAAACAAAAAAAACACATTGTTTTTTTTTTTAAAGATGCAAGTTATAAGTGGGATTCGTGGGAGATAAATGTTAGTTTAATGCGTAATGAGTTTATTTATTTAATCAATAGTACAGAAAATCCCAAAATCTAATTTAGATGCGGGAGGTTAAACTACTACTCGCATATTTGAATTCAATGTTTCGGAATTTATTAACAATTTTATTATTTTTATATAAACGTAATCTTTTTAAAACCAAATTAATTAATCAATTATAAAGACTGGTTCGTGTCTTCTGGGGTATTATGCCGTGTTATTACGACCTTTCTGGCCGACGTTTCTGATCCCATTGCAGGGTCCATCATCAGGGCTGATGTGTTACAACAACACATCACCAACACTCAAAATAACACATCAGCCCTGATGATGGACCCTGCAATGCGATCCGAATCGTCGGCCAGAAATGTCGTAAAATCACGGCATAATACGCCAGAAGACACAAACCAGAAGATTCTGAGTGGCCGTGAAAACCAAAGAACATTCTTAATTAGAAAGACATACAGAAAAATTAAATCCACGAAAAAATATTTGGCGGCTACCGGGATTCGAACCATTCATTATATTATTATTTTTATAAGTAAAAAAAAAATGGAAATGCATATACTTTATATGGAAAGGACAAGGGCCACGATGGACTGTGGAACCAATGATGATGATGATGATTCACTATATAGTTCGCATTGAATTTATAATTGTTTGTGACTATTTGTTTATTTGAATCAGACAGTCGTTATAGTAAGAAATATACGTTTAATAAATAAATTTTTAAGAGGGGAAAGGGAAAGGGGTAGAACAAAAAAGGGATAAGAGAAATGCTGGAGAAGAAGGTTTTGGGAAATGGTAAAGGATTTCAGTCATTTAATGATTTGATCCATCATCAGGAATGGTGTGTTGACAACACACGACCCTGCAACCTGCAATGGGACACGAAACGTCGGTTATAAAACTACTCGCAAAACTACTTTCAATTTAATATAGTTAGCTATTTTCGATAATATATTGTTAACTTTGTGATTGGACATTATTAATTTAAAAAAAATAACAAATTTCGAATGAAACCAACATAAAAAAACACTTGAGTTATTTTAAACGTCGGTTATTGTGTGTCCGTCCTGGCGAAGAAACAGTATAGAAACCTTTGACGTTAAAGATAGTCATTACGGTTTATACAAAGTTCATTAGATTATTGAGATTAATGGTAATTTAGTTCATACGAATATTCCCGAGTAAAGACGTTTGAGGAGTGGCTAATATTCATCACTTTCATATCAAGAATTATCATTAATTTTTTCTGTTATTCAATGCCAACCAGTTTTTAAAAAACATAAATGCATGTATTTTTAAATACTGTTTCAAGGTTTCCATCTGTTTCCCATGTCGGTTTCCTACAACCGAACGCACTTTTCTACCTGCATACTTACTATTAAACGTGTTAAATAAAATACGTCACGGCAAACTTTAATTCATGTAGTATAGCGGTAAAAACAAAAATATGCATATTGAAAGTAAGGGCAAAATATACAAGACACACGTGCGACCTATTATGACATACGCTGTAGAGACGCGGGCTGACAATGTCCGCACCAAAAGACTCCTCAGAACAACTCAAATGAAGTTGCTGAGATTTATTACTTGAAAAAGTGTACGTGACCGTATCCGAAATGAAGACATAAGGAAAACTTGCAAAATAGAGGACATTGCACGATGGAGTAGATCCAGGAGAAGATTCTGGCGGGATCACGTAGCCAGAATAGACAGTGACAGACTCCTGCACACAGCAGCGAATGAAATCCCCTCTGGACGACGCCTACCGGGAAGACCACCGAAAAGATGGAGGGATAGCTGGATCTCGTCATCCCAGGAGGCGTAGTTTTCTGTAACAAAGATCAACAGATTTACTAAAAAAAGAAGAAGAAGTGTAGCGGTGGTGGTGGCGTTTATATAAAATAACAATGTTGGTTACATTAACGATCCTTGTGGAACACCTGCTAGAGTAGGAAGGTAGAGAATAGCTACCTTAAGAAATAGTTGTTGGAGTGACGTTTGTTAAGGACACTGTCAAATCCTGTTGCATATTTTGTGGGCGTATAAAACAACAGTTTGTGTATTTTTAGAGCACTCTTTACAAACAATTACATCACATCACAAAAAGAGATTATCAGAAGAATTTGTTGACGGACTGCTAATCCATACAATTCTCAGGATTTAATGACACAAGAGGTGAGCTGTGTCGTGGAACACAGAAACACTTGTAGTAGAAGGCAAAGTGCACGTTGTTTATTTAAAATATTACCACCTGCTTATACGCAAGTTTTCGATGAATGCGTACCGTGGGTTTACCTTCATGATCCAACACCGTTGTAAGTCTTCTGTGTGGTATCACTAGCCTTTGCAATGATGTTGGAATTCGCGACACGTGACATGTATATTTTTTCCTTTCGTCTATACGCGCATTGCTGCCAGCGTCGAGCAGCATGTGTTGCATCTTTGAACATCGCCGTTTTAGCTCAGTCTGTGAACATTGGCTCACTTTTTGCAGTTACTTTGATCGTATTGATATCGTCTATTCCACGGTCACAAAAATGTCGAAATGAGCATTTTATACACATAATATCGACTGCACTCAGTTATCGAAATTCTTAATCAAAGTAACTGTTTACGGAACACAGTAGTCAGTTACGCATTTTCGTTCATGAATTATAAATGTGGTTTGAAAATAAAAAAAAGTAACCCATAAAAACCAAGTTTTTATTATACTCCCTTTCTTTGTAAAATAAAACAACAATTAAAGACGAATTAAAACGTATAACATAACACTAAACTTACAGTAATTTAATATATTTCTAAAATGTCAGATGTTTTGAGCTTTGTTAAAACACTTCATGCTTTAAAGATTAAATTCTAAAAACATTTGTCAGTCAATTTAGATTTTCAACATTCGTAGTGAAGTACCTATTATGTATACCGACGGAGTAATTCAAATTTAGAAAATATTCCGCAATGTTATCGGGCCGCCGTTGCTAATAAAATTTCTAAAAATCCGAAATTGTACTATAATTATTAATTTTTTTTAACGAAAATTTGATAGATCTTCTTGATCGTCGCCACGAGTCTACTTGCCAAGTTTCAGTTCGATTGGATCACGGGAAAAGGGTCAAAAATCGATCCAAAGATTTTTTGACGGCAAGCCGGCAAGCAAGCATGCAGACGCCACGAGTTAATATAAAGGGAGTAATAAACAAAAAATAATGATGAATGGAATGAACACAAAATAATTAATTCAATCCGATCTATTGATTAATCTGATTATACTCTTATGATGAGAGTACAGCGGCGTTGGGCTTATATTATGTAGGTACCAATGTTTAAAACCCATTCTACATAGTAGAAATCTGTGCAAAGAACATACTTTACTTTAAACCTATCTACTAGAGTAAATTGTCTATTAGGTAGTTTTAAATACATTAACTATACATATATGACAGCTTCCCAATCACAGTTTTCCAATTTCGAATATTTGACAATGGATTAATGCGACTATAGAAATGGACCTTATTCGATTTTACACTTCAGTCAGTGTAAAGTATCAATTCCCTTTCAATGTTCACACGGAGGTGCATTTCTGGGATATTGGAAATTGGCATTTGCAATTATTATTAATTTTTATTTATTTAATATAATATACAGTTTATTACATTTTATTTTATTCTAGTCTATTATTACATAGTTATAATTAACACAAATTTTATTCGCTGTACCTCTCCAAAAAGAGACTAACTCTTGTGCTAGGAGAGGAACTTACACTTTTATGTGATTACTTATTTTGTATACTTAAAAATATTAAATTTTTAATTGTATTTTTTGTAGTGTTCATTTAACTTTTGTTTGATCTTAGCTACGTTTCTTCTTAATTTCTGTACGGAAGCTATTGCAATTCTTTGTTCCTTAATATGTATTTTTTTGCTGATATTGAATGGTGTTGCATTTTGGTATTTTGATTCAAAATTTGTATAAATATTTTCTTTAATTATTTGTAAGATATTTTTTTGTGAATGTTTTCTAATTTCAGAACTAGAAATTTCGAGGAGGTTGCTTGTGTTTAAAAAGTTTTTAAAGACTACTTTAATAATCGTTCTCTGTATAACTTTCAGCGGATTCATTACGTTATCGTATGTCTTTCCCCACCCAATAAAGCCATACTGCAATGGTATATTATTGATTTAAAATTTTATTATGTTAAATATGTCCTTCTCAAATCTGTTTTATATATATAGATTATATATATATATATTATATTATATATATCTATCTATCTATATATACATATATATATATATAATGTATATATATATATAGTATAATCCTCTATATATATATATATCTATAGATATATCAAAAAAAAAAAATCATCTATCCTACGCTCTCATATATATATATATATATATATATATATGTGTGTTAGTTCTAACTACTTTGGGGGTAACCCGCGTCAAATTCGTGTCGTCAGGACCAGTCGTCTGCCGACCTTTCGAACAGATCTCACTGTACATCTTCAGGGCACCTTGTCGATGAGTTGCTTCTCCAAAAAGCGTACAACCGTTTGGGTCCGGAGCTCACCGTCAAGTGAAAGTTTGAAAAATTCTGCGTCAGGTGTTTGTGGAGGAGTGGGTTTCTCCAGCGACGCCGTTAATGAGTTTTGCTCGGCTTCTAGTAATCCGTATATTTACTTTATTATCATCATTATACAATGTTGAAATGGTTGGATTTCCAGAAATCACGATGAAAACACCGAAGCAATTAGAAAAAAAAAATAAAATATATATATCTAAATATATATAATCTTTAAATATTAACTTATACTCGTATGCCAACCTCACAACGGTCACGGGTAGGGTGTAATTGTAATTAAAAATTTGTGTGTGTGAGGGTGAGATAGAACCCAGCGAAGAGGAGTAGACAAACCTGGATTGCTTATGCAGGATTATTTGGAAAACATTAATAACCTCGCAGCAGTATATTCCTACCTTGATTATGAGTCGAAAATGTTGAAGCAGCCATAACATTTATATACGTATATAATTATGGAGTTGCAATATCAAAGGTTGCATTTTTTCAGTATTTCTGACTTATTTTTTTACAAATTTTTACAATATTTTTTACAAAACGTTCAATTATCATTTCAGTAACTTATATCGATTACGAAAAATTCATTCGTTTCAATACAAGTTTATAAAATTATATATATATATATATATATATATAATATATATATCTATATTAATCTATCTATTATATATATATATATATATATATACTAGTATATATTATATATTAGAATAATGCAGTTTTATTCAGCTGTTCCACACGGAAACAATTAAATAACAGGTGCGGTCCGCTGAGTTCGCTTCCGAAGCCCCGATGTACTAGCAGGCCGGGAGTGTAGAGCGCAGAAAATTTTCCAAGTCCAGAATCCAAGCCAAGTCGTCGCCTCAGGTGGTAAAAAACAAGTCCAATAAATCCAAAATCGTAGCCAAGTCCAAATGCAGAAGTCAGTAGAAAATCCAGAGTCCAAATCCAAAGAAGAAAAGCAGGGGTCAAGCAGGGTGTGAAGTAAAACGCAGAATAAAATGTTCCAGTAGGCGTACTCGGCAGAGGCTCCCAGCAGAATGAGGCTCTCGCCCGCCCGGCGCAGTATTTATACAGTGCGGAAAGCTTCCCCCTGACTCGCGCCGCCGACCAATTAGCGCGCTCGATTCACCGGGCGCTCGGAGCGCAAAATGACGGCCTCCCGTGCCGATTCGCGGATTAAAATTAAATATTTTAATCGATAGCAAATTAAACGCCACCCCCCCGGGGATTTTAACACATCATCTATACCAATCTATGTCTTGCCCATAGGATGATGTCGTTAACTGGAACCGCAAGAGTGAATTTACCTAGTTATTCAACAAAATATGCCGATTTACCGCGGCATTTTCAAGAATTAATTTACATTTAATTCGGTTAAAAATAGTAAACATGATTTTACGAGATTCTAAGTTATACCATTCGATAGATCTCAACCAAGCGCATCCTTTGGTGATATTTTCAAGTATGTCGGATAGATATTAATTGCGTAATAGGCAGACAAAGTGTGTCACCTCAAACAAAGCGCAGTAGCTAACTTTCAGATAAGCAAAAACATATCATTCCCATAGATGTTCACACGAGGAACACAATAAAAAATGTTTCAGCTCGCTAGGATGTCTGTAACGTCCGTAATCAGAGTTCAAAAATATTCGCTTTGGCCCTCGATTCCAGACGCACGGCGCTTACTATGGCGCCGGGTTTTTTCCACTACCCGCGCCTACAGGCGGCGCGGTCAAGGGCCCACGCGAGATATTTTACTCTCAATTTAAACATTTTTTATTTTAATTTCTACTTTACAATACCACACAAAGGACTCATTTGGCACATTTAAATACTTATGTATTTTTACTTCCTCGCCTCTTCGAGGCAGGACATTTACATAAATTCCATCAAAATAGCGGCCATTCTATGATAGTCCGCAGCGCTCCGCGCGATTTAAAAATGATTTTATTCCCATCGCGTGAGCTTTCCCTGTATATCAAGACCACGAAACATCAATTTTATTCAATATTACATTTACAAATGTCTTATCTAATTCTTAAATATTTCATTCTTAAGATATTTCATTAAATATTTCATCAAACTTAAATATTTCATTTTCTTAAGTATTTCAAATATTTCAACACTTTACAAGATAAGACCAAAAATGTAATTTCTTCGTGGAATTTTTCCAACGCCCTCCGTCGGAGATGTCACATATCGCCGGCTCAGTGCCCGCGCTGACTATCCGCTTGGAGGCGAGGTGGGCCCATACAACGGACCTGAGCCCTCCGTAAGGGCCAAAATTCTTGACTTCAGACGGGTCATCATCATCATCACATCGTCATATCAGACGGGTCATCATCATCATCATCATCCCGTCGTCATAATTCTACCTGTCCGATACAGTTCCCATTATGTACCGTCGGTTGTATTATGCGGATACCAAGTTATACTCAGAGCGCCCTAGGCTGTATTTCGCACGTGGTATTTATCTATCTGAATATCCCATCGAAATCGTGACCCCGCACTCAGCCGTGGAAGCCGTCCACCAGTGCTAATATGAGACATCGGTAACCAGGCGGCATCGTTCTAGGCGAAAAATCTACGTAAACATATTTATGTTCGCGACGCCGCTACCGGATGCGAGGAAATGACGGATGCGCTCACCACGATAGGCGATTTTGTTAGTCTGTTCAATCGAACGTCGTTTTGAGTCCGGCTCAAGTTGCGCGTTAATAATGTTAGGTTAGTTTCACCTCGTATGAATACAATGGCATTTCTTCTGCTACGCTCCTGAAAGTACCAGGTAACCGCGTCACAACGAGGAGTCCTAAATTACTATCACTAGACGATTACTGGCCAAATTATATGTTCGACTAAACGTAAACTTAATTCAATCACGTAAATAAATTTTAAACATAGTTTTGAGCTTGCAAAAGCAGATCTCAAATAATATATTAGACTTTTAATAAATAAACTTAAAGTAAAATCGCTTTTAAAACTTTCTTAAAGCCTTCTCTTTTAAACTTTCGATTTAAACTTCTTCCAAAAAAAAAAAGCCTCACCCCAAATACACCCTCAACGGGGAAAACGTTACAGGTTCAGCGCGGCTTCTTGGAGCGGGGCCCGCGCTTTCGGTCGTACGGTGTCCCGCCGCGCTCGCTGCGGTAGTGCTGGCCGCGCCCGGTCCTCTGTTTATCATATCTTCACACTTTTGATCATTTAGATGATATTCCTACCTTTTTTTATTTTTTATTATTTTTAAAATTTATTCTTTTAATAGGAAATATAATAATTTTATATTTCTTTATATATACAGCATTACATATAATTATTTAAAATTTTATTCTAAAGTATCGCATATTTTTTTGTTTCTTCTTGAAGTTGTTATATTATTTACATCTCTAATGTCCCTGGTAGTTTTATGTATAGTTTCGTTGTAGTAGTAGTTTTATATATAGCACTGTGCATGATTGAAATTTGTGATTTTTTTTAAATGTAATCTTATTCATTGTTCCACACAAAATGGCGAACGGCAACGATTTAGTAGATTTGTAAATAGGGAAGTTGCACGATCCGACGCCTTGCCGCGGACACGCGAGTTTTGTGAGATTTTAATCAATAATTAATTAATTAAAAAATTAAAAAATTATAAATTAAAAATTTTAGAAATTTAAAATATTTAAAATATTTGAAAAATTACAGAATTTATACGACTACACTTTTATCACATTTATCATTATATAAATTATATCATTTTGGGCGCTTGACACATCCGCATATGAATTTAATTATGACTAATGTGTCCGGATGTGTCAGCGACCGTAATTCGCCTCAAAAGGGCCGAATCTTATCTCTCGACATATCTCCCTCAAAACCAATCCGATTGTTTATTTTTTAGTGAATCCTGGCAGGAAATGACATGCCGAATCCAACGGTATACGACATGCCAGGTTTTGTGCATTTTTTAAAAAATTCATCTCGCGAATTTTTTCGCATTACGGCCCGGACGCCCTTCACGGGACGCCGGCGTGTGGTCCATAAACCCAGCTTCACCGTATTGGATGCCGCGTGAGGGGTGCGCACGCTGTTTCGGGCTCCCTTTCAGACGGCTACCTGCCAATCTATTGCGCAGTTAGAAAAAGAAATGTAAAAAATGTATATTTAATGTTATTTGTAATCCGCGAGATCGTCGTCATCTTCCAAAAATGAGATGCGCGTCTCGCGGGTTGTCTGTATGCACAATCCCTGTTATCTCCCGTCAGTATTCAGAATTAATAAGACCGCCAAAACCCAGTCAGTTTATTTTTCAAAAAACACAGAATAAAAAATATAAGAAATATTCAAAACATACAAATTATTCAAAAGGTAATAAATTATACAAAAGGTACTTAATCTAACAAAACATACAAGTTTGCAAATGATTTTGGGGCCCCAAAGAAAAAATATATTATTCACAAATTGTCAGATTATTAAAATTATCATGGTCTTTTGACACACAAATATTAATATACACACATTTTTATTCATTGTTTTTATGTCATTATCTACTGAGGGCCGCCTGTTGCGTTCCCATGCGTAACATTCATCTTCTCTTGTGCAGTGGTCATGTTTGTGTTTGTTTTTTTTCTTAATACTTCAAAGATGTTCTATCCATTATTAATTTTATATATAAGTAGAAATAGAATTTTTTAATTTTTTTTTAATTAAATTATTTGTCTATTATTGTTAAACTTTCTAGCACCACTTTAATTCTTGTGTATTGATTTATTTTTAGTATAATTCTTAATGCTTTCTTTTCGAGTATTGTTATTTTTTCAATTCTTCTTCAAGCCAGAAATAGTATACTGCTGCAGTAGTTGATGTGGGAGGACAATTATTACGTTATATAATATATTTTTGCACAATTCTGTTTTGATGTCTTCTGATTCTTTCCAAGGGTGAAATTCATTTTGCTATTTTTTGTTACTTATTTTGTTTTCAATGTAAAGTTTAGTTTATGATCTATAATTGCTCCCAAATATTTTATATCGAATATATTGCAATGTTCTTTTTAATCAATATTCGTTGAATTTTTCCATTGTATATTTGTACTTAAAACAATCATTCTGAATCTAAAAAATATATTATTTGAATGTTACATTTTTTATTCCATCACTTAAATAATATTAGTAATAATATTAACAGGCAATGAAAATTGACTACCACATGAGTACGATGTGTAATCTTAATTTGTATAATCATTAGGTGGTCAAATCATTGATTTCCTTTACCTATTAAAATGGTAGCTTGTGGTGTAAATTATTTACTGATCAATGTTACATTTTATTTTCTAAAATATTAATAATTACAAAATATATAATATTGAATTTTTATTTTCTTTGCGAGTTTTGGTATTTTAAAAAAAATATGAATTCTATGTTTTTGAATTGAATGAATTTTAAATATGAACGTTGTTTTTAAAACAACATCATGTATTTTAATCTGAAATTATGTTCATTATGTAAACATATTCCTTCTCTAAACACAAGATTTTTCTTTTACAGAGAGATAGTGCGTAAAATTTAAAAAATATGCTGTAACAATATTGACTAATTTAAAAATAATTGTCAGTTTTCTTTGCCAATTCTTTTTCAGACTCTTATTATAGAATTGGCGGATAATACATTTGTAATTGAATGTACCATCTTTTATTGTTAAACCTTATTTTCATTTTCAGAAACAAACACCAAATATGGAAACCAGAATACTGAAAATAGTAATATTGCTATTTCTGTATCTTGAGTTATTTTATAACATTGTAATGCAGTTAATTTTGACATTTTAAGTTTGACAGATTTGAAATTAATGAATTCAATCAATCAGAAAGCTCTAAAACGTAAATAAACGAAAGTAAAATAAGTTATTCATAATATGTGAGTAACTTAGCGTTTGTTTACGTTTTAGAGCTATCTGATTAATTGAATTCGTTAATTTCAAACCTGTCAAACTTAAAACGTTAAAATTAACAGCATTATAATGTTATACAATAACTGTCAAGATACAGAAATAGCAATATTGCTATTTTCAGGATAGGACGAAATATTTATTGAATTTAAATAAATAAATAAATAAAGAAAAAAGGACAAATATATAAATAATAATATTTCTCAAAGTCGCAAGATGTCACTTTGCCAATATCAGTTGCCATTCTATTTTTGGTCTATATTCTGTGAATATAATGCCCGCCTAAGATGTAGTACCTATGTATTATTTTGTGTTAAATGTTTACTGTCACAATTTATTTATAAAAATAAGTTTTTGTCACAAGAATGTTCTCAGGTTTTCACGGCCGTTCTTCTGTGTATAGTTTTCTGGAATATTATGCCATGTACATGTGACCTCTCTGGCCGACGCACTATGGAAAATTTAGGCCTGTTTCGGACCAAAAGTCAATAACTCTTTTATTTCTAGACGTATTTCCATAAAATTTTGCACACATATAAAATAGTCTATAAACCTTAAAATGGAGAAAGTTTTATTCAAAATATTTTGTTTATAAATTAATTATTAATATATTAAAAATAATCATGACAATATTAAAAATTGCTTTAATTTTTATTTATAAAAATGACAATTTTACTTATATCATGTTCAATAACTAATTATAACATTATATTATACACACAATAAATCCATAATCAATAAAAAAATATAGAAAAACATGAAATGTAAAGTGCTTACTCACTTAGATGTCTATGTCAAGTCTGTTAATAATGTCAAGTCAAAATATACCGAGTTTATCACGCCTCGTATGCGGGTCAAATTCCAGAAATATTTGAAATATATTTTGATTTCCATACTGACCATCTGTCAGTCAAAAATGCCGCGAACGGCCAATTGCTTCGAAAAGCACATCATCTATCGCTTTGCAAACGATTTTCTCTCTTTATTAAAAATAAAAGATGTGACAAAAATCCATAAATATTACATTGTACATGTCAATATTTAAATCTATAATAATTAACATTTTACATAAAAATACACAACTGGCATTGTTTCGTGATGACGCCACCGTCCCACGGCGATCGTGTCGAACTTCTGATTTCTGTCCGAAAAAGGTACATTTTTCAAACGCGTAGAAAAAAAAATTACATTTTTCCTGTGGAAGAAGCCAAGAACCGTTATCTTAATTTCATACCCATGAAAATTCTTACCAATTATGGCACGTTTTCTCGATAATTTTCCTTAGCTGAATGCGGGATAGTGCATTTTTTCCAACGCGTAGAAAAAAATGGATATATTTCCTGTGGATGAACGCCAAGGATCATTATCTTATTTTCATATTCATGAAGATTTTAAACAATTATCGCAATTTTTCAAGATAATTTTCCTTAGATGCATGCGAAATGGTGCGTTTTTCCAACGCGGGGGAAAAAAAATTACATTTTTCTAGTGGAAGAAGCCAAGGACCGTTATCTTATTTTCATATTCACGAAAGTTTTTACCAAATTTTGCACGTTTAGTCAAAAAAAAATCCTTAGGTGCATACAAAATGGTGC
This sequence comes from Agrypnia vestita, assembly GCA_016648135.1. NCBI lineage: Eukaryota > Metazoa > Arthropoda > Insecta > Trichoptera > Phryganeidae > Agrypnia > Agrypnia vestita. Next base: position 138 of record JADDOH010002527.1, on the reverse strand, counting down.
GTCTGTATCAACGCGTAGATAAAAAATTTACATATTTCTTTTGGAAGAAGCCAAGGACCGTTATCTTAATTTTATACTCAGGAAAATTCTTATCAAATATGGTACGTTTTCTCGATAATTTTCCTTAGCTGCATGCGG
>JADDOH010002526.1:0-30818 GCA_016648135.1 Agrypnia vestita | reverse complement strand
ATATATATATATATATAGATTTAACACATATATATATATATAAATATGTTAAATCTAAGGCTTTCACGGGTACAATATATGTTATTTCTAACTACTTTAGGGGTAACCCGCGTCAAATTCTGGTCGTCAGGACCAGTCGTCTGCCGACGTTTCGAATAGATCTCACTGTTCATCTTCAGGGCGCCTTGTCGATGAGCTGCGTCTCCAAAAAGCGTACAACCGTTTGGGTCCGGAGCTCACCGTCAAGTGAAAGTTTGAAAAATTCTGCGTCAGGTGTTTGTGGAGGAGTGGGTTTCTCCAGCGACGCCGTTAATGTGTTTTGCTCGGCTTCTAGTAATCCGTATATATATATATATGTGTAGTCTATTTTTGAAGGTTCCCGCATATGCGATGGTGGCAACTTCCGTAGGTCTCCGCGTTCGAGTCTGCTCGCCCAGGGTTCGAGCCCCTTCTCCGGCCGTTTAATTTCGTTTTTTTAACCGTGATTTTGGACTAAATTACACGTTACAAGTAGACAGACAACGAAATTATTATAATTGGGATAATAAAAAATATAGATATCTTAGTTGGGCCTTAGTTTTGTCCAAGTCCCAGAATTTTGGGGGAAAAAATAGTCATAAATTAAAATAAAACACCTTCTACCGAATAACTCGGAAAAAAATGTAACGTAAAGCAAATAAGTACAGTTTCTTGTAGAGCAGGAAATTTTCTTTCAAATGTGATATACATACTTACCAATTAGTATTACTTATGGCGCGTAATAAAATTAAAAAAAACTAACCCATAAAAACCAAGTTTTTATTTTACTCCCTTTTTGATTTTATCATTTTTCGTGTCTGCCAGATGCGTCGCAGTCTCTTCATACAACTTACAGAGTTGTATGAAAAAAACATTAAAAATTTCTAAAAATCCAAAATTATACTATAATTATTTTAAAAAAAATATCGAAAATTTGGACAAAAAAGGACACTAATTATGTTTGGACACATCATAATTTCTGTGAGATCTTCTTCTTCTTCTTCTAATATTTAATTTCGCTTGTTTTTTAAATATGTTTGCTCATGCATCAGTGTACTGACTGCACAAGCCTGTTTTAGACGTTATTGTTCCATATTAGCACTGAACCTTTTGGGACCCTATCTGAATATTGTTACGCCATTGCCATTGGTCCAAATTTAACTTCATCCTACTCGCAGTTTTCTTTCTCGCAGTTCGGGTAGGTTGGTGCCCGACTTCACCCTCGACTCAAGCTTCCTGTTTCCGTACAACATCCCGAACCTTACAACATCTAACATTTTGTACAACATTGATATACATAATGTTCTTTGCAAAATTAATATAACGGTTCCCGCTAGAATTACCTCAATTAGGCAGCGTATTAAATTTATTTTTTAAATACAAATATCGGATACTTCTCTCCTTTACCGCGACTCATTAGAACGTATAATATTCATCATTCGCAAAGCAATATAGACATATTTTCAGACTGCAAATCAAAATTTAAAAAATAACTAACCCATAAAAACCAAGTTTTTATTATACTCCCTTTCTCATTTCTAGTTGAAACAGGTTTCGCGCCATCTCCACGCGTCGGGCTCCTATCTCATGTGTGTTTTTTCCAATTTGTAATAATCGTTAAAATTTAGAAAAATTGAAAAAAAAATTAAACAAAAATTTGTTAGATCATTTTTATCGTCGCCACGAGTCTGTCTGCAAAGTTTCAGCTCGATTGGATCGCGGGAAAGGGGTTAAAAATCGATCCAAAGTTTTTTCAGCAGACAAGCAGACGTTACGAGTTAAAAACATTTTAGAAACGGAGTAAGAAAATTTTATTGCAATTGACAATATGATCATTGATGCAGCAGATAAAACAACTTCCTTGTATGAATATACCTTTTGTAATATAATAATGTAACATAATAGGATATTATTTAGATGACATTATGTTGTACCATCATCCACAAATTTGTGCTAAACTAAATAAAATAAAATAAACATCCTGATACCTTGCATAATTCTATGTAAAACCATTTATAAATCTCTAATCAGAAGTATATCTACACTACAAGCGAGTAATCGGCGATAGCCAATTCCAAACACTATAAATAAATGTATTTATATATAATTTATTTATCATAAAAATTGTATAATCATCTTATCTTACATAATGCTTACATATTTTTACTAGGACCATCTATCTATCAAGGCCAATAACGACACGGTCTATTATTATATAGGAATAAAGGTACAGATACACATGCTTCTTTACTGGCATGCTAATGAGCATGCCACTAATAAGCATGCCCTAACAACTGTACACACTTGCTCATTACTGGCATGCTTATTAGTGGCATGCTCATAAATAAGCATGCCCAAAGCTAACAATCAAACACACATGCTTATTAGTGGCATGCTCTTGTCATAGAATAGAGACGCTCTTGTTCAAAATGGAAACTTTGCAAACTGAAATAGAAAATTCAAGTCAACCAATAAATCAAAAAAGTTCCCGAGTTTCCATCCGCACATTTTTGATTTAAGTTTATATAATTTTTATTGTAAGATTTGAATCATTCATACCTATTAATAAAGTTTCGTAAACATTATTTCTCACTATATTATTTTTACACAACGGTGACCGAGTATTCCACAGACATTCGTGATTCCTATAATAAGTTACGAAAAGTAATGTTTTATCATTTCCCCAACGCGCCATATTTGTTTCATCTGTCGCGGACTGAAAAGATCGCATCGATAATACTAGCCGCGAAGCCCGCGAATGACATAAGCATGCTCATAAATAAGCAAGTCTGTTCACACATGCTCCAAAGATACCCCTTCTCTATGGTGAATGACAGTGGCATGCTTATAAATCAACCGGCGGTTGATTTTTGAGCACGCCACTAGGTGGCATGCTCATTTCTAGCAATGTGCGTACACACATGCCACTAATAAGCATGCCACTGTCAAAGTCGATACTGCGCATGCTCACGTGCCACTAAAGAAGCATGTGTATCAGACGCCTAAAGATAATAAAAACACTCGTGTATATTAAGGGAAATTTTTTGTATAATATAAACTCACTGCCGAGCACGTCAATGCTGACAGAAGTCAAAGATTTTTTATAAATTTATGATGTATTGTTGCGGTTGATAAGTGCCATAATCGGCTTATTACTTTGCATAAGATCAGGGGAATATTTGATGTTTCGTTTTTGTTTACTTTATACATAGAATTGCGTGAACACTAATCAATTTTTTGTTTTTATTGACATGCGTCACGATTTGTTTTTTATTGATAAACGTCATGTTTGACGCATTCGAGGAATGAGCACGAAAACAAATAGGATCTTAACGACAGTAATAACATTTGATCAATTTACAACAAACTGAATCGATCTGCGGCCTGCCGATCGACTGATAACCTGATTAACCGCTGATCGACTCGTGCAAATCGAATTACACAGCGTCTCTCCCTCCTAAACAGCGTTTCACAATGGCGTGCAGCGCGCGCGAGCAAAAAATCCGTGCATTACTAAAGATTCTGGGAAACAAATATTAATTAAATATTACTTTTATTATGAAAAATACGATTTAAAATGCTAATCGTAATCCGCGGATACGGCTAACGTGTATATTTTCAACTGTTTCTATATACAAATTCATATTAATGCCGAGCAAGCAATTAAAATTTATTTTAATTATTTGCTCGCATCATATTTCGACGGTCCCTACGTATGCTGTTGAATCTGCAAAAAATCGATTTTCGTTTTATTATCAGTGTCGGGTAATGGTTAAAAAGTTTAATTTTTCCTTTTTTTGAAACGAAACTTCATTTTATTTTCTTAATGCTAATTTTTCCTTTTTTTTTTAAACGAAAATTCTTTTTTTTTCTTAAGATTATCTGAAAATATAGAGCAAATTGGATAATTTAAGATAATAAAACGAAAAAAGAATTTTCGCAGATTCGATAGTATGCGTAGGGACCTTCTTTACCTATCTTTACCGTCTACGAGTTTTATGTAGTTGGCAAGTAAATTTTTTGTACAATAGTGTGTTTCTTCGAAATATCTATTTTTTTCTGAAAACGGTCACTTAGAAACGACACTATTAAGTATTCCATATTTGCAGAAATACTAAATGTTTCGTGTGTATTCCAACGGCCGATTTGCCTGTCAATTGTTAATTAATACTTTTATTTCATTAATTACAATTAATAGTACCAATACGTTCAGTCTGTTTCTGTTTCATAATATGTATTATGGTAATAATAAGTTTAATATTTGATATGCAATATGAATACGTTTATTTTCGATAACATTGTCATCGATAATATCATAAAAATTTTGATTAATCCCCATTTTCTTGTCGCATTGAGATTAGTCCAATCCCGTTTTGATTACAATATATTAGACATTTTTTCCGTAGTATGTATAAAATATATTGTTGTCTGTCTGTCCGTTACTTCCCGTGACGTCCGTAAATTCATTCAAATTCACGGCAAAAAAAATACGCGGCTAAAAGTAGGGCCGCGTAAATGCCAGCGCGGAACGCTATCAATGTTGCCACCACCGTGTATACGCGACCCGTTAAAAATATACTATATATAATAGGGCTTAGCAAAGACGTTCCTTGATTTTTCATGGGTATAGGACTATCATATAATAATATACAAGCATAACTTTAACTTATGCCTACTGCACACCACTGACGATTCGCTTATTGAATGGCGGGTCTGGGATTGGTCCGAAGTATGTTTTTTTACTTTCGGTCTTAGAGCTTGCGTAGTGAAAGTTTAGCAGCCTGTTGCCGATGTTTTGAGAACTCCGTCCTACAAAAAGCGAGTCAGCGAACTCAGAACCGGCCGATTGCACAATCGCACGTTGTTTTAGATCGAACACGGGGTATTATGTCACATCTGCCCCATTGAGATCGTTCGTCTGGGTCCCCACTAGCGAAGGGAAAAACTTCATTTCAAAATGAAGACTACAACTACAAATGAACACACACACGTTCACCAGTTTGAAGACTACAAAGTGTACACTACAATTGTAGTACTACGAAATGAAGTGAAGTAAATGAAGTGAAGTAATGAAGTAATTGTAGTATTAATGAAGTGAAGTAATGAAATGAAGTAATTGTAGTAAATGAAGTGAAGTAATGTAATGAAGTAATTGTAGTATTAATGAAGTGAAGTAATGAAATGAAGTAATAGTGAAGTAAATTTTTAAATGAAATGAAGTATTTTTTTCCTAAAAAAAAAAAAAGGTCAACGACAAAAATATTTAAATAAATGATGATATTTTCTCCAAAGTAACATTTAGCGACCTAAAAAATTTTACATAATAATTTTAATACAGACAGATTTCTTCTTTCGATTCCAAAAAATTTTCAAACCATGGGGGGGGGGGGGTTGTTACAGTTTCCAAAAAATTCTTCATATATCTACATCAACTTTCCAAAAATTTCACGTAAAAAATACACTATTTAAAATGTGTTTCTCATACTTTCGATAACTTTGAAGTGTATGTACTTTGTAGTGTTCACTTTGAAATGAAGTGTACTATTTGAAGTTTATACTTTCAATAACTTTGGTGTTTGTAGTTTGTAGTGTGCACTACACATCAAAATGTGCGAAGTGTGCACTTCAATGTAGTGTAGTACTACATTGTAGTAGTGAGTACAGAGCGGACCCATCACTAGTCCCCACTGTACATGCTTTATTTACATACTTGTTAAGGAATCTCAACAGTACAAGATGACAAGAAGCGATGAACAATGAGCACACCAACAACAAAATCCACAATATAAAACAAAACACAATGAAGTAAAATACTAAATATGACATAATATTTCGTGGATTTTTATATATCAGTTTATCTTTTAACGTTGTTAGTAATTAATATTACACCCGCGCGTTCAATGAATAATGACTCAGGCGCGTTACTCAATTCAAAGTCAACAGATAGTTTAGAAAAAAGCTGAGTCGGGGGATTGGGAAGTTTCATACGGAAATTGTAACAGTAAATACATCAGTCAAACTTCTGGAAACCTCGACATTAGAGCAAAAGAGCACCCTCGTTGTCTAAGTAGTAATAACTTTTCTGAATTCTCGAATCATATCATGGATGATAATCGGTATTTTCATTCACGTACGATTAATAATTAAATTAATAAAATGAATAAATTTGAGTGTTTTATAATTAAAAGTATTTTAAACTCGGGTATTAAATTACTTTTACCTAATCTTCTTCTCGTCTTCTCTCACTATTCCTGTTACAACCACCTTTACATTAGTAACTCCGGCTCCTTTTATCAGTACCTAATTATTAATTAATTATTTGTATTTCCACCTCATCTAAGTAAAAAAAAATTACATATATATTTGAATGTAGTCAGTTTAATACTTCGCCTGTCGATGAGAGATTTTGATACTCCCAAAATTCATGTAGTAAAATATAAATTATAATCAAACTCAAGTAGAATAACATAGTTTATTTATTGTTTATTTGCATAGATTTTATGTTTTCCATCCATTTTAATGATCTTCATCATTATAATATGACTACTGCCCGGTGGATGAAGGTGTTCTACATCTGGGAACATACAAAATGAATAAACACGGGGGGATAAATGTGCGACGTGAAATAGACAACCCTGATGACGCAGCGTTTTGCACATATTTGTGTGTTTTCGGAATCAAAGATTCGATTGCCGACGGGGACAATAAATAATTATTTATTTCATTCATAATAAGGCTCGTTTTTTTAACTCAAGAAATAATTCTGCAGCTTAATTTTTTCCCGCTAAATTAATCAAATCACGACTCGAAACGGTCCGTAATTTTACACATACTTTTGATCAAAAAGTATCCACTTATATTACAATACGTACATATTTTTACTAAACCCAAGCTAACGAACAGGAGCTGTAATTAAAATTGAAAGTGTATCACGTGTCAAACTGCATTTGTGATAATCCCACGAATTGGATCTGTATTTGCGAAAATACCATGAACTGGAACAACGTTCCGGTTTGTTCCGTTCCATTCTGAGCCCTAAATACACGACAATGATCTAGTATTTTTTAATTGTGTAACAAAACTGTATAGTATAACCGAGATTAACTTTGTTATGATCATCTCATTATGTTCTCATCATTATCTATCTTCTTCTTTTATATGGAGCCAATAGTAGTGCAAATGAGAGGGAAATTTTTTCGCTTGAGCCGTATAAAACCTCTCGACGGTTGGCCTATAGTATCGGTCACAGATATTACGATTTTCTTCGGGAGTGTAATTTTCACAAGGCAATAAAACAGATCTCTGGATAGCGGTAAAATTTTAGTTTGATTTATTTATTTATTTACTAGTTTCGTTCCCGGCCTCGCCCGTGATTTGCATTCTTGAATGTATTCATTTCATATTCCTTTACATTTAATTGAAAAAAAAAATGTTTGCAAGTAAGAAAAAATCCGAAACAAGACCTCACAAATTCTTTATTCAAAACGAATCTCAACACACATTACACAAATGTCTTCTCCGTGTACTTTAAAAACACTATTTTTTTAAATCTTTTTTGTTGTCAATGAAGATGAAACAAACAATATTCTTATTTTTTGATAGTTATTTCAATATTTGAAAGCTTCATATACTATAGATACCATTTTTTGGTTTTATAATTAAAATTAATTTATTGAAAGCTTTCTCTCGCCCGCTACAAGAAAGGAGCTCTCTAGGGTAGGCATTTGTTTTAAGGGTGGTTTTTCTTGCATGCGTCATGCATCAGTCACGCAAATTTCCCAGTAACGTCAATGCTTCTTCTAGGATCTCTCGATTCGCGCATGTGGAGCATGTCCTTTATTACTTAATCGCGTTTGTTTAACAATCACGCTATGTTGGCTTACAAAATTACTCGTGAAATAATAACATGCTACCTTTTATAAAAAGTATTACGCTAGCGTATTTGTAGATATATTTTAAGAATTCCTTATTAATTATACATACAGATATTTTAAGGCGTTTATCTATGGATTACATTTAGGTCATGGCAACGTGCGAACAGCTTTGTGTGATTCTTAACGAATTCGATAAAGATATCATTGAACATTTTAATATAAATTATAACTATTATAGGCTGGGATTAAAGGGAGTCGACCGAGTTGATAAATGTTTGACAGAAAAATTAACTGCTTACAAAATAGGAAATCGACAATATTGGCGCTAAAAAAATTAACACTGCCTAAATGCACCACGCAAATATTAGGTCCTTACATATGAAATTGGCGTTTAGTATGGGAGGAACATAAAGCCGATTTTTTATTATTATAATATATTTATTTAATCAAAGTATGTACCATTGCTATCTATGCACTTTTGCCATCTCATAGGTAGTTCATCGATCCCTTTACTAAAAAAACCATTCGGACGGGAATCAATAAAATCTTTGAAGGCGGTTTGGACTGCCCCATCGGAGTTGAATTTTTTCCTTTGCAAGAAGTTATCCAAATTTCGAAAAAAATGGTAATCTGTTGGGGCAAGGTCCGGAGAGTACGGTGGATGTCTTAGACATTCGAATTGAAGCTCCTCTAATTTGGTAGCCGTCTGTTGTGCAGTGTGTGGTCTAGCGTTATCATGAAGCAGCAGTGGCCTAGAGCGATTAACCAGCTTCGGTTGTTTAGCAGCTAGCTTTTCCATCATGGTTTGCAGTTGCTGACAATAGACATCTGCCGTAATCGTCTGGCCAGATTTAAGAAAGTTGTAGTGAACGACACCAGCACTAGTCCACCAAACGCTCACAAGTAACTTTTTTGGAGTCAATTTTCGCTTGGGGCATGGTTTGGCTGGTTCGGCAGGGTTCAGCCATTGCGATGAGCGCTTCCGATTATCGTACAGGATCCACTTTTCATCACAGGTAATGATTCGATTTAAAATCCCTTCATTATTGTGCCGGTTGAGTAATGCAACGCAGCAGTCAACGCGCGTTTGTTGATTTGCTTCACTCAATTCGTGAGGTACCCACCTTTCAAGCTTTTTCACCTTACCAATTTGCTTCAAGTGGATTAAAACAGTTTTATCACTAACACCGCAGCCTGCAGCTAACTCGGATGTGGTTTGCGATGGATCCGCTTCCACAATAGCCTTCAATTCTTCATTATCAACTTTGGTCTCCGGCCGTCCACGGGGCTTGTTCTGCAGGTCGAAATTTCCAGAACGAAAACGTTGGAACCAAAAACGCACTGTGTTTTCTTTTGCGGCACCGTCGCCATACACATCATTAATCCTTCGAGCCGTTTCTGCAGCACTGGTGCCACGGTGGAACTCGTACTCGTAAATAACGCGATATTTCAAGTTTTTCATTTTGTAAACTGAGTGACGCAAATAAAAAAACAATTGAGGAAAAAACAAATGAATTATAATTTTCAAAACACAAATACATGAGTAAATAGCTGTATAAATTTTGATTTGGAATTCCTAACCAAAGAGAAGATATTTGAGATCAAATTTACCAGTACGACAAAACGCCAATTTCATATGTAAGGACCTAATATTATATTTTGTCACTACCAGTGAAAAAAAATTGGCTTTTATGTTTCCCATTCTTTGTTGTCATTATTGTTAGCTGTTGGTTTTCCGAATAAATATAAATAAATAAAATTTTGCCATTTGCTTAGAGAATACGGATTCATATATCTTTATCTTTATTTTACCGTCATTTTGTAAATTTTAAATTTACGGATTGGGTGGTGGCTTCGGGTCTTCGCCCAAACTAATGTTTCATTTTTTATGCTCCAGAATGCCTGAGAAACTCATTTAATATACCTTATGTAGTATTGTTTTGGCATAAATCGGTACTATTTTGTTTTTTTTGTATTGTTATTTTTTATGATTATATTATCATTTTCACTAGAATCGGATTGTTTTCATGTCCGTCGGCCATTTCACCATGTAATGAATGTAATGAAATTGCTGATTGTGGTGATAAATATTAATAATAATACGCATTTTACATTTAACGCGCACTTTTGACGATAGTGCTACAACGAAAAATTTAAATCAGCAATTAATTCCAGTTATTTCTACATTATTATCTATATTACATTCTACTATTAGAATCTTAATCTTCTTTGCTCTTCCAAATTAATAATCTTCCGCTCGCCATAGTACGGAAGCTTACTTATAATTGTACAAACTACGGACATCCTGTAATCAGCGAGGCTTATTTATTGCCGTCATCTAAGACCGCGATATCTTATATGGTTCTTTTAAATTATGAAAAGTTCTACTCAGCTTTAATAAGTTGATTAAAAAATTGCAAAAACTTTCGAAATGAGTTTCTGCGAACTCGAATTGCTTTGCCCTTGCTCTCAGTGCGATGACCGCTTTCGTGCGACAGAAAATATACAGCGACGGCCGCCTAGTTACTAAATAATAATGATGGGACAAAATTACGTTCCCAACAGAAAATCGCATTATTAGTTGTAGGTGACCCGGAATGTTTTTGTATGTTTCTGTTACTAAGTTCATTTTGTGCACCGCACATTTATTACGTATTGGTTATTATAAAGATATCAATCAGTTCATAAGAAAGTATAGCATAATATAAAATAAATAAAAATTGCGGCGATTACAGATAGTTTCGAGATTTTTTCTATCCACTCCGTGTGGGGTTGGGTGTTTTTGAATGTTTTCTTTATTTTCATCGACAACTCGATATTTTTTACTTTATCGGCGCCGAACATTCTGGATGGTGTCTAGGACAGAGATGCATGGCGGGTATTGCACCCACAAGAAAGCACGTCTAAATATTTGTATATATATTTTTTTACAATGTTAAAATGTTCTATTACATTTATTAAGTAACGTAAAATTATTATTATTGTTCATATAAAATTATAATTTTTAAAATTATTATTGTTTCTGGCCCTAATAAAATAAAAACATTCTTAATATGTTAAAGGATATTGGATTACATATGAATATGAATATGAAAGAAGAAGAAAAACGGATTTATTTTATTATAGAAACATGTGCAATGTATGTTCCTAAAGTACCTATCTGTTTCATAGACAATACATACATAAAAACATACTTAAAAACTGTTTTCAAGAATAATTCGATTTTGGCATCTCTACTCTATTTGCATGAATTCCATGCTCTCATTTCAGTGTATTTTTATACGTACATATTTGTTGTAGTAGGCGTAATATATTATTTATACAGGTTTATTTGGAAAAAAATAATAACTTCGCAAGACTATATTCCTGCCTTGATTATGAGTCGAAAATGTTCAAGCACCCATTACCTAAGATCAATTGTTATGGAGTTATGCAATATCAAAGTTTGCATTTTTTTTTCAACATTTCTGACTTATTTTTTGTAAAACGTTGGACTATCATTACAGTAACTTATAACGAATATGAAAAATTTATTTCCTTTAATACAAGTCAAATAAAATAATAAAAACCTTTAAATTCCAATTGGAAAACGTTTTACAAGAAATAGTCAATAATATTGAGAAAAAAAATGCAAACTTTGATGTCGCACATCTCAATAACTATTGATATTAGGTCATGTCTGCTTGAACATTTTCGTCTTATAATCAAGGCAGGAATATAGTCCTGCGAGGTTATTAATGTTTTACAAGTAACCCTGTATAGGTATATTAAAGCATTTATTTATTTGAATTTTTTTTTTTTAAATCTTTACATAATGTTAAAGAAAAAATCTGGGCTCACAAAGGATCTTATACAATACGTGTCTAGGAATTCATTATTACACTTAACTTACATTAAATTAATAATAATTAAAACATTATCTTAAATATACAATATTTAAATCTCCCCACATTTTATGTGAAACAAAAAATTTAAAAATATTTTTCTTAGGTGGATTTGGAGCTAAATGGAGAACCGTTGAATATCCACATGAAACTGGGGGAGTCTGGCGAGGCTTTCTTTGTGGAAGAGATTCCCGAGGACGAGTTAGAGGCCTCTGCCCACCTGGCCACCTCCCCCATCCCTGATAACGGGTTTCTCTATCCCGCCCAGCAGCCCGCAACTCTCCCGCGCCGCAACTCCGCAGACTACCCTCTGGACAAGTACCAGAATCAGGTGTCGGACTTCTCTCACAGGAGGTAGGTGCATCAGATTATTTTCTATTATATCATTTTAACTTTCTCATGTATTCTATTCCATTTTCCAGAAGCTAATTAGCTCTTGATTTTAAAATATTGTATTTTAAACATAGTAAATGATGTATTTATCTATAGGCATATTGTAATAGTTAACTTGATGTTTTCTTCTTTTTCAGGTACACTGATGGCGAAGGCACACAGAAGTCTGATTTTTCTGCACAAAAGCGAGAATACCAAATGATGAAAGATAATAAAATATTTGGTTTTGATCAAGATCTCACATCTCAGGAACAAGAACCTATGTTCGCCATGGATGACCTGGACGATCCTCCGCCGGAGTTTACTTGCAAGGTGGAACAAATCACCACCACGACTATAACTACAGGAGCGGCTAAAATGTTTAGAGCGGAAGAAGTTAATGATAAGGATAGCCATGCCAAAGAAGTTGTTAGAAAAATTAGTATTAATAATGATTTTAGACCAATATCGATGGCCAAGGATGATCCTACTTTGCCCCCAACAAGTGAAGGGAAGCAATGTTCGGAAGAGGCGGTCATTCAGAATCAACAGGAAGAAATACCAAAGTCACAGTCAAATGGAAACAACAAGAAGAAGAAGAAAACTAAGAAGTCCGGATCTAAAAAGAAGAATGCACAGAGGAAGTCATCTTCTAGCTCAAACGGATACTCTAGTCAATCTGAAACCATTGTCACTGAATCTATCGATACTGAGAAAACAAATGAAAGACTAAGTGCAGAACCAATAGACACTGAAGACGTTTCTCCTAGTCCAGCATATGCCATGACAAAGATGATTCCGGATATACATTTCTACAGCGATACAGATGTAGTAAATGAGTCAACCGGGTAAGAAAATTATTTTAGTTTATGTTAATTATTGAAAATTTTAGTATTATTTTTCTGCTCAATGACTTACAGGATCCAAACTACTTAATTTAAAAAACAGTTAGAATATTTTTGTAACGCGTATTCTTTATTCTAAAATGATATTATTTATAACCATCAGTAAATATGTACACTTGTAAATATGACTTGCCCTATGTAAAGTACTCTATCTGCAATTCAGTTACTTTGCAATATATTACTTTATAAAGCTTTAAAATACGCAATACTAGTTTAGAATTTCAGATAAAAAAAGTCCTTTAATAAAAAAAAATACGACTTAAGCTCTCTCCTGCAAACTAACAGATTTGCAGATAAGAGTACTTTACATAGAGCACGTCGATATACGTTTATGTTAACAGCTTCGATAAATTAAAATATTATTACTAATTTTGTAATAAACTAAATTTTATCCGATGAAATTTAATTAATGCAAAAAAAAAATTTTTGTTTCATTTAATGAAAGATTACAAATCCTTGGATTCATTGGAAAATTGTTAGATAAAATTGAACATTTTTGCAGACGAGATGGTACTCCGGTGCAGTCAGACTCTGAACTGGAGATGGCACGGGGCTCGGGCACCGGCGGCATCGGGGGAGCAGATGGAGGTCCACCCAGCCAGTCCTGGAGATGGGGAGAGCTCCCGTCCCCTCCACCCATCACAGCTCTCGATACAAATACTCAGCAGGAACAGCATAACTTGCAAGACAAAGGTATGTTTGTCGCTTTTAATCACTTATCATCATATCACAAAGGAGATTATCTCCAGAAGGTTGTACTTCTTTTTATATAGATTCAATCTTTTTTTATTTTTATATAGATTCAATTAATTTTATATAGATGCAATCTGCCTGGGACTGTAAGTGAGCAATCCTTTTATATGAACGATATATGATAATATAATGGACTCTAATTCTGTACCCCTTCAGGTCAGATGGAACATCCCATTTCCTCCGGAGCCCCTGGTACCAGCTCATCTATGCTGAGTGGCATGTTCAACTTCATGAAGCCATCCCGAGGAAATCCTCAGGCTGCAGAGGCAGAAGGGATGTATCTTGCAGAACTGGCCACCGGAGCCATAGATCCCGAAGTTGCTGCCCTCTATTTTCCGCCTAGTCAAGGAAATGCACCAGCATCTAATGGTGAGCTTTTGGACACTTTATTATTGTGATTTTTTTACTGTGTACTCATATGTATAGATAGTCTGTATCTTGATGCAGTGTGATAAGTAAATATGTATATTTTTTTGTTTCTTTTTAGTGACAGAATCTTTGACCGTGGATATAAATGTTGCCATTGCGACAGAAGAAGATTATGAATCTGGAAACGGACCATCGTTACCTCAATCTCCTTCTTCCGTTGAAGGTCCAATGTGCAAAGGAATCGACTCTGATGAAGACGACATTAAAATATTTTGCAAGTAAGTACCTGAAAACAATTTAATGGGATTTTCTTTTACTTGAAAAAGTAGAGTGCATTTTTAGTCACAAAAAATTAATTAGTTTCAGCCAATGTCATTAAAACATTATTATAATACAAAATATATTTCAGGGGTTATGTCGGTCTGTCTCTATGCGGCCCCAGCTGCCTGCAGCAGTCGCCAGCAGCGCTTGCCGAGGCTTTTGAACAGGAGGCTGTGCGATTCGAAACATTGTGTGATGACCCTTCCCTGGTGCAAAATCCACGCTTGGTAGTGCGTCTCGGGGACCAATACATGCCATGGTTGGCTGCCGCGCCCATGCTCATCTCGCTAATCGTTTTCCATAGACCGCTACCCAAGGTTTGTAAAAAAAACTATAACCCCCCCCCCTGCAGTACCACTCCCATCACAATAAATTTTCATCATTATCTCCACAATCACATTTATATACTGCTAATTATTTGTGCAAAGAAAAATAATATTTATTAACTATTTCCAGAGTGTAGTACAGAACCTGCCCGGTGCGGTAGATGGGGTGAGGGAGAAAGTTGGAGTCCAGGGAGCGGAGGGAGGCACTGGGAAAGCCCAACAAAGACAAGGATATTCTTGGTGGTACTGGAGGAGATCTACTGATAAGCAGACCACTGCGTGAGCATTTATAAATTGTTTTTATTTTAATGACCAATGATCTTCTACATTTACGCAGATTTCGGTCAGAACTAAATTCAACCCGCTTTACCAATATCCCAATTATGCAAATAATTTACATTAATCTTACATAGGTAACTCTTTAAGGGACCCTCAATATCTCAAAGAGGCAATCAAACGTAACAAAACATGCATAATTTGATAGTTTTTTGCATTTTATAACAACATTTATTCTGATTTCAAGGTAATTTTAGCAGAATATCGATACACGTGCCTCTTCAATTTATTTGCATATTCAATTTATTTGCCATGATTTGACACAATGCTTAATTTTGGACAGAGGCAAATTTGGACACTTAGAATTAAACTGCTAAATTATTCTAGTGAATAATTCTAACTATTTTTGATAGTAGCATTAGTATTTCCCCATTGTTGTATAACAGTTGGTTGTGGATTTTACGCATGTAAATTAAAATCTAAAAAATATATGAAAAAACACATTTTCCCTAAATGTTTTACGGATTTTTCTAAGGCTTTGACTAATTTACCACACTGGTAAGTAAACATAAGTATTTTTTTCCAAATACTATGTGATTCATACGTTTTTTGATAGTATGTCTTTTGTTTCTATTCAAAGTATACATGAGACAGAATTGGAAAATCTCCAGAAAAATATAATGATGGAATAGTAAAGCAAGACGAAATATACAAGTTTAATGAGGATCTGAGTAATTTTAGTGTCCGTTAAACAAAAATCTTATTCTCCTACACTCCTCTAGCTAAGCAAAAAGAATAGATTTTTACAAAACCAGACTGTTTGTTTGGTGGAAAATGCCAAAATCTGCTTAATTTAAACCTTTGCAACTATATTATTCTTACTACATAATGAACAAACAACCGGCCTTTTGTAAGTTTAATTGAACTTTAAAAAATTTAGTATTAAATACTTTTACATGCATGTAGATATATGTACATGTATTATCAAATTTAAACAAACTCATTTTGTGACATCTTGAGTTCTGCTGTGCCTGTTAGAAAAATTATTATGATTTTTCATTTATGTACCTACCTGTATATCTGAATTTTAGAACTATTCTGACAAAATAAACTGTGCAAACATATCTCATCTCTTTTTTAATAAAAATATTATTTATTTATTTATATTTCAATTGACAATTTGTATATGTCACAGTGATGCACCTAAACCCAGCGTTGATAGTGTTGATGGTAACCGCACCAATCTGGAACAGGAAGCTTCTACCACCAACATCCAAGAAAAGTCTACTGTCACCGATTTAACACAAGATGCAGATAAAATTGAAGGTGATTATTTATTTTCAGTAAATATACTAATGCTATTATAAGTATGGACTCAACTCTTTCCGAAGTAGATCGCACTCTCTGAACCACACAATATCAAGTGCACTTCATCCAAAATAAAAATATATTAATGCAATTATTATAATATAGTTAAAATATATTGCCAAATATTTTAATAATATGAAGCACTCCAATCAGAATCCACACACAGTTGACATCAACCGCATAATAACTTTTCTGAATTTTTAGTCATGTGAGAAATTACTAAAAATAATAATTTATTTTAAAATGGTAAATGTCGGGTATTTGCGGAGTTGTCATCAGTAAATTGTGCTACGCACATTTACCAAAAAATACCATTGAATTTAATCGCGTTTGGTCAGAATCTTGAAGGATGTTCATAATACACGGGGCACTTTAGCTCCCTTTAGAATGGTGATTGTCAGATTAGGTTGTAATATTTTCTTATAAAGAGTATTTACTTTACCTCTTGCAGATCAAAAATCAGAAGAACGTGAGAGCCCCCAAGAAGTAAGCACACAAACATCCTTTCCTTTGATGGGAGGAAGTGGGATTGCTGGGGGCGGAGGATATAGTGGATCCCAAAGTTCCGAGGAGTCCGATGAGGGAGGAGCCACCACTAACACTACTCCTCAGATACATTCGAAAAATTCAGACAAGTTTAGGAAGACACTGCGACTATCATCTGACCAAATTGTAAGTAGTTATGCATGTTTAATAATAATTGTTTTCGTTGCCCATGATCCATGTAATTAAGGGCCTAATTTAATCTATGATTTTAGTTATTTTTCATATTTCTAGGAAAGTTTGCACTTTTAAGTACTCTGGAGTTGTTTATTGTCACCTTTTAATTTTTCAGGCATGTAGGCCCATTCTATTTCACTAATTTTTTCATAAATATATACAACTTCTTTGATAGTGGCACCTTTAACACAATTATAATTTCTAGCTGTGCCCGCGCGGCTTCGCACGCGTAGATTTTTAGTACACTGTTTGGATTGTCTTCAAAACCTTCTAGAACATTTTCCTTCCAGAACTTTCAAGAAATTTATCGAATGTACAGGAACCTTCTAGACACACCAACACATTCCGCCACTTAGTTTATAGCCTTATAGAACTTTCGGGAATTTTCTAGACTCACTGACACATTCGACGCGTCTATTTTGAAACAATCTGAAGCATTTGCGGTCTTCCCATAACAAAACAATGTGCTAGAAAGCACATTTTCGGCACCCACGCTCAGCCACCCCCACCAAACTCGCATATTTTCAATGTGACACCAAGGGCTATCCACCACCATAACCACCGGTGGGTGGT
The DNA here is from genome assembly GCA_016648135.1 of Agrypnia vestita. NCBI lineage: Eukaryota > Metazoa > Arthropoda > Insecta > Trichoptera > Phryganeidae > Agrypnia > Agrypnia vestita. Next base: position 13,059 of record JADDOH010002526.1, on the reverse strand, counting down.
TTTGGCTGGTTGTGGAGAAAACTTGGCGGATAGGGAAACACGGGTCCCTTTATATATATATATATATGTTTTGCTTGAGGTTTCCGTGAGCGTTATTGTATGTAACAAAAGGAACTTCTGGACTCCCTCGCGTTTTCTGTAAATGGTCTCCGTGAGAAGACCAAGGCCGACGTTTCGACACGGTATCATGTGCCATTGTCAAGGCTAAAAAGGCCTCAAAAGTTACGGACTAGCCATACTTGTTCGCGGGTGACATGAAAGTCTCCCACCAATAAGGCTTATTGGTGGGAGACTTTCATGTCACCCGCGAACAAGTACGGTTAGTCCGTAACTTTTGAGGCCTTTTTAGCCTTGACAATGGCACATGATACCGTGTCGAAACGTCGGCCTTGGTCTTCTCACGGAGACCATTTACAGAAAACGCGAGGGAGTCCAGAAGTTCCTTTTGTTACATATATATATATATATTGATTATCTTCTGTGTGTAGTTTTCTGGGATATTCTCCCATATATATCTGACCTCTCTGGCCAGAGAGGTCAGATATACACTGAAGAATATCCCAGAAAACTAAACAAAACATTCTGAACCGCCATGAAAACCAGAGAACTTTTTTATAATTAATTAATTCAAACAATGAAATAATAAAAATACAAATTTAACACTCTGCACTGATTATTGTTTACGATAGTAACATCATAGTGATCTTGGTGATCATTTCTAAACAGTGGGATCATACTGATAATTAGGTTTTTTTCAGGCTAGCCTAAACTTACGCGAGGGAATGAATGAAATGTTATTCAGTGTCACAACAGCCTACCAAGGGACATCACGCTGCAAGTGTCACGTCTTCCGTTGGCGCCATGATGACAAAATCGTCATTTCTGACATTGACGGTACAATCACAAAGTAAGACACATAGTATTTTATTAATTTATAATAATAATTTTATTAGAAAAAAAATGTAATGATACATCCACTATGTACCATAACACACCTACATTTGTATACAAAGTGAACTTGTATTTCCTATTTAACTGTAATTTTGGATATTTTATACGCACCATATGTATTACCGAGAAGCGAATCTCGACGTTTCGTTAGATAAGTATCCAACGAAACGTCGAAATTCGCTTCTCGGTAATACATACAGTGCGTATAAAATATCCGAAATTACAGTTAAATATGTCTAACGACCGTAATAACAACCTTAAATCTTGTATTTCCTACTTAACTTTCATCGGAAAAGAATACTGGGAGATCCTACAATTCCAGACTAACATTAAAATAATTTATCCGGTGTAAATCTCACCTACTAACCAAATTATTGAAAGCTTCATTTTCTGGAAGTTTACCGAGTTAATATACTTTTTTTATTAGGTAGTTTAAAAAATCGGAAGAATATTAATGTGACATGTATTGAAGTATTTAATTGCGTATTAACTATTTTTCATTGAATTTGTGGATGTATTCAATTTTGTTGATCTCTAGGTCTGATGTTCTTGGCCATATATTCCCGCTGGTAGGGAAGGATTGGGCCCAAAGTGGGGTGGCCCAATTATTTACCAAAATTAAAAACAATGGATACAAAATTCTCTACTTATCAGCTCGTGCTATTGGCCAGGCAAAGGTAAGAAAAAGCAATAATAAATTGATTAGTCATAAAGCAAGTTATGAAATGAAAACAAAAGAAAGTCATTGAATAGAAAATCCTCATTCTTGAGATAATCATTTAAAACTTTGACTATAAAACCCTGTCCCAGAACAGGGAAAAATTTAACTGCTTATAATATTTTTCTTCAGTTTTCTCCAAATTGTCTTCGGTAATCGAGTTAAGCAAACAATTATGAACACTATTTTTGTTTTTTCCACTACTTTATTTTTGAGTATAACACAACATGTTTCTCTGTTTCTCAAATCACCTGAGAAAGGAAACGGAGGTTTCCGAAACGTGTTATGCTGTGCCCAAAAATAGTGGAAAAAACAAAAATAGTGTTTTTAGTAGTAGAGTGCAAAAATTTTATTGTAAAAACTTTTAAATGACAAGATGGAATGCAATATGTTTAAGTGAAATGTATTAGCCCACACAACATTATGTATGGAACTAAATAATTAAGATAAATAAAAAAATTAAAATAAATGTTAGAAAATTTAAAATGTTTTTAAACTATTCTTACCACCCCATAAATATATACATGTTCTCTAATTTAATAAAATGAATGTAGAAATAAGGTGTTTTTTTTTAAATTTATTTAATAGGTCACACGAGAATATTTACGATCCATTAAACAAGGAGACCTGTCATTACCAGATGGTCCTTTACTCCTCAATCCAACTTCACTGCTGAGAGCTTTTCACAGAGAAGTGATTGAGAAGAAACCGGAGGAATTCAAAATACAGTGTCTTTCTGACATTATGGCTCTCTTCCCAGAAGGAAGCAAACCATTCTATGCTGGTTATGGAAACAGAATTAATGTAAGTGGTGTCACTCAGTTTTACTATCAAAATGTATTCTGAAAATTCAGTTTGTAGACAACAATTACAGGCGGCTAATAGTGTTTGCGATTATTGCTTGTCAAACAATTTGGTTATTTTTTGGAACTGGTAATGGCAAAACCGCGCACAACGTACTAGGTTTTTGAAATAATATAGTACAGACACGTGTCACGTCACCGTGGACACTTTAAACTTTGACACATTTCAAATAAAACATATATTCTAACCTAATATTAATTAAATGGATAAAAATTGCTGTCAGAAAAAATAAAATTGACGTAAGAATACAAACATTAACCGGTCGGATGTTGGCCGTACGTAACGCGGAATGTACCCTGTTTGCCGCGCAATTTTGCGCAAGATTGCCGTTTTTTAGACACTTTTTTGTGATGGTTATATTCATGTAAAAATCAACGCAATATACAGACTTCAATAATTACTTGTGCAATAATTACTTATTCATTAATTTTGAAAATAAGTAACGAAATTTACTGTTAGAAATTTATGCACATGTTTATCAAATAAAACCATGGAATTAATAACACTAACGATATTGTATTTCAATATTTTCGTTCTAAATATATCAAAGAATATACAAATACTTAATTTTAACACTTTTTTAATTAAAAAAAATACTTTTTTTAACAGATAAATAATACAATTAATGCGCGGTTCGCAGACGAAATTTGAAATGATTTTTTGTCCGGTTTGCGCAGCAAATGAGGTTAATTGACAAATAGAAGTCATTCATTCATTCAAAAACTTGAGATACAACCAATAATAAGCTTTAAAAACCCATAAACGCAGGTAAAATAGGCCAAATTCGCATACGAGCAGATCTGCGCTCCGGCACGTAGAGGGTACAAAAGTTTTCGCGCAGATCTACGCTCCGGCATCCAAACGGTTAAGTGACTCGAATATTAAATAATGTACATTAAATAATAACTAATTGTATTTTAAAATAATATATGCACCTCTCAAAAAAAAAGACAATTTGTTTTTTTATGCTGGCCTCACTAGTGCAATCTTAATATAGATTCTTTGAGAAACATTTATTTAAGGCAAAATATATTTTGTGGGTGAATTAATTTAATTTAATCCATGGTGTCTAAGACCAAAATATGTTTGAAATGCCTGTCTATCAGCTTCTTAATCACTTTTTTTTTAATATATTTATTTTATATTTATATTATATATATAATTTTTATAAAACGAAAACAGAAAAAGTGTTCCATAAGAAATGCACCGATCCGCTGCTCCATGGGAACTGATAGTAAAATATTAAGTAAATGGTAAAACTTGACCGATGTGAGGGCAGTTATCATTACCTCCTCATCCATGCTGTAGTTGTGTGCATTGTATTTTGAATTGCTCTTCTTACGACATTATTCAATAAAATATTATTTCCAATTTACACAGAATGCTTTTTCTTAATCAATAATTATTACCTATTATGTTTTCAATAATTAAATTCATTTCAAAACTTTGTCCTCAGGATGTATGCGCGTATGAGACTGTTGGAATCCCAATAGTCCGAATCTTCACAATAAATTCCAAAGGAGAACTCAAGCATGAGCTGACGCAAACATTCCAATCCTCGTAAGTTCTAAAATATGCATCTTTTCAATTACTTTACGTTTAATTATTGATTTTGATGTAATTAACGCATGATCATTTTTAACAACCTTATTTGCTGTAGCGTTTGCACATAAACAGGGCTACCTTAAATTAACAGAATGACAGATGGTCATAGATGCAATTGTAAAATTAAAACAATAGAAACGACCATATGAGCCTTTAGGATTGACTCTGAGAATTGAGATTACTCATAATTAATCCATGAATTAGTAATTATTCATAATTTACATGAAATCTATAATCTAGTTTTAATATCAATTGTTTTACTTTCAGCAATAGATTACTTTCTGCATATTATTAAATTAGATTCATAGATCGACCATTTATTAATGTTTTGTCAATTTTCGTATTTGTACTTACGTAATGTGATTGAGGTAGCCTTGTGTATTTGTGAAGGTGGGATACGGGTGATTTTTTAAATATAATTTGTAGTGTAATTACAAGTGCATTAGTAGTTATTTAATGCTTGCTTTCTATATTTAATATTGATAAACTTGATTTAACCAATCTTTGTGTTTCGAACAATTGTTTCCAATTGATACAGGCAGTTGATAAATATGTACATTCTTATGTATTTCGACGGCTCCTACGTATAATATCGTAACCCACAAATCGACGATTTTTAGTTTTTTGTGTATTTCTTATGTATTTAATTATATCTTTATTTCCAAGAAAGAAAAAAAATATTTTGCTATAAATAACGTTTTTTTCGGACGTATTTTATCGTATCTCAAACAATCACATATTTTTTTACGAAGTATACTATCGTATGTAACACTTACGATAACATACCTTGGAAAATAACATAAGATAATTATCGTATGTAACACTTACGATAATATGCGTGAGAAAATAACATAAGAAAATTATCGTATGTAATACTTACGTTATTTTACGTCGCGTCTTTTCCAAAGTAAAATGTTGTAAGTCATTTATACGATATTTTACGTCGCGTCTTTTCCGAAGTTAAATGTTGTAAGTCATTTATACGATATTTTACATCGCGTCTTTTCCGAAGTTAAATGTTGTAAGTCATTTATACGATATTTTACGTCGCGTCTTTTCCGAAGTATAATATCGTATGTGCATTTCTACAAAAACCTTTAATAATTTCTACTTTTTTGTGATTATTTATGAAACTACAGTATAAAGTAAAATATTGAAACGAAATTTCAAAAAAATTGGGCAATATTTAGATTTACACCGGACGAAAATATGTTCAAATCCTTCTCCTGTACAATTGAATTTTGTGGGTTACGATATTATACGTAGGAGCCGTCGATTTGTCATTTGTATTGCATATTCAAAAAGTAGTCAAATCACATAATCTAACGTTCATCCTGTTTGACAAGCTAAGGCCCGGTTGCGCTATCTAAAGTAAAGGTAAAAAAAGTTACTTGAGTAAAACGGGTTAAGCCATCGATGATAAAAAATATTTTACTCGCCGAAGTACATACATGAGTAACTTTTTTTAGTCTCCAATATCGGTGGGTAAAAGTAGAAAAATATGATAATCGGTTGGTAAAAAGAATGTCCGTCCTCTCATAGCTGATTTGAAAATGTGACATTTGTCCATATAGATACTTGTCATTTTAATTTTGTCGCTGTCATTGTCATATTGAAATTTGTAAACATTAAAATGAATCTTTTAATTTCGCGTTATTTTAGCGATGGTTTGACGTTTGTTTGATTTGTTTCATAGAATAGAGTGGTTTGTTTGAACTGGTTTTGAACCGCAAAGGTGGTGATGGTAAAAAACTGAAATAAATCAAATTCCATAGACTAATGCGGTATTTGAGGTTTATTCCGCTTGGCACCCTATTAGCCTTATTATTGGTTTGACAGTGGTAAAAAAGATGTTTGTACAACCCGAAATCGAGTTTACTCTTAACTGATGGTAAAAAAAGTTACTTGGGTAATTTTACTCGAGTAAAATTTACTTCAGATGGCGCAACCGGGCCTAAGAAAATCTATTTTATTTTAGTATAGTATAGTGTTTAATGCTTACTTTACATTAAAGAAAAAATATGTATGTAATATTTGTAGATGAGTGTAGTCTAATAAAAAAAAATTATATATCGATTTTTTTTATGTATTTTATAATTTATATAATTTTTCAATAGAATTACTAATATTTATACATAATAAGAAACTATAAAAAGCTCTAAACATTTTAACTGGTGTGTGAGGATAATTAAGGAATTTTTTATGGTTTCCACAAAATATTTTTATTATATTTTTTATTTTACAGTTATACTGGGCAGAGTGACATGGTGAATGACTTATTCCCTATGGTCAAACATTCTATTGCACCTTATAATATTTACAAATACAATTAGCAAAATTAAATTATTATTAAATTAGATCAAATATATTTTTTATATTTTTTTATACAAAAAAGTATTTGACAATTTGTGAAGTACAATTATTGTGATATTTTATGTGCAATATTTAATATAAGTTAGACATGGTGTAGGAATATGATACTGCAGCACAATCCAGACTTAACTGTGGTAAGCTCTACAATACACTTCATCCCCTCCGCCCTCCACCACTCTGCCCATGTCACCTGCAGAAGTACATTATATTATCTCCAGTATTTGTGCTTTTTAATCGCTAATAAATGCTCATATGTGTATTGTGTGTAATAATATGGGAAATTACTTGCTATTTTTCATTTATGCTTCATCAATCATTTTGTCCTAGTGGTGAGCTGTTCCAAATAGAGTGAGTTCATTGAGACGTACATATGCATTTTTTATTTGACGCTTTATTTAATTTTCTGATAAATATAATATACAAATTTCAGTATTGTTTTATCTCCTGAAAAAAATTTAATACGCCTATTCCACGATTTAGTCTTTTTTGTGGTTTCACATTAACATGTTTAACAAAAATGCATTTAAGCAATCAATTTCCACAGTATGTGTATTTTGACTAAAAATTTAATTTTAAAAGACTGCTGTAAACACCTTTTTGATCAGTATGCTCAGTGTAAAGGGGTTGGCTGAGCAAAAGAATATTGATAATATAATACTAAAAGAATAAGAATGACACAATTTAACAAAAAATCTTGAAACAAAACAATGATTGTTCACAGATTTTTATAAGTCTAAGAATGACAAATGGGATATTGAACTGGGAAGAGAGAAAATACCTAAATGTACAGCTGTGAAGATGAATACAAAGCAAATGAATTATGTATAAAACATATTTCATTTTACTACCAATGTTTGTAAAAATATTTATATTAGTAAATACAAATGTTTTATCATGCAGTTCTTTGATATAATGGCTGGAATACGTATTTGATTTTTTTAACACCTTCCAATTTTGTTGATTTCACAATTTTTCTTAAAACTTAACTTACTGTGTAATCGAGGAATAAGTGCTTCTGTGTATTACTATCTACATAGCAGTATATGGCGGTGCATGGGGTGTGTGGAATGTGTGCATGAATAATTAATTTCTCATTGTTTTATCATGTCTATAAAAATTTACAACATGCTCAGCATGCCACTGGCATCTTTTTGAATGGTATACACAACTTGGATGATCAAGTCCGAAGCAGTCATATAGTGGTCAAAACTTTAACAAGACAACTCATTTAATTTGACTTTAACACAAAAATGGCTACAAAAATAATAGAAAGCATACCTAAATAAATTAAATAGAAAACATTTTAAATTTTGTAAAGTTAAAGGTTTAAAGAAATGTATGTACTTACCTACTAACTTACTGCCATTTTAAATTGGGTGAACTGTTAAACAGTAATTGAGCACTTATAAAATAATTTTAAAATATTTTAGGACAGTTCCACGGGACAAAGAATATTTTGCAGTTCACAAATTTATTTATTCCTTTTTACAAGTTAACATAAATTTTACAACTACTCATAACAGGACATTAAAATATAAGTACCTACTATAATCAAATATTAGAAATTCATCCTATAAATATATTTTTTTATTATGATCTTAATTGTGGATCTGGGACTAAAAATACCTCATAGTATCTAAAATAATCTCACAACCATAACACATTATTTAAAGAAGTGGAGGATATTGAAATCAATACATATATGTATTAATAATTACAAACATAAAGTTTTGCCGATATTGGAAGATGTGTATGTAAGGAAATCGATTTAAAAAACAGAAAGAAAAAACAGAGCCCACTACACTTTAGAGATAAAACATAAAAAGATTTTCTTTGGATTATCAACATTTTTATTCCGAAATTCTAAACATAAATTTAATAAATAGTTTTAGAAAATTTATAATAATTAAAAATATATATTTTACACTCAAATTGACAGTGTTAAACTGGTAAAAAAACAAAGTTATTTTTCATGCTGTTGTTTCTAATGTTTTTAAGATGTTTGCCCTAGCAAACTCCGATTTATGATACTATATAACTTCCATGTAATGCAGTGTGGAATCACATACTTAATAATAATTATTACATAAATGTAATTATTATTTCAGTGATTTACATTAGACCTATTCAGGTTTGGATCCATCAAAGTTCTCCTATGTTCTCCTCCAAAGTATGGAAAACATAGATGCTTAAGGTCGGTTGTTTGATCAGGAGTAAGAGACGTAGTTAAGAAAAAAGCATAGAATTTTTAATTTTCCACCAATCAAAATATGTACCTGTTTTCGTAAAAATGTATGCTTTTTGCTTAACTAAATCAAATAACCGACCCTTAATACTTAGAAGTATTATTACATTAACAAATCGTCTGTGAGTTATTTACGCCTAGAGTAACTGTATTATCCGATGTTCATGTAAAGGAGAGGTTAAAGGAACTAGTAAACATTAATTACCTAATAATAAATACAGTAGAACTTCGTTTATTCAAAATTCAAGAGCCCCAAAAAATTATTTCGAATTATGCAGAATTCTAAATTAATGAAACATTTTTTTAAAATCGCTACGCAATTGTGAAATTTGCAAAAAAATTGTAAAACTCATGAAAAAACCATAAATTTCTCAACAAAACATATCTTTTGTACTCTCTTTATATTAACTCGTGGCGTCTGCTTGTCTGACGAAAAAACTTTGGATCCATTTTAAACCCCTTTCCCATGATCCAATCGAGCTGAAACTTTGCAAGCAGATTCGTGGTGACGATCAAGAAGATCTATCAAATTTTCGTTAAAAAAAATTAATACATTTTTGGATTTTTCAAATTTTTAATGGTTTTTTCATACAACTTATTAAGTTGTATGAAAATATTTCAACGAGTCTGGTAGACGCGAAACCTGATTATAGTATAATTTTGGATATTTGGAAATTTTTTATTACTCCCTTTCGTAGCATCGCCCGACTGAAGCCCAATGCGTAGGTTAAGCGAAAAAAAATGTTTTAACTAGTAAATGAGAAAAGGAGTATAATAAAAACTTGGTTTTTATGGGTTACTTTTTTTTGCGTATTTCAAGAAATCATTTCGAAAATGGAATATTTATTATGTTAATGCAAAGATTGTTTAATTTCACCATAAGTAAATAGGGCAGACTAAAATTATCTGCGCATATCAAGGCAGCTAACTGAAGAAAGCATACACAGGATTTCTCAGTTTTGCCGTGAAATATATAAAGGATGACCCCACACGGGGTCAAACAGCCGCTCGTGCACGCGGTCAAATAGCCGCTCGCATTTTTAATTTTTTACTTGTTAAAAAGATCAAATTATGACTTAAAATGTATTGATTTACAGCGCTAGGGTCTATAAATTATTTCGAATTACAAATTACTGGGCTCTTTGAATTATCGGGGTTAATTAAGCACAAAATTAATATTTTGGGTCTTTTGTGTTTTATATATCTAAAATTATGACGAATTTCGAATTAATGGTGTTCTACTACATAAAACTATACTTTTTATTATTTTTTAAAATTGATTTAACATTTTTTAGGTACTCCAATATGAGCTACATCGTGGATCATCTTTTCCCTCCCGTGCGCGGTGAACTGTGCGAGGACTACTCTCAGTTTGTGTATTGGAGAGACCCGCTGGCAGCCCTGCCTCCTCCCCCTGTGCCCTCCCAGCACTCCTCGCTGCCCTCCATACCCGAGGGCCCCTCCGACTAGGTCCAGCCTCGCCGAGTCCGCCGTGTAGCCAGCATTGTCTAGCTGCTACCGGTGTTTGCTTCTTTAGCCAATTGCTGCAATTAGAGTACAGCCTTCCGTGTTAGATGTAATTTTTTATTCGCTTAAGTCTTTATTTATATTTATTATTAGTTTTTTTACAGGGTTCCTTTGTGCGATGTGTTAATCATTGCGTTACCCCGAAGGTCCATTCCTCTATATTTAATACTAGTACCCTCTTATGTGAGAAAATGACACTATAGTTTTATTTAAAAATCGTAAATAAAAAACATTGCTATTGATTTGTATAGTGACTATTCGATTAAAAAAATACATTATAATATTTTTAAAGTTTTTTTCATTGAACATTTCTATTATAGAAGCATTTAAAATGTTTACTTTCAAATAAAGATCTCTTAGCTCATAAAATCAGTTTTGTTTTTACATCTAGAGGCCCGGATTTCTTTGCTTGACTATATATTTCTATTCATGCTAAGGCCGTGTTTATATGTCGGAAGTTTTTCAGGCATGGAATATAGGGTGTCTCATAAGCTAGTAGCAAAAACTTTACAGGTGGATTCCTGCCTTGATAATAAGTCGAAAATGTTCTGCGAAAATGCATATCTCCATAACTATTGATATTAGGTCATAATTGCTTGAACATTTTCGATTCATTGTCAAGGCAGGAATCTGCATGTAAAGTTTTTGCTACTATCTGTGAGATACCCTGTATATGTATGTATTACCTTTTGTTCACAAATTTTTAGCATTAAATAAGAATGTAGGCATTAAAATCGGATTGGGAGAAGAGGAGGTTAAATTCTGATATGTTTGAAATTAATAATTAAAAGAGATGATTCTTGTCAAAATTAAATTATTGTTGATCATGTTTCTCTGTGTCAGTATGTCGATTATCACCTTCTCTCTGGAACTGATGAGATAAATATTTTTCACAAATGTTTTGTACTGCAATATATTTTCAAACAAAGCCGCTAGCTTGTCGTGAAATTAGGACCACCTTGGTCAGAAATTTTTTATTCTGAAGTCGGGCACATCTGAAACCGTTCCCAAACGCTCTATCAGATATACTTTTTACTTTAAAATAGCCCTAGCTGGTCAAATGTTCAATTCAATCACCGAATTCTTAAAAAAAATCTATATTTTATTTATGTTGCTGAGAGAAGAGCCAAATTATTGAGTTTTGATTTTATAATTTCATTAAATTTCAGCATCACATTTCAAATTTCTCAATTCTGCCATATGAAAAAACTGATTAATTATGATAAATTAAGAGTTGTGTCGAGATAATTGAATGAGTTGTTGATTATTTTAAGATGTATATAATTTAATATAATATTTACTAACGTAATTTGAATAAATTTATTTTAAAAATTTAATAATCAGGATAGGTAATCTTTATAAATTAATATCTTCAGTTCAATTTGTTTTGAAAAAAAATACATATACGTTCTAGATGAAAAATATGAATTTGCTTAGTTGCTAATAATTTGTTATCCTACATATTGTTTCACTCAATGACATCAAAGATTAAAAAATATATGTTTTCAGAATCTTGCCATTTACAAATTTTCAGTGGAAATTTTCTTGGTTCGTTTAAATCTCCAAGCTTCTTGTTAGTCAATGTTTCAGTTCCCAGTATAAGATCCTTCATTGTAGGGTCAATGATGAGATGAGATAAAGTACGTAGGTGTACTAACCAGCACTAATGTAATGATGACAAGTATTGGTCATGAGTAAAAATACCAAACTATCAAAAAAGTGTTGATGTGGAATTTCTAATATTTGGCAATAATGTATTGAAAACACGGTGTGTTAATACGCTATATACCATGTGGACTTCAAGCCTAGGTATTATCGGATATTGCTAAATTTCAAGTTCCGGACAAAATATATACATGCTGTACGCCACGTACACTGTACATCACGATTTTAACACCTTTTTAGGTATCTATTTTATTAATTCTTGTCTTCGGCACACAAACTGCCACTCAGTACATTTTATAATAACTCACACACCACATTAGGGTTTGACGCTAGACTTTTTAATGTAACTGAAAACATCGGCCAACAAAAAGATTGAAGATACATGGCAAAACAACCTAGAAAACCTATCGCTCAAATTACGCATGTCATATATTGCGTTGCCTTTTTATAATGGTTTAAAAAATACATTAACTACAAAAATTGGTTAATGTTAGAAATTGCGAAAAACTTCAGTTTTAGGCTAGGCGCTAAGAACTTTTCGCCGCGCGGCAAAAAACCTGTGACAATTTGCGGCAATAACAGCAGGCACGCGCAATAGGGCATAATGTCGCTGATCAGTTTGAAAATGGATTTAGTAGAAATAGCTTGTATTTCCACTCTCATACTTAATGCTCGCAAAAAAAAGCGGTTCTGGGTACATTCTCTAATTCGTGAACAACGGGCAGTTCTTTAAAATATTTGGTGAACTTAACAATTACCCCGAAAAATTCTTCCAATATTATCAATGAATAAAGAGTGTTTTTATGAACTTTTAAAACTAGTTGAACCTTCTACCACATCTTCATCCAGATCAGCAAAATTATTGCTTGTAGCCATTGTTTTCACATAAAATATTATATGGTAACAACGAAACAGCGCATAGTGCGCGCTGTCAAGACTTTTAAAATATGTTTTATTTTGCCACTGACTGCCGCGCCGCAAGCGAGTTGTAACATCTTACAGATTTTTCGCCGCTGCGTTATTTTGCCGCTCTAAGTGCGCGCAATACGATTCAAAACCCTTTGTTACAACACTGCAGTGCGACATTATGCCGCAGCGTTTTTTAGCCGCG
>JADDOH010002525.1:0-342632 GCA_016648135.1 Agrypnia vestita | reverse complement strand
TCGTCGCCGGTTAGAAATGACCAAACTTTCAAACTTGACAAAGAAAATTGCAATTGGTTACAATGGCGTCGTAGTGTTGTGTATAATTTTCAAGTCCCTTATTTTCATTTGCAACTAGAGGAACTTGTAAATGTTTCTTACATACTTTTGTACTTCGGATATCAAGCCTTCCTTTATACAGAGCACAAATGAAGGATAGGCGTTTGCTTGATTAAATTTTTTTTTTTGAAAATTCTGAAATCTTATGGGATGGAAAATAAAAAATGAGGCAAAAATTATAAATTGAGAATAAAAAAAACTAACATACTTATATTGCCTTCATTCAAAAGTCTACAAAATAGTTTTTTTTTATCAGAACTTGCATACCCTAGTCGATACCAAGATATTAATGTGATACAAACCCGTGTACATTTAATATAGTAGAAATCGCAATGGCCCCATGTTGAACGCTATTGTGACACTCTCAAGTTTACTATATTATAAAAATTCTGTGATTTTATTTTATTTAATATTAATATATAATACTAATAATAATAATAATAATAATTAATAATTGAATATTATTGTTTTTGACCATTTCTCTCTTCCCCTGATAGTATGTCCAGTCCATTTCCATTAAAGCCTTCTACTTTAACATTCTTCGTTTTCGTTTGTTCTTTGATTATTGAATTCCTTATTCTATCTGATTTTTTTCCCCAACATACTTCTCTCCATAGCATTTTGGCGTGATCCTAGCTTTCTTTAGTGGGCTTTAGTGATCGCCCAGGTTTGACAATCGTACGTTAGGACAGGCATGTATATGCTTATATCTCTGTTTTTCATGATTTCTTTTAGACTCCCATATTGTTTCCACGTATTTCCTATTGTAGCGTCTATCTATTTCCTTTGTGCTTATGTCGTTTGGTGAAATTATTTAACCTAAGTACACATATTCATCTACATAGTCAATGATGTTGTTATTGACGCAGATCGGTTTATGTTTACCATTCATCATGGCTTTTGTTTTTTATGTGTTCATAATTAATCCCACTTTACGACTTGCTTCATCATCGTTTGCAGCTCATCTTATGATTGTGAGAAGATTATCGGGTCATCAGCACATCTTAAATGTGACAGATTCTTCCCGTTGATTGACAATCCTGTGAATAGTTTGGATGACATTGGATCGCCCTGACGAATGGAACCCAGAACCCTCGGTGTGGGAAGCCAGTGTCGCATCCACTGCGCTACAAGGGCCGCCAATATTTCATCGATTCCAAAAAACACCAAATTATTTTTTCGTTTTTCTTTTTCGTTGATATTTAGTTTTTATTTTAGAGCAGATATTTTCATTTTTAATTATTTTCTTCCGTAATTATTTTCATTTTCCCGTACAACGCCTCCATTTCATTTTTTGTTCCTGCAGCTTGCTAGTTTAGCTTCTCATCTAATTTCGATAACAATAGGCTCCATGCTTTTTCCATTTTTCTTTCACTTGAGAAAAAAAATGGTTTTTGTAAGCGGCGTTCAACTCCACTGAAAACAGTATTTTTAAACGTTGTTTTTACTTTTACATCTATCTTTGTAGACGTGTATGACTACCGTTTGTGATAAGCTAACTTCGAAAACACACTAACAGTGAAAGATTGTAATTTTTAAAATTAATACACAGATTTTAAATGCTTTGTGGCACAAACTTAATTTTTGATGTTGGGTTTTAATAATCTTGCACTTTAAGTACAATTTTAACGATAATTACTAGCGTTTTATAATTATTTTACGAGACTTCAATTACTTTATATTGATCTATCAAGAAAATATTGTTATTATCATAAAAAAATACAAAATTGTTTTGTGTTCACATGGATTTTTATTTAAGCATGAATATTATTATGTGGTGTGTTATTGAATTATTTTGGTTGAGTTTGAATATTGAAAAAACTAAATACTACAGATATAATGGAAGAAATCGACGAATTCTATTTTTTTTATCGCTTTGTGTCAACTTTTTAACTGATTTAATTATATATTTTTTGTTTTTTCAAACGGAGACGGTTATTTTTTTACGTAAAATGGCATGACCAGATTTGTAAAGTAAAATGCTATGGATCCGGCATTATGTCTGGCTCAAAAACCGAAAGAGATTTTAAAATTTAGTACCCGTTTGTTGTATATCATTGTGAACGATATCATATTTAATAAAGGACCAGACTCAAATTTGTGCTTTATTCTTTTTAAATCTCCGATATCAGAAAATACGTAACACTATATTTTCACATACCACGAATCTGTTTTGTACGATTGTTGCTTGAGAATTTACAACGTCTATTTTCCAATTTTCCCTCCACATAGTGCTCCCTATATTGCCGTGAGAATTGAATGCTCGCTTTCCTGCTCCAGAATATATCTTAAGGATTTTCTTCAGCCAGGATTGACAACGTGCCTGAATTATATTGTATGGATCGTGTATCACATTGTTGCCTTGATACGTACTTACGACCTTACGCCCTCGTCATTTAGGTAACCTTTACACCTGATTTTGTGAAACGCTAGACATTTCATTTATTGGGTGACTGGATGAATATTTTTTAACGGCTTTTGTTTCTACGTTGTAAATAATTAAATTACATAAATATTAAAGAGTTAAGGTTGTTATTACGGTTGTTAAGACATATTTAACTGTAAATAGTAAAGAGATACCCCGGCAGTGTCCGGGGTATCTCTTTGACATTGTCAAAAGTTACCTCGGTGATCGTACCGTGACCCTCAGCTATGGTGGATTATCCCGCACCAGGCCTCTGGACATGGGTTGCCCTCAGGGTTCGGTTCTAGGACCGACTCTGTGGAACATCCTCTTTGACGACCTGTTACTGCTTCCGCTACCGGTGGACTGCACGACTATAGCCTACGCGGATGATGCTCTCCTGCTCGTTTCTGGACAGACTCGCAGAGAATTAGAGGAAAAGGGTAATAGGTCAATTGCGATGATTTCTGACTGGTGTAAAAGAAACAAGTTAGCTCTGGCGCCTTCGAAAACGGTTGCTCTGAAGATGAAGGGTGGCTTGAGTCAGGTTAGGAATCCGATTTTGAAAGTGGATGGAATAACTGTAAAATTTGAAAGAGAAGTTAAGTACCTAGGAGTGACCTTTGACATGTCGGGCTCCTTTCTGGCTCATGTCAAGACCATCTCCGACCGTGCGGGGGTCTTCTTTGCTTCCATGAAGCGGATGAGTGTTGCGGACTGGGGCATCCGTTCGCCGGCTATGCGACTAGTTTACAAGGCTACTTATGTGGCTCAGGTCACGTATGCAGCCGAGGTCTGGTCGCATAGGCTCCGGATTAGGGTTGTCGCTGCAGCTCTGAATAGTGGGCAGAGAGTTCCGTTGCTGGCGCTGACGGGGGCCTACCGGACGGTTTCTAGTCAGGCCCTCCCGGTTCTAGCGGGGGTGCTCCCTGCAGACTTGGAGGTTTTGGAGACCTGCGCGCACCGTAAACTTAGGCGGGGTCTGGAACCTGACTACTTCGGTAGGACTTTCAGGCGCCTGGAAAACGAGCGGTTCCAGGAGTTGGACAGAAGGATTAGACGGATCACGATCGAGGGTGGCGGTGAAAGAAAGAAAGGATTCCGAAGGGTATTTCCCCACACTGAACCACCACACAGTACAGCTGCTGTCGGGTCATGGAGAGTTCAGATCTAAGTTACATGATCTTGGGCTCTCCACCCACCCTTGGTGCGTCTGTGCTCGTGTGGCCCAGACTCCGGGACATATCCTGTGGGACTGTTCTTTGATGAGGGATGCAAGAGAAGCTTTGATTGAGGGCATAAATGGACCACATGGAACAGGTCGGCGTCTTACAAATGCCGACCTTGTGAGTTGTGAGGATAACTTCAGACTTTTTAAAGTGTTCGTGGGAATTTGGGTGACCCGTTGGGAAATCCTGAGGGGTCCTGCTCAGGGTCCTGATGTACCCTTGACCATGCTGCCCTACATTGGTCTTTCTTTGTTTTCTCCTAATAATCTTGCAATTTCACTTTTTCTGTTTATTACTTCTATTTTCTCTTTACATTCTTGTTAATTTCATTGTGTTTTCTATCGTTATTTTCCATTTTATTTGCACAACCATGTTATCTTTCTGTTTTGTATCATATTTTGTCAATTTTACGTTGTCTCTCCTGATCGGTGTCATACCGGTGGTTTTACCTTTTCTGGCACAAGTGCTACATGTTTTTATTTTTGTTTTGTCCCTTTCCCTCCAAGGAGGGGTGTTGATTTATTTTTGTCCCGTGCGATGTCTCCTCGGGTGTTCTTATGTTGTATTTTTTAGATTATAGATGTTCTTTTATTGTAATTTTGTAAAACCTCTTTTAAAAATAAAGACTTTTAGCATGGGACATTGAAGGTTTTGCGCGACCGACTCGCCTGGTCTTGCTTCTTGTTATGCTGGGACGCAAGGCCGGGCGGAGAGGACGCTTTAGCATAAAATAATGCCAACCAGGCGGCGAATGTGTTGGGCTGATATGGACGCTTCGGCGCATAAAACAGCCCAGGGTATGTGGTGGGTCACCTTCAATGTAAATAGTTTTCTGGGTTTGCGAACTCTTGATGGATGCTAGATACGATATGCGTGTTGGAATATTCGGGTCACATGACACTGGTCGGCGTCTCACAAACGCCGATCTTGTTAGGAATGAAACGTAATTTAGAGTAGTAATTTCCAAATGTTGAGTCCGATCGGTCATACCGTACAGATTTGCATCGAAAATATGTCAGGGGTAGGGGAAGGGGTATTAGAATAGAGGGGAAATATCGCCTATGTTACCCGCTGAGTCCTAAAGAATATGTTTTCAAATTTTGAGTCCGATCGGTCAAACGGTACAGATTTATATCGAAAATTTGTCAGGGAGAGGGGAAATGTTGCCTATGTTACCTGCCGGGCCCCAAAGAATAAGTATGCAAAATTTGAATAGAAGCAAACAAACGTTGTGGATTTGTATAGAGAACAGACAGACAGACAGACGGCCAGACAGACAGACATTGAGTTTTATAGGTATAGCTATGTTGTGCAGAACTATGCTCTAAAAGAACTTTACAAATAAAATTCAATGGTCCATTAGTAATTGTTAGCTAGTGAAGCTAGTAAAATTACATCCTACAAGATTCGTGGGCTCCTGAGCAATTTTAAACATACATTTTTTCGTCATCATCATGACGTAGTTCCCTTTTGTAGGAGAGGAGACTATGAAACAGCGGAGGTATGTCTCCACCCGTATACATTACAGACACATTTATAATACACTGAAAATATTTATTCTAGCATAATTAAATCATCTAGTAAACACTACGTAATTTTTACAATAGACATTGCTTTTCAATTTTTTTAATTTCGTTCCAAACCGAGTCCCTACAAGTAAAAACATCATTTTGTTATAAAACACGGCTTCTTTACTAAGGTGGTAGATTTATAAGCGTATTGAGTTTGACTTTCATAACTGTTTCAAAATTAAAAGGCTCGTAGTATTTTTTTTTATACAAGTCAAACATTAAAATGTAAAATGAGATGCTGGAAAACATGAAGAAGCAAATAAGCTGAATGAGTTTTAAAAAAATGCTACAATCATTGTAAAAATTGTATAGTATTCTAAATTATAGGGTTTTATTATAAATTGTATATTAACGATAAACTGTAGTAGCATTATTATATTATAATTATAATAAAGTACATTATGTAAATGTAAATATACATGTGTTTAAGAAAATAAACAAATTTATTAATCAGTTAGGAAAGACGCACAGAAAAATCAAATCAACGGAAAAATATTTTATCTGCTACCGGGATTCGAACCAACGGACCTCCACTCTACCCGGGAATAGTGCGTTATTCAATTTAAAAATAGAATAAAAAATGGACTGTAAAATATTAGTTAAATCACGTTTTTTTAATGTAAACTAATAAGTTAAATAATAATTATAATGAAAAATAAATGTAAAAATAAATAAAAAAAGTATAATATATATATATATATATATATATAGTATATAAATAATAAAAATAATTAAAAAGTGGTGGAACCGACGGCGAAACCACAGCGTGTGCACAAATTTCCATTATTTAAAATATGTTTTATGTATGTTTTATTAAAAGTGCATAATTTTTTTTGGAGCATGGTTTGAATAACAATTTTTTCACAATGCTCCAAAAAAAATTGAGTGATCTGTAGTTCGGTGTTTGCATAATTAACTTAATGAACCAGAAATGATTTACATGTGAACCAAAAATTCATATTTATGTATTTCGAAACAAAACAGTTGTCAAATATTCACAAAAATTTGTGCGCAAAGGACAATAAGCGAATTGTTTTATTATTTAGTACATCCGAAAGAAATAAAAACTGTTTTGCATGTTTATTTCATTCATAGCCATAAATTACGTGAACCAGAGCTTAACATATTACTTGTATACAAGGTATACAGAAGGGTGGATGAACGTCCGGGGAAAAAACAAAAATTAGTTAACGCTTTTATGAGTTAGGTTGATTTGAATGAATGACATCATAAATTATTGTCACAGTAAAAAACACATTGTATTTAAACAAATATATCATCATTTTCTGGTTTTTATTACATAAGTAGTCTGTCATTTTCATTGTTGCAGTTATGATTTTTTTCATTCATATTAAAACAAATGTCTTTCGTATTTTTCATTCAATAAGAATATTCAGTAGTTAATTTTCTCTGAGTTAACGTCTAACCATCTTTTTATTAACTGCGAAACCTTATTAACTATACTAGTCGCTTCCCATTTTTTTCAATTGTTTATAAGAACTATATCTGACGTGTGAGAGTTCTAGAATTTCGTTTACATAAGAATGTAACGGAGAAATAAGTTTCGGATGCAGTTTATCAATAACAATGTTTAGAAAATACTTAATACAGTGATATTTTGTGGGTATTTTTGTTATCAATTAAAATCTTGTATAGTGTCACGAGTCGTGGCTTTGGGAGGCAAATGAAAACACTGGAAATTTATTACCGATTTATTAATTATTTTAACAAATTCGCAGTCACTGGACACGAATTTAATTCAAACGCTATTCTCTAATTCGCACTATTTCATAATTGATAACTCAATTTCTGATTGATTACAAAAAATATTTAATGAACCATTAAAATTTCACGAAAGAGCATATATATCCAGGCGGTAAGTGAAAAAATATATTGATGGGCTTTTTAAATTCCATAACTTTTATAACGTTAATGTCTATAATAATTTAATATCTATAATATTTATTATGTTAATGCCAACATTAACGTAACATATATTAAAAAGTAAACAATATTTTTCTGCACATTAAATTAATCATCTCATCTGTTTAAAACAATTTTCATCGGAAAAATGAGGGAAGTAGTTAAAAAAACTTTAGATACACATATTGGTTTAATATTTTACTTTTGGTCCTGACAACACGTTGTAACTGTTTAAATGTATCAATAATTAAACATTTTGTTTAACCGGTTCCCCACAACAGGTTCCCTAATTTAAAAATTCCTTACATAAATAGCTTATATGGTTTCAACCAGTAAACAAATATTAATTTTCAATGTGTAATATTAGGTCCTTACATATGAAATTGGCGTTTAGTATGGGAGGAACATAAAGCCGATTTTTTTTTATTATAGTATATTTATTTAATCAAAGTATGTACCATTGCTATCTATGCACTTTTGCCATCTCATAGGTAGTTCATCGATCCCTTTACTAAAAAAACCATTCGGACGGGAATCAATAAAATCTTTGAAGGCGGTTTGGACTGCCCCATCGGAGTTGAATTTTTTCCTTTGCAAGAAGTTATCCAAATTTCGAAAAAAATGGTAATCTGTTGGGGCAAGGTCCGGAGAGTACGGTGGATGTCTTAGACATTCCAATTGAAGCTCCTCTAATTTGGTAGCCGTCTGTTGTGCAGTGTGTGGTCTAGCGTTATCATGAAGCAGCAGTGGCCTAGAGCGATTAACCAGCTTCGGTTGTTTAGCAGCTAGCTTTTCCATCACGGTTTGCAGTTGCTGACAATAGACATCTGCCGTAATCGTCTGGCCAGATTAAGAAAGCTGTAGTGAACGACACCAGCACTAGTCCACCAAACGCTCACAAGTAACTTTTTTGGAGTCAATTTTCGCTTGGGGCATGGTTTGGCTGGTTCGGCAGGGTTCAGCCATTGCGATGAGCGCTTCCGATTATCGTACAAGATCCACTTTTCATCACAGGTAATGATTCGATTTAAAATCCCTTCATTATTGTGCCGGTTGAGTAATGCAACGCAGCAGTCGACGCGCGTTTGTTGATTTGCTTCACTCAATTCGTGAGGTACCCACCTTTCAAGCTTTTTCACCTTACCAATTTGCTTCAAGTGGATTAAAACAATTTTATCACTAACACCGCAGCCTGCAGCTAACTCGGATGTGGTTTGCGATGGATCCGCTTCCACAATAGTCTTCAATTCTTCATTATCAACTTTGGTCTCCGGCCGTCCACGGGGCTTGTTCTGCAGGTCGAAATTTTTGGAACAAATTTTGGAAGAAATTTCGCAAACGAAAACGTTGGAACCAAAAACGCACTGTGTTTTCTTTTGCGGCACCGTCGCCATACACATCATTAATCCTTCGAGCTGTTTCTGCAGCACTGGTGCCACGGTGGAACTCGTACTCGTAAATAACGCGATATTTCAAGTTTTTCATTTTGTAAACTGAGTGACGCAAAGAAAAAAACAATTGAGGAACAAACAAATGAATTATAATTTTCAAAACACAAATACATGAGTAAATAGCTGTATAAATTTGGATTTGGAATTCTTAACCAAAGAGAAGATATTTGAGATCAAATTTGCCAGTATGGCAAAACGCCAATTTCATATGTAAGGACCTAATATAAAGAAAATACAGGTTAAGTGGCAAATTTATTATGCCAGTGCCTTAGATAGTTTTTTTTTGTTTTTTTTTTGTTTAATTTGTAGAACTCCATGTTTATTTTTGATGAAATTTAAAATCTACTAAATTTTACTAAATATTTTTATAAAGTTCTGTAGGTTAAGTGTTATTTAAAATATGACAGCTGTTTCGACTTGTAAGACCACTATTGAACAGTGGATGTGCCATGTATAATCGACTTGATTATAAGGTTTCAGTTGCCCCTTCTCTTATGGATAATTAAATTTGATCTTCTCTCCACTTCTTAATAAGTTTAAAGAACCCAAAATCAAGGACATAAATTAAAATAATATTTGATGTAATAATCTCATAAGTGTAAATAAAGTAACAACTAAATAGAATCACTTTCAAAGTAATTCAGTTAATTACTTACAGAACAAGGGGAATTTTGAAAACTGAGCATATCATAGAATTTTATAAACCGAGGAATATTTGATGATAAGTGCCTAGGAAAAAAGAATTTTAATATAGGGCTTCACCGAAACCATTTAATTATCTATAGGGGAAGGGATAAATTAAACCTTGTAAGTCAGTTGATTATTCGTGATATATCCACTGTTTGACAATAGCCGTCAAACCGAAAAGCTGTCACATTTAAAATATTATTAACCTGTAGAACTTAATAATATTATTAATTAAAATTTAAGTGATTTTAATTTTCATTACAAATAAAATAGTTTAGGTGTATAATTCTTTAGTTGCTGCTAAATTAACATTCACCAAAATACCTATTTAAGTACATAATAAAATACCATATACGTAATATAGAAATATAGGTACCCACGAGTACATGTAAGAAATGGCGGGTGCAAAAAATGTTATGGCCAAACTATTGAAGTTTCCAAAACGTTACGATATTGGACAAACTTTTTATTTTAGTACGAATATTTTCAACCGGATTATTGTGCGAGTAGTGTGGCGTATGAATCAGACAAATGGACTCCAACAATCGGAATTAAACTTACTTTAAATAGAACAGAATCGATGGAATGGTCAATGCTTGAGATAGCCGTGGTCAAACTATAATTAGACAATGAACCAGGGCAACGGTCGAGTACCAAGTCTCCAAGCTCGAACGACATGGCTCACATGGAATATATAACAAGTAAATTAAATTATTATGTTTTTTTTACAAGAACATAACAAGTAAATTTACTTGTTATATTTTTTTACAAGAACATAACAAGTAAATTTACCACATGTTTTTTGTACAAGTTTTCAATTGAGTGCAATTTTATTTCTCAATTTTTATTCATTACTGAAAAACGTTAGGTTTTCCCTTTATTTTTTGATAGTGAATCTAGGGACATTAAATCAGATAACGTAAAATATTACCCAATAGTTTTATATCAGTAACAAAATTAAGCGCTTTGCTTTAAAATTATTTAATTAAAATTTTTGATCTGATTTCAATTATCATTTTTGCATACTTGTGATAGATGTTTGAATGAATTATGCAAAAATAAAATCTGATACAATTTACATTTATCGTGATATTTTTTAGTTGAATGTGGAGCTATATCCGTGATTTTATAGATTAAGTGATATTTTTATAGAAAATGTAGATGAAGTATCATCAAGTAATTACCTATTATTACTTAAATAATTCATTTATTATAATCGCATTTCACTTCACAAGTATTTTCACAAGTTGGTTATGTATCCAAACATGAACTCATCCATAGGAACCAATTATGTGTTTATTATTTTATAGGAGTTACAGCAACTTACCAATTTACATATATTTATTTATTTCTTATTTATATCTGCACATTAATGAACACACGTAACATTTAATACATCATGCCTGTGTCTCTAGAAAAATCCATTTTGAGACAGGCAAGGTTCTTTAATGTTTTAGGTTTTCTGGGGTCCATCATCGAGACTGATGATGGATCCTGCAACGAGATCCGAAGGGGTCAGGAAGATCGTAGAAATATGGCAGAATATTCCAAAAACTCAAACTAGAAGGCAAGGTGTACTTAAATGTACACAAGAAGTTAGATCCAAGCAAGTATTAATAATACAAAATTTAAATTAAATAAGAGTAAGTAAATCTAGAGAAAATATGATTTACCTTTTAAATTTATCGTTATTATATATTATTTAAAGTATCGTATTAGTGTAGTTGGTCATGACTAGTATTTTAATAATAAGTGAAATTAATAAAATTAATAAAAATAAAGTAATAAAAAATTTAAAAATAAAGTAAATAAATATATTAATTTATTTAAAAAGTGGCGATCAACAGCACTTAATATTTTCAGATATTTTAAATCAATAGTTCACAATTTTAAGCATGAAAATTAAAACAGAATTTCAACCTTTGTTGAACATTGCACCAAAATACGTTATTATAATTACAATTTCTACTCGAATGGAATTTCAACTCGTAACAGAGAACCTTATTCTACTTAAGCCTATTATTTCACGCTCAAAAGTACTTGGAATAAGAACGTACCCACGTATTTATAGAGAATGTGCGGTGTGTTTGATTAATTTGTAAGAGTCATTATCTTGGCATATTATTCACGGCATTACTTCAAGCCATCAATCGTGGAACTGAGCATGTACATCCCACTATTTTATACCAAACACACATTTGTGGTGGTTTTGGTGAAGACATATAGCTGTGGTACAAGATAAGGTGCTTAAGCTTTCTCTCCTAGTGCGTGGTAATCGTGATTGACAGTCCTAAGTGAGCGGCTGCAAGGTTAACAAAATTCCCTTTTTCGTAATTCCTTGAACATTTGTAATCCAGTAACCGTTGGCAGAACTTAATCTTATAAGATTAAGATTTATTCTAAGTCACATGATAAACCGTCAGCATTTTTCAAGTAAAAACACAACGAAGACGCACCATCAACTATATAAATACAGGGTGTATCAGAGCTAGCAGCAGAAACTTGGCCGGTCAATTTCTGACTACGTTACGAGTCTAAAATGTTCAAGCAATTAGACCTTATATCAATAATTATGGAGATATGCAGTATCAAAGTTTGCATTTTTTTTTTCAATATTTCTGACTTATTTTTTGTAAAAAGTTATACTATCATTACAGTAATTTATATCGATCACGAAAAATTCATTTGCTCCAATACAACTTAAATAAAATGATAAACACCTTGTAAAAAATATTTTTTTCAATTTTCGCAAGGTTTTTATCATTTTATTCGACTTGTATTAAAGCGAATAAATTTTTCATAATTGACATAAGTTCTTGTTATGATAGTTCAACTTTTTGCATAAAGTAAGTAAAAAATATTGAAAAAAATGCAAACTTTGATATTGCATATCTCCATAACTATTGATATTAGGCCATGGTTGCTTGAACATTTTAGACTCAAAACATAGTCAGGAATCTAACTGCCAAGTTTTTGCTGCTAACTCTGGTACACCTTGTATATTGCTATTTTTGAAGAAGTTATAAAACCATTTTTAAATCTTATTTTCCACTGTTGATGATATGGCATTTACTTTATTGTGATGATTATTTTTATTCTTCAATAAGTCGTACTTTGTAATGCACACACGTTGATAAATTCCACTTAATACAACGAATTACAACTGCGAAATAAAAATAATAAAACAAATTGCTAATTATAATGGATATTGATAATTGATAAAATGCTAAAATAAAAAAAAATATTAAAAAGATTTCAGAAACATAGTTATACTGAGGCATAAAACAAACTGCACTGAAAACAGTCATTGGCGAAAAATATCATATCTCAGCCCAGTTTCAAATAAAATTACAAATAATTTTCTCGTACATATAAAACCCATGTTTTACACTAATAATCTCGAAAACTAAATTTAGTAGAAAAAAAGTGGAATTTAAAAAATAACTTGTAGAGATTGTAATAACACACATAGGCCAAACTGCGAGAAAATTAAATATAAGAATAAAGGAATATAGCTGTTGCTTAAGTAACAATAACTTCTCAGTATTCGCCAAACACATAATTGTTACCAACCATTACTTGGATAATCATTGACTAAAAGCACTCCACCCGATTCCTCATAAAGGATTGATAATGAAGAGTTAGAAAACCGTCGTAATTAAAAAAAACTTAAATTTAGAAAAAACACTCATGAACAACATCACATTCCAATAAATTTCTCCGATCTTAAAGCTCAAAAAAATTCTCCCCACTGCTCCGCGACCCGCTGCTCCACTCGAATAAGAAGACAAAATTTTGGTATTTAGGTTCGAAACTATAGTTGTAATTAATTTAACTAAACCTGTGTGCATAAATATAATTTTGTATAAACAAAAATACTTATTTTCCATTTTTTATATAAATGCTATTTCTATAACGAGGATAAATACCTACGCGTTTTTAAGCTTTTTGGCTTAAGCGTTATTTCAACTGTTCAATTGTAACGATGATTGGTATGTGATTATTCGTAATTTGACTAACAATCACTGGTACACTAAAAACTATCTCCAACAGTTGTATGTATATTGGGAATCAATCAACATTATAATCTACAACAAATGATACGGTTACTATTACAATGATTTAGTTCATCACGACTATGTACTTGTACACTCAAATATAAGAGTGACTGATTAAACTTGTTAACAGATTATCAGAGGGTCGAGTATCATAAATTTGTACTTCTTTATTGTACTTAAATATCCGATTGTATTCAAATTTGAATCCTTTATATTATGACCGGACGACTTTAATTTCAACAGAATTAGATAATCAGACAGTTGGATACTTAGGCAGTTAGTTTAACAACGTTTATGGATGCAAATTATTTGTGCAATGATTACCTCTTTCTACACATGTACACATCACTATAAATGCTGCTATGATTACCTCTTTCTACTCATGTACACATCACTACAAATGCACAAAGGCCCAATTCCTGTAGCAAAACGCAAGCTAACAAAAAATACCATTACTACATGCACCAAAACACTAACATACATAACTCAAAACACAAAAAACCAAAACAATTAGTAGTCATCTGGTTCCCGGAATATCTTATGTCTTCCCTTGACCGTTGCCCTGGTCTGCTGGCTGCTTCGATTCCTTGAGTCCCTTCCATCCTCCTCCATTCTACCGGCTGCATCAGTCGTGATGGTAGTTCCGGTCTTCTAAATAAAACGGCGGAGTCACTCTACGAGTTAAATCTATGATATACAACAATATTATTTGCTGAGGTATTCTGGTGTGGCAGTGCGTCTTCTCTAGCCATGAGCTCAATTTGGAATAATCTCTCGTGCCTGCAGTTACACACACACAGTCCAACATCTTCCATCCTGCTTGCATACAAACACACACACACACACACACACATCACATTGAGATACATTACAGTTATAAAACACCCAGGCTTAATACAATCATATAGATGTGTAGTGGCCATACTGGGGATCGAGCCCGCAAACCCCGCTACCAGATGCTAGTGTCATATCCACTGGATTAAGAGGACTCCAATTATGCAGGCAACTCCATAATTTTACAAAATTAAAAGTAAAGTAAATAAAAAAAATCTTTATCGTTATACTTCTACGATGCGAATTTGCCGTTCGAATTTTATTTAGCGACTAAATTTCCATTCAAAAAATATTACGTTATCCTATGTAATTTAAAAAACTGTTTTGATACTTTACATGAAATCTTGTTAAATCTGTTTTCAATATAGTGCTGATATTTTTCTATATTCTTGCAAAATAAATGACACCGTAATACTGCAAAAGCATCTAAAACATTTGGTCCAATGCTGGTACATACTCGTAGCTGTCAGAATGTCAGGAGTAAAAACAAACCAAAGCAGTATATGAGATAACTGTGAATAACATTTTTGTTTTTGATACACATAACGGGTGAAACATTAAATAATAAATAGATATGCATATAAACATAATTGGGAATAAGTGATGAAAATTAGATCTAAAATAAACTAAATTGGTAAGTCAAGAAATTAAAATCAGGAGATCGATATATTTCATCTTAAATCAATATACTCTTAACCAAATGGCCGAGGCATATAAGCTTAAATCTATTTTATTTGGACAGCTTCCATAAGAGAAATTTTTATATTTTATAGAAATTTTCATAATATTTCTAAAGTATTATGTTTACTTTTAAAAGGGTTTTGATGTCATTTGAAAAAATATTCAGTCAGAAGAATGTTAACATAAATGTAAAATTGTTTTTTAATATTTTATTTTTTTGTTATTTCCACGGTGGTATTTTTGTGGTAAAATTAGATAAATTATTGTGAAATGAGTGTTAGCTAAAACAAAAAATTAATATTTTTAAGACAGTTTCAAAATACAATAGTATATATTTTTGTGGCTACATCCTTTTGACACCATATCCCCGAATCTGAAATCTCTAGAGGATCAACGGGTAAAGGCATGCTTTTAACTTTCCTTCCGAGAATTCAACACAAATGTAGAGTGCTCTGAAGACGTTACTTCACAGGTACATTGTGTTCGGGTTTATCACGGAGACACACGTCGAACATGTGCCTAGAATATGTATGCGATTGAAATGGAGCAACCTCTTGAATATGAAATTATTAACTTATTATGATTCCTTCTTCTCCATGTCTCTTAAGAGTCAGTTGTTTGATCAGTATTTAGAGCAACAGTTAATAAAAAAAACAAAGATTATTGTTTTCCACAAATCAGACAACATGTTTTCGTAAAAATCTATGCCTTTTGCTTTACCATTATATGTTGTAAATTAATTTAATATTGATAGTAATAATTATAATTTAATATTAATAGTGGATTTATACTGCTGAACTTAAATAGTTTAATTTAACAACTCGAGAATGACAAAATTTAATTAGAAAAACTAAAAGCCATTTTTATTTCATCCAAACAGATTAACTAACATTAACACAGTAACTAATAATTAAACACTAAACACTACAACCATACTATACTATTCAACATGCACTAAGGTGCCTACCAAAAGAGGTCAAGAATCTGATGGGTGGGGAGAGGGAGAGAGGGTGGGGTCTAAATGGGGTGTTGACAAGTCTTGTGCTTTACCCAATAATGCCGAATCAAAAATCAAAAAATCTCATTTAGTAGTTACATACTATCATAACTAACATTTTGTTAAAATGCCTGACCACAAAGTTAATGCCTTAAATATTAGAAATATAGATAATATAATATTAAACCTTTGGTTGGCAGAAACACATTTATTCATATACACTATACTTAATCTAAGGTCCTTCAAAGTAGTCCCCTTGGATCGTTAGTAGCTTCGGCATGAATTTTCGAACAGTCTCTTCAAGCTTAAACCCTCGGTTAAATTTTAATATGCCGGTCCAACGCTCACCCCTACCTCGTTTTTAAGTACTCAGACTGTGATACAATGATCTTTCATAATCAATCTGTCCAATCACATTGTTTTTTTGGCTTATAGAGGGCCTGCCGGGTTGCAGTTCGCTATGTGCGGCCATCGGTGAAGCTGTAGTACCACTCCTTTATCCATGGGACTCAAAGCATAGCCCCCGAAAAACCGTTTGATCTTAGCTATGGTTTTCAAAAAATCACTGCTCTATCGGTAAAAAATAAAATAGATGTCTTTAGCATAGACTCTTCAAATATTTTAAAGAATGCAGATAATGTAACATACGACTTCTTCTTCTACCCCTTATCCTATTGGATCGGGGTTCCTGCACTGCATATAAGTTTCTAACTCTTCCTGTGTTGGGCTTCGCTCTCCACGTCAGCCGAAATTAGTTGCAACCTCGCTTTATAGTAGTCCTCCAATTGTTTCCGCCAGCTCCTCCTTGGATGACCCCTTGGTCTTCTGCCTTCTGGTCTTCCCTGGAATATCCGCTTTGGCAGTCAATCTGCCGACATCCGCAACTTATATCCCAGCCACCGTAACTGTGGTTTTCCGATTATCCGGTTATATTTCGAGTCAATCAAAAAAATCGAATCAATTAAAAAAAATATATAATTTTAATGGTGGAATTAGTGAACTTTGCATTTCGTAAAGTCGTCATATAAGCTAGCTCTTACAAGTCAAAAACCTTGTGGTCACCTTATAAAGACTTTCATACACATTTTCCATTCTGTGACACTTTATAATTTATCTAAATTAATTGAAAAAATAAAGGTTCGATATTATTTAAGCATACTTCGCGTATTAGCCTATTATTATATATAATATTATTACTTATTATTATATAATAATATATTAACATTGATATACCTAAATATAAGTTATTGTTAAGTAATAACTAACAAGTCAAAACTAAACATTTTGACTTGTTAGTTACTCACAAGTCAAAATGTTTTGTTTTGATTATCTCAATAACTGCTAACCCAGATTATTTTCTTGAATTTGGAGCAATGCGAAAATTAATTGTTCCCTTCCAAGCTTCCAACAACTATATTCTCTTCTTCACTCAAGCATGATTCGAAATGCGCATCGACGGGAAAATAATGGGATGTCAAAATTAAAAAATTTTCTCTTTCCATCTACACCAAGCACCTGTGCTAATAAAATAGACGTAATCTTGTTGTGTCTTAGAACAAACTAACCCCCAAACACTTCGTTACTAGACTAGTACTTGATTAGAAACTTTTAATTATTTGTTTGCGTATATTTATGTATAAATACATTCAATCTACAACTATCGTAATGTCAATCAATTTCACATAAAATAACATATTTTTAATATCCATAGCCAGCTGAGAAGGACTATTATGATGCCTATGTGCAAAGGAAAGGTTCGCGTATGAACTGTGCAAGCTATAGGGCTATTAGCCTATCGAGCTCTGCTAGAAAACTGTCTGGGTGGATTCTGAAACGAAAAATGTCCGATATATAAGGTGTGTTCACGAATGGAAAAGAATTAAAATTATTATATTAATAAAAAAATAAGGAAAGGGGGATAATTTTGGAAAGGACAAAAAAAATATTTCGTCAAAATCTATTATTACGAATATTTAAAAATCGAATTATTTGCGCCCACATTTATCTTATAAATGTGGACGCAAATAATCAAATAATGCCACTTTGTTATCAATTTCCTTACTTTTCCAAGCCAATAAACAAAAATGGTACGAGGAACCTGGTATGTGTTGAATGAATTATGTTTTAATTTTGATACATTATTAAATAAAAATATTTTAATAGATTTGAGTTTTATACTCGTATAACATTCAGGTACTGACACAACAATATATTTATATATTGTTATTTTAGTATATTAGTATATATAGTATATATATTTTATATTCTATTAGTATATATAGTATATATATATATTTTAGTATATATAGTATATATATATTATGTTTATTTATATATGGATATTTTAGACAAACCGTATAGACATGGAAAGAGATAATTCTCAACGCATCAGTGGAGTCATAATTATCATAGCGTCTTCAGAAGAGAATCCTCGCCAAGGGGGTTAATGTAGAAAAAAAATTACAAGATAATTTTATATGTGATTTTTATTTTCTCAATTATTATATAATGTGACTTTTTACTATTGTCTACTTATCTTCTAAAATCTGGGAATACCGGGTGTTTCAGGATGCCTGGCTCAGCAGCACGGGCCGGTGTTCCTGCAGGAGCCACCCTCGCGCCTGCTGTTCAGCAACAGCTCGGGGGCCAGCGCCCCCTGCTCCGCCCACGGCTTCCCCCCGCCCACCGTCACGTGGCTGACGGCGGATGGCTCCACCGTCTCCACGATAGCTGGTCTAAGGTTAGTTTTAATATTAAATTAAAAACATATTTTTATTGTTTTTTTGAAGTTTAACTTTTTTGGACGTGAGGGTAAATACAATCGGTCAAAGGTCGCCGTCACACGTATCGCGTTACTTTTTTCAATACGAAATAAAAAACAGCGTAATATTATCTATGTGTACGCTAAATATCGCAGATCGCCTGTCGCATCATAAAGGGTGATACGGCGGGAATCAATCTCGACTCGCACGTGACGCTTCGCGTCTTCGCCTACCAATAAAAAAATGCGGTGTCAAGGAAGGAAGGGGGCATTTCAAAAACAACGCGACAATCATTTACATATTTAGTAACAGTCACAAAAGAAATATTTATCTTAATGAGCAAGGAAATATCACTAACTTAATAACTAATCCTAGCCTAAACGCAAGCAGTTTTGACCCCCAGATAAGTTTATCGTGTCCTATCATATATCACAAAAAAAACTCTTAGTTCACTATCCGCGGGCTCCCGCAGCCGCGGTCGTCGATGTCGCGGGTGGCTTTGTGTACCAGGCCACGCGGGTTGCGGCAAGCCGCGTAGGTCACGGCCAACCGCGGAGTGCTCCTCCAAACCACTCGCGCTCGCTCGTTTGGTCGCGGTTGTCGGGAGGCATCTGGCCTCCCTCAGGAACCTCTCACTGGGAACCGGTCACCGCCAAAGCGAGGTGGCCATGGCTTCTTGTAATTACTTCTTCTTCGCTGCTGATAGCGTCCCTCAAGTACAGGAAAATTGGCGACCACCCTAGACAGGTGGCGACTTGAGGCGAGAGAGAGAGAGACCTCGGCGGAAGATGGGGATGAACAGAGCGCGTGTGTTTGCTTGCGCCCGCATATGTATATCTTCCCTGTACGGGAAGCTTCTCCTCGCGCCCTTCACCCGCGCTGCGTCGGACTTGATGCCAACTGCCGCGGAGTGGATACAGCGCAACACGTTATATATGATAATATACACAATTTTGGCGGGAAAATCATTTTAACCACTGTGGATAGTGTCCGATCTCACTGCTTGCGTTATCTAATACTAAGACAAAAAATATTTACAAACCATACCTTATTCTAAAATAACACTATAAAAACGGTAAAAACAGGAATGTGGCGTGTATCCACATCTGTTTGCCGACTCAGAAAAAAAGCTCGGGTGGCCACACTCTAGAAAAGAACTAAATTTCGAGAAAAACGCGAATAATTCGTTTTGCAATGTCTTACAGATTGAAATTTAAAAAATTATTTTATCATTTATTCAAAAATTCTGAAAATAGGCTGAGTTATAACAATTTAAAACTAACGTGGTAGGTGAATTTTTGAACAAATTACATTATTCCTTTGTGTTTTACAATCCCTTCAGAGCAATAGATAATGCATCTGATTCCAGATTCGAATCATAGCAGAACCAAAAGTATTTCAGTTTTTAAATTCATTTTTTAATTTTATATTTTCCTTATTAATTATTTATTTCAGTTATTGAGTTTATAGTATAGTAACGTTAAGCAGTCATTATTTACGTTTTTCAAATCAATAAAACCTTAGGAAAATTAATACATATGGAGGAACTAGGCCTACCCTTACTCTAGTCCTTCGAGCGTGCCAATGGACCAATCGCGCTCGAGGCGAGCCACCAATAAGAAGCCCGATGCGAAAGAGTGTTCGAGATACCAGCAGGCAGCATTACGGTACCTCGAACACTCTTTCGCCGACCGCTGTAACCTACGTCACCTACTTACTTTACTCCGTTCTTCGTTATTGTACAACTTGTCCTTCAATAATTTATAATACGTCGTTTCCACGCAAGTAAAAGCAAAGGATATACTTGTTACTTATAACACCTTTATAAGTAACAAGTAGGTTCCTTAATAATTTAAATAAGATTACTGAAGTAAGATACCTTATTATATTTGTATGGTGACTTGGTAAATATGCATTAGTATTTTGTCGTAACATCACGTATAATTTATTTAAAATTAGAGATAAACAGAAAATTAAATTTCTAAGTAAAACAGATCATACATAAAAAAATTATTTCTACATAGAAATAGTCGTAAAACATTTTATAAATGATCATCATGCACGAGAGTTACAATTTGACTACCCACCGTAGCCTACAGCGCATAGAAATTGTTTATTACTGTAAAATATGATAGTAAAGGGCTGAATGAAACATAAATGAACAATTGAATTATTAATAGAATGTATACATGAAAGCAGAATATATTGGAAGGTTTTATTCTTACGGAAAATAATATGAATGAAAGGGACAAAATTTAGAGGTATCATTTTTGAACCTTGGACTAATGAACTGAGCTGTTATAACTGTTTGTTCTATTAAATTTTCTTTCAGTATCTTCCTATACTTATAAGTTAGATAGCTTCTTAATAATGTATGGAAGTGAAGAAGGTAGAGAAAAATTATAGGTCTGTTATTTTTGCCAAGCTTTTTGATATGCAAAGACAAACTTTTTATTCCAAATAGACCGCCATTTTAAATATTTTGGTTTATGGTAAGGTTAGGTCAACTTTTTTTTATTTCATAATTTTTATTTAATCACTTGGAAATATGTAAAGAAATAAATCTATTTTTTGTAAACAAAAAAATTGTCGGGAGAATGAATAACCAATAACCTTTATTTTTGGGTCAAATTTCCTACTTTATATGTTCTTTTATTTTAATAGTAAACAACTACGTTCAAAAGTTGCGAAATATTTTTTTTTATAAACTAACCGCTTTGTCATAATATTGCATTAATAAATTATTAAGGCTTAAAGTTTTCATCAATCAATTTTTTTTCATCTACCCTAATTTTATCCAACTATACATCGGATTCATAAAATCAAATTGAAGTGAACCCGAAAAGACACAATGTGCCACGGATAAATTGGTTCAAACATTACACTTTCAAAGCATATTATACATAATGGATTTTCATATTTACTCGGGGTTGCCACTGACTTATTACTCCGCGTAACAAAAGCCTCGAGACTTCGTCACATCCATCAACACTCCCCCCACTCGTCTTCTCGTCTCCGTCCACGCGCTCTTATCATTTGTCCACCGATGTGTTGTCTCGCGCCAGAGCTACTTACTCGGGCTGCTCAGTCATTACTCTCGCTAATGCACCCGGGGGCGCGCCCGGCAGGGGTCGGAGGCCGAGCGGGGGGTGACCTCGGGGGGCGAGGCATTGTTGCCCGCTCCGAAGAAGATTTACATCCGCCTCATTACTTGCGACGGCATTTTATTTCACTTGGAAGATATTGCCAAACATTTAAATTTATATATATATTTTAACCCGAGAGATTTATAATTAGATACGATAAGAAAAAGATAAGAACAATTTTCAAGAATTTCTATTTTTTACAGTAGCAAAACCTGAGAGTAACAAAAAAATTATCAAATAACATCCAAAAAAAAAATATATATATATAGATGCGAACCCGGAATACGTCTCGCAACAATAAGCTTAACACTTTTGCTATGAAAATAGGACTTACCTATTGGTGTCCACTGACTACTTTATCACCAGGTGGGAATCATAACTACTACACCAACAAGCTACTCATTTATATTTTACAAAATTCAGATAAACCTCACAGAATGTAAAGAATAGTGAATGGCATTTAGAATGCCTAATGGAGACTTGTGAGCCGAGGCAAGACCAACAGTAGGTACAAAATATCCTTGAGTCCTGTTATTAATACTGATGTACGGACATGAAGCCTGAACCTGAGGAACAACAAACGAAAGTATATTAAATGCAGTCAAATTTCCGTATATGTATGTATCCGCCGTATATACTCCGTACCCATATTTTTAGAACAAACAATGGAATGAATGAAAAGCTGATATTAGCATAGTTAAAAGAAGGTGGCTTAGGTAGTTTTGTTAAAAATAAAATAAATTAAGAACTTCATGGGTTACAGTATATAACATCTCTCATAAACATAAAATCCTCAACGCACAACGCAAATCCAACGCTATAACGCCATACGCGTAAAAGCGCATGGCTTTTACATTTATGAAAATTTATATTATTATTTTTACATACTGTTATTACATATTATTACTCTACATAAATGTCTTACACATAACGCACTATTTTATGTCATCCAAAGTACATTAACAAATTTTATATTGAACTTTTTAAGATGTACTAGCTGGTTGGTCCGGCTTCGCTCGGGGCCATAATTCAGTAAGCATAGAATTGTGTTGACGTCTCTTTTTTGCTGATTTCGGCACCTGTGATTGGATTGCCTTGCTGGACTGCCTTCGCTTTGCCAAAATATCAACAGATATTTTAGCGTACAATCATAACACTCTAGAGAGAACCTTCCAAAACTTTCTAGAGCATTCGAAATCTTATAGAAATTTCTGTAATCTTCTAGAACCGTATCTTTCCAGAACCTTCTAGAGCATTATAATTCTTTCTGGAACCTCTAGACCCACCGATGTACTCAATCACTATATTTGAAACCTTATAGATCTTTCTGATAGCTTATAGAACTTTCTCCTTCCAGAACTTCTTGAACCCTCTTTCCGGACCCTTTTAAACTCGCCAACATACTCCGCAATTCAGTTTGGAACCTTATAGAACTTTCTGAAACTTTCTCCATCCAGAATTTTCTAGAGCATTCTGGAACCTTCTCTTAATCTTCTGGAACTTTTAGACTCACCGATAAACTCAGCCACTCAGTTCGAAACCTTCCAGAACCTTTTTGAACGAGACACTTCATGAACGTTTTGGGACCTTCCAGACTCACAGTCACTCTCCGCCATACTGTTTGGAACGTAAGAGAACATTCATTAGAAGAATAAAGAATCTTCTACAACGTTTACCTTCCAGAACATTCTAGAACTTTATCAAACATTCTGGAACCTTATTGAGTCACATATACACTCCGTCACTTTGTCTAAAACCTTATAGAACTTTCGTTTATCTTCTAGAACATCTTCTTTCAAAACTTTCTAGAGCTTTATCGAACGTCTCGCTGACACACTCCGCACTCAATTTAGAAACTTATAGATTTTTTTGGGAATATTCTAGAATGTTCTCCTTCCAGAACTTTCTACAGCTTTGTCGAACGTTCTGAAATCATCTAGACTCACTGACACACTCCGCCAGTCAGTTTGGAACCTTATAGAACCTTCTAGAACGTTTTTTTATCCAGAACCTTCTTAAGCATTCGAGAAACATCATAAACTTTCTGTTCTAGACTCACTGACACACCTTGCCACTCAGTTTGTGACCTTATAAAACTTTCGGGAATCTTCTAGAACCTTTTTCTTACAAAATTTTCAAAAGAATTCTAGAATAATCTAGACTCACCGGCACACTCCGCCATTCAATTTGAAACCTTATAGAATGTTTTTGAACTTTCTACTTCCAGAAACTTGTGAAGCATTCGAAAACCTTCATGAACGTACTGGAACCTTTTAGACACACCGACACACTCCGCTTCTCACTTAGGAACCTTATAGAACTTTAAATAATCTTCTAGAACGTTCTTCTTCCAGAACTTTCTAGAGCTTTATCGAATATTCTGGAACCTTCTAGACTCACAGACACACTCCGCCATACTATTTGTAACGTTATAGAACTTTCGTGAATCTTCTAGAACGTTCTCCATTCAGAACATTCTTGAACTTTATGGAACAGTCTGGAACCTTATAGAATCACAGACACTCTGCCACCAGAATTTTATTAAACGTTCTGGAACCTTTTCGACTCACCTCATGGTTTGGAGCCTTATAGAATTTTCGGAAATCTTCTAGAACACTCCCCTTCCAGAACTTTCTAGAGCTTTACTGGACATTCTGAAATATTTTTGACTCACCGGCACACTTCGCCATTTATTTTGGAACCTTATAGAACTTTTGGGAATTTTCTAGAACGTTCTCCTTCCAGAACTTTCTAGAGGGGATTTTTCCGGAACCTTCTAGACTTACCGAAACAGTCGGCGGGCCCATTCTGGAACAATCTGAAGTATTTGCGGCCTTCTCATGACAAAATAATGTGCTAGAATGCACATTTTCCTCACCCACTCCCACCCACGTTCAGCCACCGCCACCAAACTCGCACATTTTCAATGGGACACCAAGGGCTATCCACCACTATAACCACCAGGGGGTGGTAGTATCTGGTTGTATATATATATATATATAGATTGATTATCATTTACTAGCTGTTCATACCCGGCGTTGCACGGGTTAAGGATTAAGTTTTAAATAAATTTGTGAAGGTAAACAAAAGTTAGATTCTAACGGTTTAGATTTGCATCGAAAATGTATCAGGAGAAGGGGATAGGGTAAAAGAATAGGGCGGAATTGTCACATACGTTACCCACCGACTCCTTAAAAATAAGTTTCCGAATTTTAAGTCCGATCGGTCAAATGGTACAGATTTGCAAAGAAAATAGATCAGCGGAGGGGAATGGTTGAAAGAATAGGGGGGAAATGTCGAATATGTTTCCCGCCAGGTCCTAAAGAATATGTTTCCAAATTTTGAGTCCTATCGGTCAAACGGTACAGATTTGCATCGAAAATATATCAGAGGAGAGGAAGGGTTAAAAGAATAGGAGAGAAATGTCACATATGTTACCCGTCGAGTCCTTAAGAATATGTTTCCAAATTTTGAGTCCGATCGGTCAAACAGCACAGATTTGCATCGAAAAAATATCAGCGGAGGGGAAGGGTTGAAAGAATAGGGGAGAAATATCGTCTATGTTCCCCACCGTGTCCTAAAGAATAAGATTTCCAAATTTTGAGTCTGATCGGTCAAACGGTATAGATTTGCATCGAAAATATGTCAGAGGAGGGGAAGGGATAAGAGAATAAGGGGGAAATGTTGCCAATGTTACCCGCCGAGTCCTTAAGAATAAGTTTCAAAATTTTGAGTCTGATCGGTCAAATGGTACAGATTTGCATCGAAAATATGTCATGGGGAAGGGAAGGCTTAAGAGAATAGGGGCGATATGCCTATGTTACCCGCCGGGTTCTAAAGCATAAGTATGCAAAATTAGAATCGAATCGGACAATTCGTGACATTTCTTCCTCTCCCTTTTTACCTTTTACTCTCCCTCTGATATATTTTAGATGCGAATCTGTACCGTTCGACCAATTGGACTTATATTTTGGAAACATATTCTTTAGAACCCGTTGGGTAACACAAGCGACATTTTCCCACTTTTCTTATACCCCTTCTCCTTTCCCTGATATACTTTTCATGAAAATCTGTATCGTTCAACCGATCGGACTCAATTTTTGAAAAATTATTCTTTAGGACTCGGAGGTTAACATTGGTGACATTTCCCTCTTTTCTTTTACCCTGTCCCCTCCCTCTAATATATTTTAGATTCAAATCTATACCGTTCGAATCGCATCTTTGTTTACCCTCACAAATTTATTTAAGACTTAATCCTTAACCCGTTCGTGCTCCGCCGGGTATGAACAGTTAGTTTCAAATAATTGCATTATTCGTGTCACATTTTTATGTGAGTTTTTTAAAAATCAACACATTTTAAGTCATCAAATTCTGCATGTTTTGTTAAAAATATTTGATGGTTTCAAGCGACCTTTAATGGGTTCTCACAACTTTAATGTCGATAATGTCGGTTTCTACAATGTTTTAGTCACTTAGCATAACTTGACGGTAAAAGTTTTTCTAACGCGGCTATTAAGCTAAACATTCCAT
Organism: Agrypnia vestita; assembly: GCA_016648135.1. NCBI lineage: Eukaryota > Metazoa > Arthropoda > Insecta > Trichoptera > Phryganeidae > Agrypnia > Agrypnia vestita. The sequence continues at coordinate 316,260 of JADDOH010002525.1, read as the reverse complement.
GATGGCCATACTTATATAGTTAGAGTTATGTTTAAATTTAACGATGATGGAGTATTTTAGAAAACATAATAAAGCCATTTACGTCAAAAGTACCATCATCCTTGAAAATTTTAATTTTACATCTTGATTTGTGGACCCTCATTAGTTAATGAAAATATTTATATTTTTCCAACTTTTCTATATAGGAACCCAATTTACTCCAATCTTTATGTATTTAGAAAATATCTGTTTTTCAACTCGAGTTATACAATTAATAACCATTACAAAAGTTTCTAAATAATCGAATTTCACTCAAAATCTGTATCTAATTCCACAATAATCTTTGTTGATTGTTAAATGCCTTATTTAACCTTTGATCTTTCTCATATAAATAATTTCGCAAAACGAGTATCTAAAAATCTCAATTTCAATCAACCAGAACAACTGAAGAATTTCAGGAAATTTTAGTATCAAAAACGGTTAACGAATATATTTCTGTGAAGTTTAGCCATTTTGAGAAGTTAATTTTGATTTTCATCAACAATTTGGTCTCTCATTTGTGAGTTACACGGATAGGAAAATTCAAATAAAATTTATTAAATCTCGTATATTCCGTAAAAGTCTAAATGAATCATTGGATAAAAACAACTAGAGTCTCTAAAACTTCCACTTCCACTCTTTTAGAGAATAATGAAAAATACAATATTTAAAAACAAAAAACAGAAGACTAACATTCACAGTAACATAAAAACATCTTAACTCTAAGGCCCAACTAATTTAGCTGACCACCATACAATTGAGAACACCTACTTCGATATTATATATTTTCTAAAAATGTTTTCACGGCCGTTCAGTATCTCATGTGTGTAGTTTTCTGGGATTTCTACCGTTTATATATGACCTCTCTTTCCGACGTCTATGTTGTCGAATCGCATTGCAGGGTCCATCATCAGCCATGATGATGGACCCTGCAATGGAATCCAAAACTTCAGCCAGCGAGGTCGTATGTACATGGCAGAACATCCCAGAAAACTGCATTCAGAAAAATTATCTATTTTCAATTTCTAAAACTCTGATCAATTAAAATATTAACTAGCTGTTTCCCGTCAAAAATAACGGAACATTGGCTCCCGTCTTTGCAAAACCCTAGTATATATTTATAGTATTTTTTGGCGATTCGTGGAGAGGCAGCGGTAGCAATATTGCTATCGTTACCACGTTTTGGTTTACTGGCCCAGGGTTCAAGCCCCATCTCCGGCCAGTTAATTTGTTTTTTTTATCCGTAAACTCGAAAAAATTAGGAACGTTACACGAAGTTACGGGGAGAGACAGACAGAAGGACGGACAGACGGAAGGACAACGTAATTATTATATTTAGATACAAATTTAGATATTTTTTTCATGTCACGAATCCAGTTTAAAATCATAATCTAGAGTATACGTGTTTGAGTACCTATGTAAAACCTGCTTACCGATACAAGCAATACCAACCGTAGAGCCATATGTTTAATACTACACAAACTGTTTCTTGACGTAGCTTCTCTCACAAATGTTGACTTCACTGGTACTGAAAATCACATGCCTTGCATTACGAAAATTATATAGAAAATGATCTATGTCTTTTTTTTTTAAATACAAACACTTTATTTTTGCTCATTTGATTTTATATTTATACGTTTTTCCTAGCTTAGCGCAACCATGTAATGGCTTAAGTTTTGTATTATCTTTGTTTTTTTTTTCCACTTAAATTTTCCTAATATATATTTTTATTCTGGTCTAAGTTAACCTGTCGGTTAAATAAGTAAAACTTATACATTTTTTATATTCGATATAAGTTACTGTAATGATAGTCCAACGTTTTACAAAAAATAAGTCAGAAATATTGAAAAAATAATGCAAACTTTGATGTCGCATATCTCCATAACTATTGATATTAGGTCATAATATCTTGAACATTTTCGACTCATAATCAAGGCAGGAATATAGTCCTGCGTGGTTATGAATTTTTTCCAAATAACCCTGTATATCAGTTTTTAGTGGATTCCGCATAGTTTGAATAATAGAGATTTATTGACCGGTACTGCACTATGTTTAATGAAAAGTCCGAAAAAAATGTGATTTTTCATTTTTTAACGCGGTTATAAGTCAGCGACGGCGCGGAGTACTCCCCTTATAGCGAATAAATGCAAAAAGAACACCGCGATCTCTATCTTTTCCATTCACTCGGGAAGGCGGCCACCGATCCTTTGTTGGGTAAAAATTTTCCGTGAATCTTTTATTATCATTATGCATCGCCTTTTTGCAAAAAAGTTCCCGCCACACTCGTTCGCTAAATTTTAAATTAATTCGTAGAATTCTTCTTCCCGGACAAAATAAGAACTATGTACAAGACACGCAGCACTTAACTGAACGGATAATATTGTGTATTTTACTTCAACATTATTTTCATTTAGATTAACAGATATTTTAACATTTTTCATTGTTTGATTTTCATGTATAATTTTTTTTAGTATCGTAAAAGGTAAATTTTTCATAAAACTAACATATTTCAATGCTTCTTTCTTCCCGATTTTCAAGGAAATCATAATCAAGAATCTAGCGTAATTACATTATTTTCTATGTAAAGATAATAATTGTTTGTTATAGATAATTAAACAAACAACACGAACATTTTTTTGTTTATTTTTATCGTGATCAGTTTTTTTACACGCAATCGCAAGGCCACATTTTTGGACACAACTGCTTTAAGGATCTTCGCGAAACTCCAGTATTTTGAACCGGGGCAAGTTAATGATATCTTACCATTGTTATTATGTATTTTAACTGGTATTGGTGTACATAATGGTAAATGGTTTAGAGTTATATCCTTATATAAAAGTTAAAACCCAGGAGATCGCCTCGAGATACGTTTAATTGCAAAAGAACTTCTCCCAGTTGGAAAAACTGTAATAATATACAGGGTGTCCCGTATCTCGACATCAAACCGAAATTGGGTGACAGGCCAAGTCATAATAGTTATCAAAAAAATATTTTAAATTATCTAAGTCATGTGTTCTTAAAATTATAAGCATTTAAAAAAAAAAAAAAAAATATCTACACCCTGTGACGGTCTTTTCACTCCTGTTGCTACAAATCTTTATTTTTCTTCATTTTTTTAAATTATTATATAATCCTGAAATTTTTATATTATCCTGAATAATGCTTCTGTAAATTTTTGTCGAAAACTCAATGTCAACTGCTCCAGCTTGGAAGAAAATGTCACTTTTTGACCAAAACAATATTCAAAATCAATACTTTGTCCAGTTTTAACTGACTGTTTGTTTTTTTTAAATATTTTTCTGTTAACTATTATGATTTCGGCATGACGTCGAGATACAGGAAACCCTTTATATTTGGCATGTATTCAATGTATAGAGTTTTCACATTTTTAAAAAGAAAAAAAAGATTTTATATCGTCTCTATCCCACGATTATTAAAAACTTAAAATTTTTATAAATAAGTGATTTTATTAATTACAAATATTTTTGTGGGAATCATTTCTGTATGATTTTTTATAGCAAAAAGATAATGGGTAAATTTTAATCCTATTTCATATTCAAAGGTGTTTAAAATACAATTTAACTCGGTTCTTCGTGAACCCTAAATGGTTTTATTCATTAAAGAGAAACGACGAGGCTCGAGGAACGGAAAAGGGGGAAAATAAATTTGATCCATGCCGCCCAGGAACATAACACCCCCTCCGGCTCTGCCATCGCGTCTGCTGACGCAAGCTTATTGCAATATTTGTCTCATTTATTCTCCATTCCTGTTTTTTTATTGAACACTTTTCGCATTTTACTTCAAACTTTAGACTCTCCTTTTGTATTTTCCCCTCGCTTTTTACAAAAGCACCTCTAATAATATAAGAACAGTGGGCAATTGACTACATTATTTTTGAACTCGGTTAAATATCGTGAACGAGGGCATGAAGTCACAAATGGTTCAGAAACATCTTTAGAAGTCAAGCACCTAATTATAGTTTATGGCATTACTATAAGAGACTTTTCTAACGGATGTTCCATCAAAAGTTACATTTTGCAACTTCGCATTCTAGCTCTGTAAATAAATAAACAAATATCTTTTCGTTATACAAATAAGCATACGCCCATTTAAAAAGTCAATTGCCAGTCGTCAACCAAACATGGTAAAGATAACTACTAATACACGGATACACTCTGAGTATTATACACAATTCTATCAGTGTGTTAAAATATGCAAATATATGAAATAATTACTCTTCTTCCATCTTCTTCCTTAGCCTTTTTCCCCCCACTGTTGGATGTAGTAGGCCTCTTCCATTTTCTTGATTTCTCCTACTTATTTGAAATTAAATTGACAACTCTCATATAGACAGTTTGCCATTATAAAATGTAGCGCTTCATAGTTCAGCAAAGATCACTTCTTGTGAAAGCATATTTTGAAAATAACGGATCAATTTTGGATTTACTGAAAAAGGATTGCCTGCAATTTTTATTCACAATTTGGTAACTTTTAAGCCTACTGTAATGCCAGACAATCGAGAGAAGAAGAAGATCATATTTATTTAAAATGTATATTAATACAATAAAAAGATGTCTAGGGAGATGATTGATATAATTGATAATACTTTAATGTAGTTAAATTTATAATATTTGTTTTGAAATGGCACAAATTTAACTAAAATGAGAGATAAATGTCATGAGACGTCGATTCGAAGACATATCGCCGCAGCATACAGACATATATGATTTAACGAATCAAAAAACGTAAGCATTTTCAAAAAATTCCATGTGCTCACATTAATTTTTTTATCGATTTTCGATCTAAAATGGATCCGTATTCAAAAGTTTCGAATTTATACAACTTTGACAGCCGCATTGAACGCGAATGAATGTGTTTTTTAAACAGTTTTTATTTTCAATTCAATAACCAATAATTCGTCAGCTTTTAAATTACGCATCTATATAATATGTACTCGATTCAAGATGGTATTTACAATACATTATTTAAATTACTGGAACACTAATTTTTGACAATTTAATGGATTCGCGCATATTTCGTAGTCTTGCATTTACTTACATGCTGCTTCGCGCTACACGCATACCCGCTACAATGAAAATTTTAATCAAGATACATTATAGATGTCTCACAGAGTCGAAATAAATAAAAAATATAGGAAAGTAGGTATGGAAGTCTTTGGGTATTCATAGGGCTTAAGACCTATCGTACGGCTGGCTTAAGTAATCACTTTACACATTGTGACGTTCACATTTCCACCCATGATAGAATAACACGTCTATCAAATTTTTGGAAGTTTTATATATTTGAAAGTTTTACAACCTGTTTCATATGTGTGATGTAATAATCATTAGTGTGACTGGCATCCAAAGCTTTTTCATTCCCCTTAATAACCCACAGATGACTAATGAGATATGTATTTTTATGATTGAAATTTTTTAGCAATATCTTTTATATGTGTAATGAGATTAATCCGAATTATTAGCATTACACTAAAATATTATTTCAATTTTTTAAACTCCTTTTTAGACCAGTTTTTTCATTCAGAATATTTTAAGTTTGTCCAATTTTTTTATTTTTTATAATTTTTATAGTATTTCTTCTCTGTGAGACATTTATAATATATCTTAATTAATGATGTCCCTGTAACAAATTCCAGTACAGTGGACAAACTCAAAATATTCCGGATTTCATATATTCCTTCAGAGACTTCCATTCTTTTTTGCCAGTCCCAAGAATCACTTTTTCATTCCCCTTAATTAACCACAGATGTCACTAATGTGACATCTAATTTTATGATTGTAATTTTTAGCAATATTTTTTATTATGTAATGAGTTTCTTCAGAATTATTAGCCTTATAGTAGAATACTAGAATTTTTAATTTGAAAATTTAATCCTCAATTCGCCAAAAGAAGATATCCTCAAAAATTCACTTAATACTTCAAATTTTCAAAAATTATAACAATACAGATCCCTGAGGCATCTTTGACTCTCAGTCCAACCCTGGCGTGTTCACGGAGTAAGCCTATTCCACCACACTTCAAAAAGGATAAAATAATATCAGTGGGTATCCCGCACACAGCTACAATGTTTTTGTTTACGAAAGTTATTTGTTTCGGAACCATAAAAATACGAAAGAAAGAATACTAAAAATTCTACTCAAGATATTCCTTTTTCACAATTTGATGGTACTTGAAATAATCTAATAACATTTTTATTTCAAGTGTCTTTCTATCACCATTACGTGTTTATACTCGCGTTTAAGAGCTTTTTCTGGATGTATAAACCCATGTCTAATTTTTTGGCAAAAATAAAAAACTATATTTTGAAAAAAAAAATAATGTATCGACGGTCCCTACGTGTACTGTTGAATCTGCGAAAATTCAATTTTCGTTTTACTATCTTAAACTACCGAATTTACTCTAAATTTTCGGATATTTTTTTTTTTAAATTCCTTTAATATTTGCTTTCTTTTTAAACATTTTATTTAATATTGTCCGAAAGTTTACAATAAATTGGATGCTTTAATATAATAACACGAAAAAATAATTTTTGCAGATGCGATACGCTTTGTTAAGTAAAATAATAATAATATAATTATACCTGTCTTACCCGTGTAAATTTGTAATAAAACTAATATATTCCTTTGTAATTTCAATTTCCCTTGAAATAAAAATTAGATGAATTGTTTGTTTTATTGTGATGTATTTAATTTTTTATAAAATATTTATTAAAAATATTTTTTTATGCTTGATATTTTTGCCTTTTGTAAAATTAAATTTGTTTTTGTATTTTAAAGAATAAACTGTGTAATTTTGAAATATTTTTTATCATATTTAGCAAGCCCGACATGAAAATTTTAGAGTGGTGAAAAGTCATTAATAGAAATGAAGTACTTTTATGTTTTTTTTTTTTATTTTATTTATTTAAAAATCCTTGTTTACAAATAAGATACTTAATACTAATTTAACAATAAAACATAAGATAAAACATAAGATAATTTACACATTTTTTTGTTTTGTTTAATTTGTGGATTATGCCACTCTACTAGGCTACGCCTGTCCCAGAGTGGCGTTATAGCACACAATTATAATATTTTTTCGAGTTCGTCAGTAGTATTTATTTTCATAAGGTAGTTATTATGTATCTATAGAGTATCAAGTGGAATGTTAGTGAAAGTTGAGTTAGTCATAAGTCCAAGTGTAAATATGTGTAGAATAATTGTTTAATGTAAAAAGGGTTAAAGTTTTGTTTAAGATTATTTTTTTATTTTCCTTAATTAATTAATTAATTTATATAGGTATATATTTTTATTTAAAGACATTATTACGCAATTACAGTAAGTAAATTTTCAGTTGCTGTTCTACCTTTGGAGGTAAGCCAGTTGTTTGCTAAAGCTTTTATTTTATTAATTGAGTATATTCTGATTTCCGGGAAGTCTGTTTTAAATATGTTAAATATTTTAGGCCCTATGTATGAGTAATTTTTCTGTCCATGTGTTGTCTTAGTTTTTGGTATTTCGTCAACGTTTCGTAATGCTTGTCTAGTATTATGTGAATGCGAGTTACTGGTTGCTGTTAGGCATGTTGGGCATGCACTTTTCAAAATTAAGTAAGGTTTATCAAAAATCACTTCATCAATCAAATGAAGGATTTGCCTGTTAATTTTACTCGTTCTGTGATGGGCGTTCTGCGTTAATGAATTTTGTTTTTCGGCTTAAGTTTTGTTGTAATATTTCTTAAGTACCTACCTATTCACTTGTACTTCTACTTAGATCGATCTGTAATTGGTATTGAAAGCAGGTCTTACTTGCTTTATACAGCATCCTAAGGCGCCTAGAGTTTTATAGAAAACGCCAGATTACAGGTATTGATTATTCTCGAGTATATAAGGCGCCGCACTAGACCAAATAGGATTTTTTTTTTGACAGAACGCGAACTTCAAAAAGATTCGGTAAGCAAAAATGTATGGATTATTCAAATGAAAATTATTAAAAAAGAATATGATATTCATTAGTGTGTTAATTATTTAAATAAAAATTAATTAAATAATTATTATTTTTTAAATAGTGATAATTTTTATTCGATTACCATCAAGACAATTGCGTGAGAGCATTGTATATTTACTCCAAATCAATATTTCAAGTATAATTTATCATCAATAATCAAAATTAAATATAAATCATTTGACTCCAAATGGCCTATTTTATGTTTGTTTATCGTATCGAAAGATATCGTAATATAAAAACACTGAATTATAATATTACGAGGTAAAGATACATTTTATTATGATTGATTAGTATTATTGATGAAAAATAACATTTAGTTTATACTATTATGACACGCATAGTACAACCCAAATTGTGTACGTGAATATTTGTATAAGAAATAAATAAAATATATATATAGAGCAAGGCAAAATATCGCAATGTTCTTTAACCCATATTATATACAATTTTATCTTCTTTATTTTCCATACTTATACGAATATCGCTGAATAGTATATTTTCAAAACCAAATGCAAAATTCATGTCACAAAAAGGTTTTCTTATGGAACATTGACATTTAAGAAAGATATCATTTTGAAAATGTGATAGGTGCTCTTGCTAGATGTTTGTATATATTTTTGTTTTCTTTTACATAAAACATCCGGTAGATTTTTCTTATGTATAAATCATAATATAAATATATTTTTTTTATTTTTTTTTTTTTATTTTTTTTTATTTTTTATTTTTTTTAGATTTAGATTTAGAATTAGAATTAGATTTAGAAAAAAAAAATTACAGTTATTTAGTGTTATTTTTAGTGTCTCAAAAGTATAAATTACGCATTAAATTTTTTCATTCCATCAATTTTCTTGAATTTACTAGGAGTAAGTAACACAATCAGAATAGCAAGTTCTCCTGAGAGGTTAAAAATCATCCCCTACATCCTTCCCCTTGCCCACGAGACGCGGAAGGGCGGCACCAACGCCAGCACAAATCTTCGATGCCTGTAATGAAACAACAAAATGTTCTACCCCTTTTCCAGCACCCTCTACTGCTCTCACCCCTCAACCGTGTTTTCTTGATCTGCGGTGTTTTCACTCTTTCTCAATATTTGTTTTTTCGAAAACACTTTAAATCGCTTTCCGCAAGCGCACCCCAATTTCAGGTCGTCTTTGCCAAACAGATTGGGCAATATTTATTTTTGGAGGAAATATAATTATTGAGACATCGAAATTTTCCCGCGGTTCGGTGTTTGCGTTGTACGTAAAGCTTTTATGCTATGTTCAACATGAACATTTTAGTTTTCCTTTATAAATGTTGACATTCTTTTTACGATTTTGCAATTGTATTTATGAAATATATTTTGTAGTACATAGTATATTACCAATTGTATAATGTTTATTTAAATTTCATGTTTTAAATATTGACTAATCAATTAATTTAAATAGCAATATTATCATCATTATCTAAGGAGGATCGGGCATCCAAATACTCGAAACGGCGCTTCCATTTTCTCTTATCTTGCATCACTTGGGTAATACATGACCAGTTAAGGTCCAATTTGTCTTCATAAATCCAATAGGCCGCCTTCTACTTGGAGTTATCAGGAAGATACATCTTTGATATGTGCAAGACGTGACCAAGGCACCTTAACCCTAGAACACTATCTTCATTCAATATACTAACTTTTGAAGCTTCGAATTAAGGCTAGACATCCATTTTTCAAATGTCAAATGTCGATATATTGTATCATTGGATAATGATCTTTCGAGACGAGAACGATACGTGAACAAACCTAATATCAGATAAACATTGCACTACCGTGTATTCGTTGTTTTGTTGTGTTTAAGTTTGTGATGATTTATATAGCGCCGTTTCTACGTGAAAGACGCTTCAAGACCGTTTGTTGCAAGACTGAAAAACTGCGAGACAACCATACGGATTGCTGACATTAAAATACACGGAAACACCCGAGAGCAGCTTATGCTCGTGTATTTTTTGTCCGATGTTTTAAATATTAAAAAAAAACTTATTTAAATTTCTCTTAAAAATAATAGTAAGCAGCCATTTTTCTTACATCATTGTTTTTTAATTTAAAAATTATGTCGCATAAACACATTGAGAGATTATTTTGACTTCTGGATGAAATGTCAAAATGCTTGTAAATTTAACTGAATTCTAATATTTTTGATATAGAATTAAAAAATAATACAATACTATGTATTCTATTAAAAAAATTATATAATTTAAAAATTATGTCGTACAGTATCTTAATCTGATTTACAAATCACATGATAAATCTCCACGAATTCCGCGAGGCCTTCAAGGTCACCAAATCAGATAATGACGGAGAAACTGACGCTGATTTAATGTAGAATTAAAAAAACGCCAAAATATGCGTGCCGCCTTATTTTATATATTTTGTTTATTTACTAATTTCTTCATCATCATCTCAATTAGCTTTACAACCTTAAAACCCTATTAGCCTCCTCAAGTGTTTCCTCCAATGATTACAGTCTTGTGCTAGCCCTCTCCAGTTCTGTATCTTCAAGACAGATAAGTATTTTGATATCTTGACACTTCTTCGCCCTATTGGTATTATATACACCAGGGACTTCGATGTTTGTTGTTCAGTCATCCACTCTACATGACCCGACTACCAAAGTCTTACCAATTTTATTAATTTAGTGACACTAACCTCCTTAAACAAAGGATGGAGTTCATTGTTTTAGCGCCTGCGCCAAAATTCGTTATCTAAACCCGGTCCAAAAATATTGATTTACTAATTAATTAAGGTATGTGAATAAATAAAATATATACTTATAGATAGCTTGGCATTTACTTGGTGTTGACAAAATAGTCATAGCTAGTATAGTAGCTTAGTGTAAATAGTAGCTTGCTGATGTAATGGTCATGAAGCTCGTCTAGTGATCTGGCGCTTGGTGGTTTTGCCCATTCCAGGATACCAGAAAATTTATGATAAAATCATCTAAGTTTTTAACCACACTGAGGGTTTGTCGCTTTGGAGAACCTTCCAATCCTTTATTTTCGAGAACAGTGACTATCCTCCATTTAGTTTCCAGGGAATCTTCATCATCAAAATATGCAGAAGCAACAAGCTGTTCAGACGTATACCAAAGATGTCATTTTCCGAGTTTTTTTTAATTCACTTCACTTGTAAATGACGGCACGACGGTGAATTCAGTCTAAGAACAAAAAACATGTTATTTCCCGAAAACTCTAATAGCGATACTGACACCTTTAAGCACGCTTCCTATTGTTTTAAATACTGCTAGGGTCGAGAGAGGGCTGTGGTCAATGGCTTATTGATGCTGCTTGCAGTGACATTTTTAGGTCTGAAGCGTTGCAGTCATTACCCTAAAGGACGCATATTTTCGAAACTTTGACCAATAATGGTGACTCCTGAAATTAATTAAAATAAAAAAAAATACATGTATATTTTTGGATATCGAAAGCATGGAAAAATATGCCCCGATAAAAAAAAAAACTTAAATTTTTTGAAGCACCCTAATATGTAAATGTGACTAATTTTTTTTTCTTTATTTTTAGGTGTGTAAATCCTCTTAATAATTTAGATTTTTTCCAATTGCAGGTTTACGATTACTCATGCATGTTTGTATGGGAACACGAAGTGACTTTTGTAGATAAAATATGTCTTTTTCATACGAGATGATCCAGGTTAACGTATTCCAAAAATTTCCATACATATTGCGTAAATAAACAAGTTTTCGGAATTCAAACCGCGCCGCTGCGAGGGAACAAGGGATTTTTATGGGTACCTTCCTTTATGCATGAAAAAAAACAAGTCGTAATACATTTATAACTGAAATCATTCATAATAATAGATTAAACTATACTTACCTATATATCTATCTGTAGCAGATATAACTCAGAAGATGAGTAAAGAACAAATTTGTTGACAGAATATTAGATGGGTGTATAATTTTAATGGGTATATCAAAAAAACTGCAAAATTACAATACTTATAAATAAAATATTATGTTTAATTTGTAATTAAAATTTTAATGTGAGATGTGAATTATTAAAATGTTTATTTGCATTAATCCAGAATTACATTCATGGTAAAATAAATTGTTGAAGCATCGGTACTCGTCCCAATTTTATTTTCTCATTGCTTTTACCCGCATTTAGAACTGTATTACACGAATATTAATGAATGTTGAATTCCGTGCACTAAAAGAAAATATCCTTTACTTTTAAGGTACCTACCTATCACGAAACCTGGGAGTTTTTGCAATAATTAGTGTCTAGCTTTAGTTAAAAAAGTGTATTTTATAATTTTATCTGAAAATGTACCTGCTTTAAATTTAAAGACTCAACAAAAAATGAAAAAAATTAAGCATTTTAAAAGTAATTCTGGATAAAATAAAAGTTAAAATAGGTTTAAAATAGCCTTGCGGCAAGTTAAAATGACAATAGCATTCTTTGCCTATTCTCATATATTTTTTCCAAACGTATTGAAAGCACTATTTTGTGTTTGATTAAAGGAACGTAAAGTAAAATGATTCATTAAAACTTTAATGAGCATTATTTAACGAATAATTCTTTTGCTAAACTTATAAAAACATGATGAAAAAAATAAACTCTGAGGATGCATACAAAGAACGGTCACCTCTTCATGACCCATGTTCAAAGTCAAAACTGTGTTCGGACGTCGCTATTATTAAATCACAATTTGTGCCATATCATGTATCCTGTAATTACAAATTGTGCCATGCAGTCATTAGTTTGCCTAATAATGTATATTTTTATGTTTATAGGTAATAATTAATATATAAACTAGCTTGTATATTTATATTTTTAAAATGTTACTTCAACATGGACCTAGTTCAGTAAGGCCGACTTTATAAATACCATAGTGTAATTTAATGTTTGTACAAATACGTAAGTACGTAATATTATAAAACTAAATTTTCTATGATACTTACATCTATGTTACTATTTTCAAACAAAGATACATATTCTTATAGTCTTCTTACAACGCACCTACACTACAATTACGAGTGGGCATTATTAAAAGGTTTCACGCCTATTTCGTAATAGAATATAGGGTGGCTTTTCTCGCTGAAGTAAAAACCTTTTTGAGACAGTCCGCCTTCTTTTAACGACCCTTTCTTTGGACTCATCACAAAATTATTTCTCCACTATTCCAGCAAAAAGGTGGCGTTCTCAGTTTGCCCAACGATCCCATAATGCCTCTTTGAAACCTCTAATAAACCGAGGCAGGGGTCCGAAACCCATGATTAATTCTGAATTAATCAAATTATTATATTTGTGTTAAAGTTTTGTGAAGATTTCGTAATTGGATTTAAAATATGTTTTATATAATTTTGAAAAAACTAAACTGTTTAAGCTAAACAAAAAATTGAAATGTTTAAGAATTAATAAAAATGTTTATATAATTAGCAAGAAAACCCTATGCATAAACTACTAATTTATTGAACTATAACATATTTCGGGGCCAATTGTACATTAATCCGGATCCAGTTTATTCTAAAAACTAAAAATCAAAGTATAAACATTAACGAAACCAAAAAATAAATATAACTCATTAAGAACCAATGTGAAAACAAATTTCAAAAGTATATTTTTGTTAAAAGCACCTGGTTATTTATAATATTTAATTTTCTCTTAACACTTTTTCTAAAAAATTTAATTATATCCAACTGTAATCCTTTGTTATGTATATGTAAAATTTTCAAACCAATTTAAATTTCAAATTTCAATACTTTGTCGATACAATATAGTATTTTAAATGTTTAAAAATCATGATTTCTCAGAATTTCTAATCATTTAATGGAAAATATTGGCTATATTCAATAATTTGGAAACAAACAAAACAAAGAAAACAAGGAAATAAATAAATTATAATAATAAATTATAATAATGATAATTTGGAAATAACAAATAGTCAAAATATCATAAATAAAAAACTGAATTCAACCACCAATGCTATTCTTGAAATGACAGAATTTATTCTTTAAATTTGCAGAAAAAATAACTTTGTAAATATACTTAGTAGATATTAGTTTATTATCAAAAATTGTATTTTCCGACACCGTCTGACTTTAATAAATAAACTTAATGACAACCACAATATTTTGTCATAAATATGAAAAAAAAAATTATCAATTAAGCCAGAAATGCATCCTAGATTGTGAAAACTGTGCTTTTTTCTCACTTTCCTTAATGAGATAATTTAAATAATGTGGTTGATTGAAACTAACGTAGGCCTTATTAATATTTGAGTAGATCTTTAAGCATGATTTAATTCTAAATTGAAATAGCTTCTCGGAATCTGACATTACTTATTTAAAATCGGCGATTAGACCTAAACTCCGAACAAACGGTCAACACGGGCGAGCCCGACCTCATCTCAAATTCAGGCCCTACCGGTCGGCTGGCAGTTATTTTGTTTACGGTGGCCCGGGAGGCTGCGGTGGACCTGAACAGATTTCTCTTGTTACAAATACTTAAGTAAGTGCACTGTGTGCCGGAATCACTATAATTTTATTATGTATTATTCGCAGATTTGACTGATCGTCACGCACAGACGCTACCACTACTACGATTTGAATTGTATTATAAAACAAAATTTCAATACATTTGATTATTTTTCGTTAAAAGTTTAGGTAAGGCGTACTGAAGTGGTAGAATGAAAGATGCGTTGGTGGTTGCGTGTTTATTTCTCACAAGTGAGCGACAACGACAGCGTAAGAGTGAGAACACGCACGGCGGGGAATCCGCCAGAGAGAGGAGCGTAGCAAGGCCACTGGTCGGACAGCTGTGGACGCTTGAAGCGTGTGTAATGACGTACTGTGTATTGATATATACAACTCCTTTATTCTACCCTATGTGTCACTTAAAAATGGTTAATTACGCTGTATTATCTTTGTATCTTGTCCTTAATATATTAATCTCCTTATTTGACCTAAGTCAGCAGTATTGTAATAAGAACACAACATTGATTTGAGTCGGCACAATTGTAATATGAACACAACATTGACCTACCCATCTAAATTCTTCTGTTGATTCGACACTTCTGAATTTGTTAAGTTAGTTATAATTTCACCTAATAGTAGTGGATAAGAAGTGGCGAGCTGGAATATAAATACATAAATAAAATACATAAAAAAGGAAGAAAAATGCAAATTTAGGAACATAAAGAACGTAAATTAGTAAAAAAAATAAGAATAAATGCAAACGTTAACACAGCAAAATTAACAAACTGGTATCTAATACAATATGTATACAACAGGAAAAAAATAAATCCACAATAGAAAAATATTGAATAATCTATACCCATAAAACTCAATGTCTGTCTGTCTGTTATCTATACAAATCTACACCGTTTGTCCATTTTTTTTTTTTTTTAAAATAGAGATGTGAACACGGAATACGTATTACATCAATATTCTTACTATTTTCAAACTAAGCTAAACGCTTGTGCTATGAACATAGGACTAACTTGCTAGTCTGGAGTGAGGATCGAACCCGCAACCTTTGGATCACGAGGCCAGTGTCCTAACCACAAGACCAACAAGCTACTCGATTCGACTCAAATTTTTCGTACTTATGGTTTAGGACTCGGCGGGTAACAAAGGCGACATTTTTCCCCTCCCCCTGATATATTTTCAATGCAAATCTACACCGTTTGACCGATCTGAATCAAATTTTGCACACATATTCCCGACGGAAAAATTATGCCTTATTTCTTCCCAAGACATCTTATTCATCCCAGCCTTAATTGAATGAAAATATTGTCTTAATTGGAGGCTTTCCAAAGCATTGGAAACTTTGTTTTCCCCCACAAATTTATTTTCAACATAATCCTATACCCGTGCAACGCCGGGTACAAACAGCTAGTTCATAATAAATAAAATTAACAAGCTCATTTTATTTGTCTTCCACTTTTCTTTGTTCATTTTTATTCGCTGCTGGTTACATTTGCAAGATTTTATGATTACATACATTCAATTTTAAATTCGCCTATTTTTGGGTATCCTGTCGGCCTCTTGATTCCCCTCGGATATCACTGGATGACTGCATTCGTCCAGCCATCATGCGTCATCCAAACTTTTGCTATTCAATTGCCGCATTCAATTAATTAAATCAACTCCTTTGTCTGTTATCTTACATTTTTTTATAATATTCGTTCATGGTTCGACATGCAGTGTTATTATTTCTGCCTCCAAAATTAATTCAATCTCAACTGCTGTTATGGAAAATGCCAAAATTTTGATGCACAAAATGCTAAGCATATATATCAGAGACAAAGGTGCTGATTAAGAGGATTGAGTTGAGTGAATGGAAAGTTCTGAAGAGTACCTTTGCGCCGGTTTTAGAAAATAAATTTTGGCGAAGACGCTGCAACAGTGATTTTTATTTTTCTTTAATGAGATAAGTTTCTCGAGATAAGTTTCTCAAAACAGAAAAACTTCAATGGTTAGGCTGTGTACAGTTAGCTGAAGTTATTACTGAACACCAAACCAACAGGATGCTTGAGAACGCCGAAGCTGAGGTGGAGTGATGTCTTTAAAGGCATATCTGTCTTAGAAATCCAGGAATGAAGAGAATCTATCTATATTGTAGATCAATGGACAGAAATTCTTAAGGAAAACAAGACCTACTACGGATTGTCGAGCTAATGGCGATGGTTAATATTATTTACTACATTAACGACAAGTTACAAGACTCAGTATGGTCTTTGTGGGTAAATCTTTCGAATCTTTTGTGCCCTGGACCATGTTAGATGAGTATGCTAACTATTCATTTTCTCTCTAGCCTCACTCTAAAATGAAGTATAGTATTATCACTCAGCTAATATTTTAAATATGGTCTAGAAATAGCGGTGCGTATGCAATATTTAATTTAAATCTGTAATTATAATTTGAATCTTTTGTGCCCTGGACCGTGTTAGATGAGTATGCTAACTATTCATTTTCTCTCTAGCCTCACTCTAAATTCAAGTATAGTATTATCACTCAACTAATATTTTAAATATGGTCTAGAAATGGCGGTGCGTATGCAATATTTAATTTAAATCTGTAATTATAATTTGAATCTTTTGTGCCCTGGACCATGTTAGATGAGTATGCTAACTATTCATTTTCTCTCTAGCCTCACTCTAAAATGAAGTATAGTATTATCACTCAGCTAATATTTTAAATATGGTCTAGAAATAGCGGTGCGTATGCAATATTTAATTTAAATCTGTAATTATAATTTGAATCTTTTGTGCCCTGGACCGTGTTAGATGAGTATGCTAACTATTCATTTTCTCTCTAACCTCACTCTAAAATCAAGTATAGTATTATCATTCAACTAAAATTTTAAATATAGTCTAGAAATGGCGGTGCGTATGCAATATATAATTTAAATCTATAATTATAATTTGAATCTTTTGTGCCCTGGACCGTGTTAGATGAGTATGCTAACGATTCATTTTCTCTCTAGCCTCACTTTAAAATCAAGTACAGTGTTATCACTCAACTAATATTTTAAATCTGGTCTAGAAATGGCGGTGTGTATGCAATATATAATTTAAATAAATGACTATCTACATCACTACCACAAGGGACCATAACCGTTTTTCATTTAATATTGAGAATAATAAACTTCTCACAAAGCACATAGACTAGTTTGTTTTTATTTCAAAAATGTGCCTTCCAAACGAAAAGGTCAGAAAATAGCCAAAATTCACGCAGTGCAAATCAGTTTGAATTCAAATTTCTATACTGAGGAAACAAGATCTTTCCATTTCCTTAAAGATACGTGACAAATTCTGATTCAAAAGATGATTTAATAATTAATATTGACGAAGGGTACAAACGCCTTCCGTGTTACAAATCTTCCATCCGAAGGTTTATTATACTTAATAATGTATATATAAATGTAGGTAGAATGAGAAATACCAGGCATAAATAAATTATATATATTGCTTCACCTCGCACGGAGCATAAATCTCGGTCATATAAAGTGAATTGTTTGAATAACGCTGATAAATATTGAATTTGGGGGGAGAAAATTATCATTGAGACTGAAGGAAAATATTCCGAGAGAAACTCGCTTGTTTAGCGCTAAAATCGGGATTTTTTTTGCCCAAAGCCGTCTAGCAAGTCTGCCATATTTTTATAGCACAAACTCCTAGACTAAAATTAAATAATGATTGCAGCTGTAAACATTGCTATTTACTTTACTCAATATGGCAAGTTTTTAAATGCGATGCTCGCGTTCTTGTCGAGAATAGGAGCCTCGTCCTGGGAGGCTACCTAGTTAGACTTAGTTTTATCATTGCACATTTATTTATGTCGGTTAGAAAAACGGGGTACATCGATGGTCTCTACATATTCTAACGAATCTGAAAATATAATACTTTCGTTATATCATTTTATCCTATCCAATTTACTCAATATTTTCAATAAATGTTTAAAAAAGTTTTATTTTCTTGTATATTTGCTTAATTGGAACAAAAATTCAATTTTCATTTTAGCATTGTCCGAAAATACACAATAAATTGGATAGTTTAAGATAGTATAAAAAATAGATTTTTTGCAATTATACAGAATACGTAGGGATCATCGATTCGTTTCGTTTGAAACTCTTCCGAATGTGTATATTTCTGGGGTAGCAAGAAAAATACAAAAAACACAATTAAAAGTCACACGGTCAAACTACAATGTGATGTACGTTCATTAAAATCAATTGGAAGGAAGGAATCTACCTGTAAAGTACCGTAAACTGGCGCTGAGTTACATTTTATTTTATTTATTTAATTTATGGTACAAATACAGTTCTTATATATACATATCATATTAAACTTCTTTTTTTAAATACTTGGTAGTCATGTAGACCTCATCAGTAATGAGAAGCTCTTGAGTCTGATGAGGGAGCCACAGTTCTTATTCCTTATTATAATATATAGGTACATAGTATATACAAGTTATTTATTAATACAGTAAAAAAGTTAAATTGACAATGAAAGTATTGGAGTTATTTTGAAAAAAGCTATAGGTTTAAATGATTTGTGAATTTAAGTTTTAAATTTTTAATGATTTAATGAAATAAATTTAATGTTTAAATTTAAGTTTAGGAAAATTTTAATTTTTTTGATTTGCTCTGAGAGGTTAATGATGCATCGTATCTCGATAGGTAAGATATTATAGTAATTAATGGCTTTATATTGATTATTTTACATTTAGGCATTATAAATTGGTTTCCATTTCTCAAAAGTTTGAAATATTCTTGGTTTTCTGTAAGGTTTTTTTCTTTACATATTTTTAATATGGAAACTTGCTTGAAAATATCATCTACATCCTTTTTTATAATACACCCACATTGCCAATCATATCATAATTAATACATATGCACACAAGTGAAGAGGGATATAAATATATATGAATTTATTTACCGATATTGAAATACTTTTCGGGCTTTCCATCTTAATTAATGCAATGTCTTATCCTCGATATATTTATATTTATATTTATATTTATAGTTCTATTTATATTTATAGTTATATTTATTTTCTATTTATATTTCATTTATATTTACTCTTTCTATTCTATTTCTATTTTATATTTATCTTTCTCTTTATCTTTCTATTTACTCTTTCTCTTTCTTTTCCTTTCTCTTTCTTTTCTATTTCTCTTGCTATTTCTTATTTTCTATTTTCTCTTTCTCTTTCTCTTTCTATTTATATCTTCTTCTTTTCTCTTTCTCTTTTCTCTTTCTCTTCTCTTTCTTTTCCTTCTTCTCTTTCCTCTGTATCTTTCTCTTTCTCTTTCTCTTTCTCTTTCCTCCTTGCTCTTTCTACTTTCTCTTTACTCTTTCTCTTTTCTCTTTCTCTTTCTATTTCTCCTCCTCTCTTTCCTCTCCTCCCCAATGCCCTTCCCCCCCCTGTTTCGACCCCCTCTTCTCTCTCCATCATAGCATTATTTAAAGTGCATTCATCGAGGATTGAAAAGGTTCAACACAATTTTATTAAATTATAAATTTCTTGCACCAAATAAATCATGATTTTTGTAATTATTATGCTTAATTTAGCGAAGCTATCGTGTAGGACAACGGTTAGTAATTTGTCTGTATAAAATTATTAACGGTATGTTGGGCTCACCTGAGTTATTACAAATGATTACTTACAGAGTACCTGGGCGGGCTAATTTTGGCGTGTGTTATTAATTAATAAATAGATATAACAAAATTGTTTATTTGTAACATAAAAGGATATATATCTACCTCATCTTCAGTCAACTAAAATAATATATATATCTACGGAAAAACTTGTAAATGGGATTTATTTTTTATTGATAAATAAAAGATAAGGCCATTAATAATATTCGCATAATTGATGGTCGTGACGTGGTTACCACTGTTCACGAAGCGGCCACAGTAATCGCCCGCAAGGCCTGGAAGCGAATAGCGTCAGCCGAATGCTTTCTGCTTGTGTATGATAAGATCCTTATTTATGAAGTCTAATAATAAACAGCTAACTTAAAAATACACAAACTTCACCAATTTATAAATGACGTACGAATGATGCTATAGGTACTCTAGACGTAATAAAATATAAAACCTGTACTTTAACAATTTCCACGAAGCTAAAGTTGTCGCAAACTTCTTGTAGTTATGCAAATATTCATTCGTTTGTTTTTAATATTATCACCAAAGAAAGTTACTCCCTTAATTTAAATTATGCAAGCGTAATATATTTACTCGGAAGGTAAAGAGTTTTCTTATTCATTAAAAAGTTTGCACAACATCCATTAAGATACCTGGTTTTAATACACTGTGACCGGAAAACTTTAGGAAATGCAATCAAGACATTTACTTAAGCAAAATGATGCCCTTAATACAATTATCACGAATCCACCGCTGGCTTTTGAGGAGTTATTAAACTTATAGAATAATTAAAAAGAGATTATGTAGCAGATTTGTAGGAGGCTCTGTGAGAAGGATGTACCCGTATAGTGGCGAACTATTTGCCTGTTTCAATTAGACGCATTGAACCAGCAAATAATCCCCGACCGCCCCACGCTCAACCCCTGAGGCCCCAGGAAATATTAAGTCATTAGGGAAACTCTGCTCATTAGTTCGGGGCCTTAACATAGTACACAAATAATGAACGTAAGGTACCTACTACCCTTAAGCTTTTTCCAATGGGGGAAAAGTTCATAGTAATGCTACTGTGTTGAATTGACTTCGGTTTCTTAATTCTAACTCGAATCTAATTACCTAATTGAAAGGTGGAGAGGAAAGCCTTTACATCTGGTTCGTAAACTTTGCGGGACAAAGACTCATATTTACTAATGTATTTTGTATTGAATTTTAATAAAAACAATTTTAGTATTAAGATTATGAAAAGCGCTCTGTGTAGATTTAGTAAGTATTCTACGCAATAACTACGAATTCTCGCACATAACATCCCTTCTGCGAGAATTGCACTGGCTTCGTTTTCCTGAAAGAGTAGAGTTCAAACTGTGTTGGTTGATGTACAAGGCAACTCATAACATGGCGCCTCTGTATCTTCAGGAGCTCTGTATTCCAGACAACATAAATGGGAGACGTCAAACTCTTAGGTCAGCGTCTACTTCAGCGGTGGGAAGGATTGTGGAACCGGCAAGTCAGTTCCAGAAAACTAGGTTCAGCGAACGGGCATTTGCGGTGGCGGGCCCCAAAGCGTGGAACTCTTTGCCCTCCCTGATAAGAAACACGGATTCAGAGACTTTATTTAAGAAAAGACTTAAAACGCACTTGTTTACAAAATCTTTCCCAGAACCTTTTTAATATTGTTGTTTTTGACGTTGTTTTTTTTTTTTTACTATTTTATGTTTTGAACTGTTTTTCTTTCTCTTTTCTTTTTCATTTTGTGATTCTATGATTTTAGTATGTAAGAGTTTTTTGTGTGTAAAGCGCCCTTGAGGTGAAATTTTCACAAAAATGGCGCTATATAAATAATCCAATATTATTATTATTATTATTACAAACGCTATTTTTTTGGATATTTAGTATAAATTTGTTATAATATGTTTGAAAAGACAATGATTTCTGAAGGTTGTTTGTTAAAAATGTAGGCAATAAGTGCACTTAATTTCTTGGTAAATATTGCAGGATATTAATATGAAAAGATTTCATTTTTAAGGACATGAATATGATCATCAAGATATTTTAAAAATGTTTCGTAGAGACGAAGCTATTTTTAATCTGGAAAAGTAGGTATAGAAGTCTTTTTGGGTGTTCATAGGGCTAACGACCTATCTTACGGTTAGCTTAAGTAATCACTTAACACATTGTAACGTTCACCAATTCTATCCATTGTAGATGACCACAGCTATCAAATTTTTGGATGTTGTATATATGTTTAGTTTGCACACCATGTTTCGTATGTGAGTTGTCAGGTGGCGGCAGTAAAAATACAACTCACATATAAAACAAGGTGTGAAAATTTACATACTATACAATACTATACAAATTCCGTTATTTGATAGATGCGATTGTCTATCATGGGTGGAATAGATAAAATTTACATTATGTAAAGTAATCACTTAAGCCAGCTTTACTATTGGTTTTAAGCTCTATTAACAGCCAAAAAGACCTTTATCTTTATAATGATGTCCCCCTGGGAATAAATTCAGTATTGTGGTCTTGAAAATTTTTAACATACCTGCTCAAAATGTTCAATTTTGACATTTATTTTTCGCATTAAGTTAGTTTTTACTCCTAGCGTTGTTTTAAATCAACTAGAAATACGTTCGTAAATTGTATTTTAGGTCATATTCTTAATATGTCAATAGTAAGCTAAGGGCTTGTGCTATGAAAATTTGGCGAATTCGGTATTCTTCCAGTTCAACGAGGCTCAAACCATTTCTTCTCACTAACTACCGGGTCTTACTAACTAACCATCACACTGTTTCTCCGCAGAGATAGGCAGAGAGAATAGAAAGCCATATTCTTATATCTTAGCACATCACTTTTGCTTCGGCTTCATTCATACTTCTTTTCATTCAAGCTCTACGGTTGTTGAGGCTTTTTTCAGGGTCATCCTCCAATATTTGGAGTATCTGATCTTGCCAGGTCTTTCGCAGATGCCCTCTATTCGTGTTTTCTTCAACACTCGCCCCATTTATTTTCTTTACCGTCCTTTCCTCGCTCATACGTTCTACATGACCAAACCGTCTCTGCACTCCTTTCTGTATTCTGTCTACCAGACTATAGCTAGAAATACATTCACTTTTAATTTGTTCATTCCTCACTCTATTGACCAAAAATTTTCTACACAAGAGCCTTAGTGACCGCATTTCCACCACATTCAGTCTACTTGCATTTCTTTTTTGCCAGTTCCAGGATTCACTTCCATACCGCTAGTCTTGCTTCTTTTGACAGGTATTTATTAGCTATAATGGCATTCAGAGCACCATTTATTTTGTAAAGTGTTTTACCGCTCTATGAAATAGTCGAGCCTCAAATTATTATATTTTTACCTTAGAACTGGGCGAGAATAATACGTCGCGCATGCGTCGGCCAGAATATTTAGTCCATTAACCCTGCAGATCCATATAAGACATTCGTACGTAAAATCGTGTGATCACGACTAAGGTTTCGACCCGGGAATGGATTCCAGGAAATACATAGGGTTTTAGATGCATCGAGTTCCGAGAATGCTTATGTCTTGGCCCGGGACTCGAACTCGGAAAAAGGAACCAAAATGTTCTAGGAAATATTTTTTGTTTTAAGAAATAAATAAATTCTTATGATTCATAACATACAGGGGAGTGAACAATTAATTTACAAAGAGTTTTTTCAATTGCTGGAAATATATGTACAAAATCGAGAAACTGACTATAAGTTGTAAATTTGAACATTTTGATATTTTTAAAATCAAATTATAAATAAAAAAAAATTAATGTCAGTATTTTAATTTCAATATTTAATTTTTGTAAATACGACATCATATAATAGATTGGTTGTAAATTGTACAATGTACATTGTGCATACAATATGTTTTATTCAAATTATATTTTTATGTAGAAATAGTATTTTTAGTCAATACATTCATGTTTAATTTATGATAACGAATTAATTAAAATAAACTTAACAACATTTTTAAAAACAAACATAAAATTTTTTATTTGTTCAATTTTTTATCGGATATATTGATATCAGACCCGGTATTCCGTAGAATAATCCAGAGTTGCGAATCGAGTCCCGGGAATGAAAATATTCCGGGAATAGAGATACCCTAATCACGACAATATGAGGGAACAGAATCAGCGCGTCATGGCTCACTTCTTCCATGGTCCGTCTCCTCTTTATAGTTTGCCATAGATAACGCTTTATGCTGGAGGTTCAAAATTGCTAGTGTCAGCGTTCGGAACAAATTTATCTGTTGTACTAACAACACTAAAATTTTAATTGATGTAATAATTATGCTAATTTGTATTTATTACACATAAATGGATTAATTTCAATTGTTTAATCTTATTTGATTTTCATCTACCATGGAATATATTTAAGAACGTGAATGAACTCTCATACAGATATATCACCAACTCTACCCGATTGGTTAGTTCGAAGAATAACAGGAATATTTATGCAACCTATATTCCATTCACACATAGGGAGTACTTTACAATATAAAAATAATCCCGACATTTTTTGTTATTTACCATAGAACTCATTTATACATCATCATGCTATGTATTGTATATTTTTGAACTGAATTTCCTCGCAGTTCTCGAAAAATTAATTAAAATTTTCATCATCATCTTCATCCCCTTGTTCTGGTAAGTTCAGGGGTTCTATATTCCTCTGTCTTGAGATGCTTCCACATGAGTCCACACCTTCTGTTTTCAAACACTTTTTTTTTTTGCTTCTCCTAGCTTTAATCTAGGGCGGTCCGCCGGCCATCTTTCTTCCGGGGTTGCCAAGATGATTCTTTTAAAATTTTCAGTTCGTAAATATAATACATTCTTCAAATTATATTATTTGAAAATACACATGAATATTTGGAAAAAATATCTCTCTTTTTTTTCATCATGCACTACGATATTAAAATGAAAATTTTCCTGTTTTGAAGCATATATCAACTATAAAAAAAGATTATTTGATATATTTATAGTTTGACGTGGAACAATATGGGATTTTCATAACCATGCTTATGAAGATACTCTCAAATTAGTTTATAATTAATTAATTCATGAGAGGTATCGTTTTCGAAAACCACGGATTATATTGAAACATGTACAAGAGCATCAAAATCCGTGGCATGAATTATGATATCAATTTCTCTTAGGTATATAAATAATATTTTGGTAAATTTAAATAATCCATTCGCAATTGCTAATTCAAAGATTAATTATTAAAATTATTTTGAAGAAATCTCATAAATTCAGAACTGAAACATTATTTAATATATTTAAAGTTAATATAATAGACATCATTTTAAGAAATATTCCATATTACAAATATTTAAAGAAAAGAAGACTAATAATTTACATGCATGTCACTCGAATAGATATGAGAGTAATATAAAAAATCCTAAATTTAATACCACATATTTTCAAAACTGTTTTTTATATTTTTTATATTGAGTACCCACAGAAGCTTGAACCCTGGACCAGCAAACCCAAAGGCGGCAACAATAGGGATGTTGCTATCGCCGAACCTGCATTACCCGTCAAAAACATAGTACATGTAGGACTTAGCAAAGACATGTTCCGCGCAATTGCCAGGGTATATAATAGTACAGTTAACTGCCGGCAGCCGAATTATAAAAAAAATGTTCAAATATGTTGATAAAAGTCTTTATTAATATTTTATGGGTGTCGGCTATAAATAAGTAAATACTTATTCTGTAGGAACCGGCATGTAAAAGTACCGGATTTTTGACGAGTTAGTAATAAATAATAGTTGTGAAATGCCAACGGTTACAAATACTTGTTGTTTGGCTTCTTTTCATTTGGTTCGTATTTTTTGTATCGTAAAGACATAACACAAACTTTCTATCGAAGAAGAATCGACAAGACAAAAGGCAATAATAAACATACCAAAAAATAAAAGAGAAGCTGGCGAAAATCCAATATTGGTAGACACCAACACGATTCGTTAGTGATATAAATTTTGAGCAAATTGCACAATTAAATCATATGTATTATTAAGGGTTTAAGCAAAACGTGCTTTTAGATATTTTAAATTTGAGTAAAAAAGTATCTTTAGTTAAAAAAAACATAATTTTAAATATTATTAAAAATAAAAGAAACATACTCTATAAATAATTTTTAAACCATTTTTATTTGACTTAAATTTTTACAAGAAAAAAGATTTTTTATAATTGTATTATAAACATGGTAGACATTACTCTTGATATTCGTTATATTAGAGGTTCTGTTACTCACTGTTACTGTTACATAATTATTAATAAACTCACATAGATGTAGCATAGTTTATGTTTTCATGCCCAATTTCAATTATTTTTCATTTGAACGTATGTAATAAAACTTATAAAAGCAAAAATGTTGAATTGTTTTTCATTTAATCCAGATTTGGCTTAGTAACATAGTCCTTTCAGCGAATGTATGTAGATATCAATTTAATGATAAAGAGCGCTTGATATAAAATATTGAGTTTGGATGCCACTTGAGCCTTTAATATGGTAGATTCCCATTGCTTTCCAATTTTTTTATATAAAGAAAAGTCCTGCTCAATCAAACGGTGACGTTTGATTTTTCAGGAACCATCATCAGTTCATTAGCTGCTTCTTTCATTTCTCCCTTTATTAAGAGTCCTAGCCTCTCTCCCAAAGGTTCTTCATTAACACGTGAGCCTTTTTTTTCTTATCATCCGGATAAAAATTTTTAGCAACAATTTTTTTTCTAACGTTGGCTTAATTTATCCCCATCTCGTTTTAATCTCAAATGCCAACTCAATTGCTTTCCCAAACTTAACTATTTTGAAGAAAACTGTTTTTCACGGGAGATGTTCTGAAGAATTTAGAAAATTTTCTTAAAATATTAGGTCCTTAAATATGAAATTGGCGTTTTGCCGTACTGGCAAATTTGATCTCAAATATCTTCTCTTTGGTTAGGAATTCCAAATCCAAATTTATACAGCTATTTACTCATGTATTTTTGTTTTGAAAATTATAATTCATTTGTTTTTTCTTTAATTGTTTCTTTTTTTTTCTCCCAAAAAAATATTACTATGAGTTCCACCGTGGCACCATTGCTGCAGAAACGGCTCGAAGGATTAATGATTGTAGGCGACGTGCCCAAGAAAACACAGTGGTTTTTGTTCCAACGTTTTCGTTCTGGAATTTGACCTGCGAACAAGCCCCGTGGACGGCCGGAGACCAAAGTTGATAATGAAGAATTGAAGGCTATTGTGGAAGCGGATCCATCGCAAACCACATCCGAGTTAGCTGCAGGCTGCGGTGTTAGTGATAAAACTGTTTAATCCACTTGAGCAAATTGGTAAGGTGAAAAAGCTTGAAAGGTGGGTACCTCACGAATTGAGTGAAGCAAATCAACAACGCGCGTTGACTGCTGCGTTGCATTACTCAACCGGCACAATAATGAAGGGATTTTAAATCGAATCATTACCTGTGATGAAAATGGATCCTGTACGATAATCGGAAGCGCTCATCGCAATGGCGAACCCTGCCGAACCGCCAAACCATGCCCCAGCGAAAATTGACTCCAAAAAAGTTACTTGTGAGCGTTTGGTGGACTAGTGCTGGTGTCGTTCACTACAGCTTTCTTAAATCTGGCCAGACGATTACGGCAGATGTCTATTGTCAGCAACTGCAAACCATGATGGAAAAGCTAGCTGCTAACAACCGAGGCTGGTTAATCGCTCTAGGCCACTGCTGCTTCATGATAACGCTATACCACACACTGCACAACAGACGGCTACCAAATTAGAGGAGCTTCAATTGGAATGTCTAAGACATCCACCGTACTCTCCGGACCTTGCCCCAACAGATTACCATTTTTTTTTAAATTTGGATAACTTCTTGCAAAGGAAAAAATTCAACTCCAATGGGGCAGTCCAAACCGCCTTCAAAGATTTTATTGATTCCCGTCCGAATGGTTTTTTTAGTAAACGGATCCATGAACTACCTATGAGATGGCAAAAGTGCATAGATAGCAATGGTACATACTTTGATTAAATAAATATACTATAATAAAAAAAAAAATCGGCTTTATGTTCCTCCCATACTAAACGCCAATTTCATATGTAAGGACCTGATATGCAGTTTTTTTAATTGTAAAATATTTTAATTTCATGATCGTTTTCATTTTTGAAAAACAAAACCCGCAATTTAGGAGTCGGTTTTCAGTTTTAGTTTAGAAAAAACGCAGTTTTGTGGTTATGATATTTCCGTTTCAGATACCTTAGTAATATTCATATAAATATACATTATGGGATAATTAGATTGAGATCGTGCGATGTCTCCTCTTTTTCTTTTTTTACTCGTGCCCCTCTCCGTTTAACGGACGTTAGTTATCATGTTGGCCATCGTGACTTTATTAACTACGGTTTGAAATAACTACAGTAGACTGGCTAAACCACTATCTTAGATTTTTTAGACAGTATTCTCCTTCGTCCAAGGCCTCAACTTCCGGCAATCTTTCCCTGCATTACGAGGTGGGAAATCTCGTACTTCTCTGGATGTCTCATCACTTCCGAGATATTGAAGTTTTCGGATTTTATTGTTTTAATAACTTTTTTTTTATTTATCCAAACAATAACATTTTCATTCATGAATACATTCAGCTAAATTTGAGTATTCTTTTGTAGATCTACATATCAAATGCTTCAAGTCGCCTTATCAATTCTTCAGTGATTATCCGTGCCTCAGTCCATTCATTCTCCATGTCCAATTCTCAGGTATGCCAGATGATGAGAAGAACTGTTCCTCTTGAAACGTAGAGATGACCCAATCCATAATAAAGTTAATTTTTTGATAAAAATAGAGAATTTCGAAATGATAAATATAAAAAAAGATTCGATTACAATTATAAAGTTCGGCAAAAGACAAACTATGTGGTGGTATTAAAAAAGAAAATATTTTTTATGGCAAGAGAAAAAAATTCTGAGCTAATAAAACAAAACAAACTTCCCTATATGCTCAAAAATAATAGTTTCAAAAATAAAATGAAAATATACATGAGTTTAGTATTGTGAAAATTAAACACATATTAAGTACGGTATTGTTTAGCATAATTTAATATGTACATATAATATGTTTGTTACATGAGAGGGAAAACTGCTCTTAGTTAAGTGCTTTTGTTTTGTTATTATGTATGTATATATCTTAAGAAAAAAAAAGTATATTTGTTTTATAAAGTTTTTTAATGACGTAGAATTCTACATGTGTCATGGAAATATAATATTATAATTCATCTAAATACTTTCTTGAACAATAAAATTGGGCGATTAATAAAAAAATACTTTGGAACTCCAAGTTAAATTGAGAAAGTTTTTTATATACAACTGCGCCGTATTGATTTGTTTTGCCACAATAACATCAGGTATCTGTTTTTGAAAAGTGTAGCCTTACAAATAAGATAAATGTATTAGGAAGACAAAGGAAGATGTTTTCTTAGAAACCAAATTCACAAACGAATGAAAGAATAGTAGAACAAAAAATACGAATCAGTTTATAGCTTTCGGAAAATACGTTCTAGCAAGTTTTTCAATTCATTTTCACACAAGCCGACAGATACCTAGAATATTACACACAACCTGAAACAACAAATGGATAGGATGAAGATCGACGGTCTCTGCAAATGCTGAATTTATTGGTTTCTCTATATTTCGATTAAAATGAATTATAATTGAAAAGAGAAGACGACCTGATAGGAGCATCTACGATCGTTGAGCTTGTTTGCAAAGATGTATGAATGTATGTGAATGAGACGAGAATTGTGTGTGAAGACATTTGGCAGTTTGGCATTTGCGTCTTATGATATATAATTTTACAAAATATTTTTTATTTATTATTTATAAAAATAATATAATTAAAATCTTTGAAATATGTTTCTTAAAAATAAAATAATAAAAAACCAAATTAGTTAATCAATTAGAAAGACATACAGAACAATTAAAAAACAAAAATAAATTCGGCTGCTACCGGGATTCAGACCACGGATCTCCTCCTATCCGGGGCAGGCGCGTTATCCAATTACGCTATAGCGTCCTCTTAGATTTCCGTGAATATATCGACCTTATATGTAAGTCTCATTTATTTAAGTTGTTGAAGGAATTATCATAATATTAATAAAAATGTTATTTTGGTTAATATTTTCTTGTAAAGAAGAAATATTACTTATATAATTTCAATTTTTTTTATGGATACATTTTAAAACATTTTTAAAGCTCATATTTTTTTTCTACAAAATATTTAGGTATTCTCTACAATTGATAAGGAGGCAGAAGATGATATCCCATTCTAATTAAAAATAAAAAGTAGGCTAAAAATATCATTTCGCACCCTCTTTTTGCCTTGCCAGGTAGAAATCAGAAAAAATATTTATTCTCATACAACGATGATTCATCCTACTCGGAAATATACGTACATTTTTATATTCTTTTATTTTGACGCATATTCATATAACCATTTTTAGCATTGTCATTATCTTATTTTAACTAATTCCGGTAAGAGTGAACATCAATAAATACATCAAAAGCATATACGGCGTCTCTCCCTACGTGACGTACTCACCCTACAATTCAGGCTTAATTTATGGATTTTTAATTTTAATTGAAGGAAAAATGAATTTTTCTATGCCCATAATAAATGAAACGCTTGAGAGTATCTCAATTTTTTGAATATTTTTATAATAAAGTGGTCGATGTCAACACGAACCAGATATGTGCAGAAACGTGTTAGCCCTACGTGTGTTGGCCCGCTCGCCCACCCAGATCACGGAGCGTGTTTCTCAGGGCGTATCAGTCCAAGTCCGTTCGCTGCTCGGTAGGTATTCAATGTCGGTACCCCGAGTCGAGTTTGTTTACAAACTACAAATCAGCTTGCCACCCAATGATAAAACAACCACATCTCGGTGAGTCTAGCTACGTATATTCTACATCAGAGATGGTGAACCTAGGGCACGTTCAACTATTATTCTGGCACGTGAATGATTTAAAGTTTTTTTAAAGATAGCTCAAAGATATACAGACTCTTCATTTTATATTAATTTTCTTCATTCAAAAATATTGTTGTGCTAGCATAACAATAATAATTGTCTGTTTCAAATAAATATAAAAATATATATATACACACATATAGAAATGTGTGTATATATATAAAAAAAAAATATATATATATTTTTTTTTTGTATATATTGTATTTTGTACGTATAATGTTCAGAGGAATCTATAATTAACAAGATATAAGAGATGCACGAACTTGTCTGCTTTCACAGTGTATTTCAGCTGAGTATAATAGAAAAAAACAATCCTGACCTCCAGTGATAACAAATATCAATTACAAATTATAATCCTTTATTTTGACTGTAATTGATATTTGTTATCACTGGAGGATTGTTTTTTACTTCCTTTCTTTTAACTCGCGGCGTCTGCTTGTCTGTTTGTCTGACGAAAAAACTTTGGATCGATTTTTAACCCTTTTCCCGTGATCCAATCGAGCTGAAACTTTGCAAGTAGACTCGTGGCGACAATCAAGAAGATTTTTCGAATTTTTAATATTTTTTTTATACAAATAAGTAAGTTGCATGGAGATTCCGACGCATATGGTAGACACAAAACCCGTAAATGAAAAAGGGAGTACTGTAAAAACTTGGTTTTTATGGGCTAGTTTTTTTCTATTACACTCAGCTGAAATATACCGTGAAATGCAGACAAGTTCGTGCATCTCTTATATCTTGATAATTATAGATTCCTCTTTGACCATTATACGTACAAAATAATACACATAAAAATATATATATACACTTTTCTATATGTGTATATAAATATTAATTAATTTATTTGAAACGGACAATTATTACAGGAAGAAATATACATTGAAATTAAAATACAAAATTATGAAAACCAAATTAATTAATCAATTTGAAAGACATACAGAAAAATCTAATTCACGATTATTAGTTTTAAAAATTTCACAGAACGTTGTTCTGAATAATTACAACTTCACAAAAAAGAATGTGTTCTTGAACATATAGAAAATTATTACCTGTTAAGTTTCATCATTGTCTTGAATAAATGCTTATGGCTCAAATGCAAAGAATATAAGAAAATTATACATTTAATTAACAAATTTTGAAGAAGATAAGGAGGCTGGAGAGGAAAAACTGAGACTTTGAGAAAAAAATTTGGAAATTAATAATTATTTTACAAAACCACATATAGAATGTGGATTAGGTTAAGATCCATGTCATTTGTTTAACCACAAACGTAAATATATTTTCTTTCAGGAAACTAAGAGATCTTTATAAAACAAATGAGTTTAATATTGTCCTATTATATATTTCTGTTTATTTATTATATAGTCTGATATATATATATTTCTTCCTAACATCGTTGAGATTATTTTAAGTATCATTTAGGTGCCATTTTTTAAAACAACGCACCCGTAGATTAGTATAATTAAGATTCAATTCGAGAGGTATTTGGGGGTAAAGTGAAATTTATTTTTCGTTTTCTTTGGCGCATGTTTTGCTCCTGAATAATTTTTTAGAAGATTGGCGCTATTTATTCATAATACATTTTATTTGTAATCAAATACACAATTGTCGTTCTAAGAGATATCTTAGCTACCAGGAATTTTGCAAGATTGTGACGCAGTTTATAAGGGAAAATCATTTTCATGATTTTGGTATAAAATGTTAGATAATACTTTGTTGCTCGAAGGTCACGATAATGTTTCGATTTTGTGTCTTGAAATACAAAAACTAGTTAGTCTACAGTTAACCACATTTAAGCAAAAGTCGTTACAGAGGATAAGATTAAATTACAAAGAAAATCAAAGGAAGCCAAAATACAATGGCTAACGTTGCTAAGACAAAGGTCCAATTATTAGGCTGTAGGGAAATGGATTGTTAAGACTCTCATTAAAAATCCTGTCCCCAGAGCTGCCGTTAGATAATACTTTGTTGCTCGAAGGTCACGATAATGTTTCGATTTTGTGTCTTGAAATACAAAAAGTAGTTAGTCTACAGTTAACCACATTTAAGCAAAAGTCGTTACAGAGGATAAGATTAAATTACAAAGAAAATCAAAGGAAGCCAAAATACAATGGCTAACGTTGCCTAAGACAAAGGTCCAATTATTAGGCTGTAGGGAAATGGATTGTTAAGACTCTCATTAAAAATCCTGTCCCCAGAGCTGCCGTGCCCCAAGAACTACGATGCGAATATCCGTGCGAAGCGAGCAGGCGACAATTAATTCGGTTTTGAAATTCGAACGGGCTGGAACTTTGAGCCGAGGCAGGAGCTCTTCACTATTCGGGTCGCGTTGGACCTCCACCAGACATGTCTAGATAACTTGACATGAGGAATAAAGCTAAGTGTAGGCCTCAAAGAAAAAGATATTAGTATTTGTAGATAAATAAATTGTTAATAAAATTTACAGCTGAGTATCTCGGTTTTTCAACACTTAAGTAATCATTTGTGTTTATCAATATTTGAGATATTCTGCACTCCTTACATAATATTATATCCAAGAATAAATTCTTATCGTGAAGTTGCAATTTTTTCAGAATAAAGTTCTATGAAATTTAAAACCAAATCAAATCCACGAAAAAATATTTGGCTGCTACCGGGATTCAAACCAAGGATCTCCTTCTATCCGGGGCAGGCGCATTATCCAATTACGCTATAGTGGCCTTGTACATTTCCGTGAATATGTCGACCTTATCTGTAAGTCTCATTTATCAATTGATCAACATATATTATCCATTTTTAGAGCAATCCACTTTTTCTGGTATGGTAGGCGCAATTTACTTTGTGTAACAGTCGCTAGGGGACGCTAGAATTTACCAGTTTAATTACTTTTTTATTATTGGACACATTTGATACACCACACATATATTATATTTAAGAACACATTCTTATTGTGAAGTTACAATTTTTTCAGAACAAATTTCTGTGAAATTTAAAACCAAATTTAATTAGAAATTAGAAAGACATACAGAAAAATTAAATCCACGAAAAAGTATTCGGCTGCTACCGGGATTCGAACCAAGGAACTCGTCCTATCCGAGGTATGCCCCAGATTTGAGGATTTTATTTTTCTGTGTCTTTCTAACTGATTAATAAATTTGGTTTTAAAATTATTTGTTTTATTTTGTATTATGTTATATTTATTTAGTTACATATTGCATAAATTTGAACAAATACACGATTTTACGATAAAATGTATAGCAGTGTAAAACAAAAGTCACTTTTAAGTTTTTCATGACAAACTTTTTGCCTTTTAATTTAAACTCCTTTATTTTGAGTGTATTTTGTATTTTAGCCATTCTTAGATTACGTATATTGTCGTTACTTCTATAATTGTAAAAAAATATTTTAAAAATTTGACTATAAAGATAAATAAAATAAATAAAAAACTGATTTTTTGTTTATTTAAATCGTTTATTTGTGTATAAAAATA
The DNA here is from genome assembly GCA_016648135.1 of Agrypnia vestita. NCBI lineage: Eukaryota > Metazoa > Arthropoda > Insecta > Trichoptera > Phryganeidae > Agrypnia > Agrypnia vestita. Next base: position 281,599 of record JADDOH010002525.1, on the reverse strand, counting down.
AATGTTAAATAACAATATATAGGGTTCTTGTTTACGAATGAAACTTTTTTTGAAACTCGTCTTCATAGTCTAAAAGATAGCACAAAGAAACAAGTAATCTTGCTTAATCTACAGTTTAGTTTTTTCAAGAATACGATGTAATGCAATATATTACACAATTTACTTTTTTTATAAAAAAAAAACCTACCGATTCAGAATAATGTTCTTCATTGTTCGAAGAATATTTTTTCTTCTGAATAAAGGTTAAAACTTTGTGGTGACATTATTATTAAAATAAAACTCAAATCACTTCGTTTTCACCACTTTATTAGATATAAATACCCCCCCCCCCCCTAACCATACCCTCCCCCGTATCACGCTTGCATGATTTATCGATATTTCAATTTTAGTACACAAACTATCCTAAAGAGGAGAACGCTGTTCTCGTAGCATGTAGAATTTCTATCTAATAAAGTTGTGAAAACAAAGTGATAAGTGTTTTACTTTAATCCTCTTCCTTCATCAATATAATAAAAACAAAAGATCCGAAAAGATTTTTTCGAGACTGGTCCATTTTTTATATAAAAGTCTTGCAAATACGAAGTCATGTTCATAAATTTGATCAAATTGTTTTACCACATAGTTATGCATTAATTATAAAAAATATCAAAATTTTTTTTTTTATCGGAATTTTGAAGTAGATACCTACGTCAAAATTTAGTACACACATCAAGATAAAAAAATCATATATCCTATTAAAATTAACTTATCGTGTTTTAATATGTCATCACATAAAGATTTTTTTATATATATATCTATGTACATGTGTCCTTTTGCAAATAAAATATTTTTCTACAGTTAAATTATACGCTTAAGGCGCAAACATGGCTCGCTAAGTTATCTAATACTATCTACAGCTTCATTAGTAACTAGGTCATGCACGGAACGGAATATATGGGATTGAAAAGCTATCAGTTATTCAGACCTAATACAAATTTAGCTACAAACTGAACATTGAATTTAAGGGAAATTCGGCAAACGTATGCAAATAGTTTTTAATCAGATTATTTTACGTTTAAGTTTTATTATTTACCCCGGTCCAGAAATCGTGCTTAATAAATATTAATTTGTTTTTCTTCCAAATCAAAACTTTCACATTTCAGTGAAAATATTAATAATTCGGAAGAATGTCATATACCTACATATTATGTAAAAAAAAATATTTCTTTAAAAATTGCAATCAAAATATAGATGTATACCAACGATGACATCAGTAGGATTGGCTTATGGTAATGGCAAAAATTTAAACCACAATTGAAATACAACTTACGTATGAAACATTTGAAAGATGTGCAGAGTTTATTTTTATTTTATTTTTAATTTAAAGAATTTATCGACAGGTCAGAATAACCCTAATGAATAATCATTTAGGACAAGGTGAGTAGTACAGTTAAATTTTACAATAAAACATTGATACATTATTCAATATAAGTAAAGTACAATAAGCGATTACAAGATGAACGAAGTTCCATTCTCTGCATGACATAATAGTCATGTAGATGTATTTTTTTTTTAGGTTGATTTCCGAAGGGTCCGTCTTACACGATCAAATTATTTTCGGTCAGGAGCGATATAATTTCTCTCTTAAACTGAAGTTGTGTCATGTGAAATATGTCGATGTTGGGATTACATGACGTAACCTCATTGTACTACTTTAGCCTTCTAGCATTTTTGGTTAACATGTATACAACTTCCAAAATTTGATAGATGTGGTAGCTATTCATGGATGGAGTTGTTGAACGTTACATTGTGTGAAGTGATCATTTAAGCCAGCCGTACAATGGGTCGTGAGTCCTATTAACATCCAAAAATTAGACTTTCATAACGACTTTCCCACACAAAAAATAGCTTCGTCTCTATGAAACATCTTGACTAACGAACTTAGTATTGTATTAGTAATAAAAACCCATTTTGTATCTGTATTCATAGATATATGATATAATTTATATCGAAAAACTTACATAAACTATTTGGAAGAATAAACAGAAAAATCTATCTATCAAAATAATATAAAAATACTACCGGTTTTAAATTATAACCATGACTCATTACGCTATGTTGTACAATAACTTTTTCGTGAGATTTTGAGAGAACCACCCCGCATTTTGCGATGCACCAGGGTTTGATTTTTATTTTTATAATAGCCTTATGATATGATTTACGATTTTTGAGAAAATTAATATTGCATTTTATTTGAAAATAAATCAAGAGAATTTTAATTATATTTTAAATATTAATTACAATATGTTTTTAAATGAAAAATATCAATATATTAATACTAAATGTGAGCTTTAAATGTCGAATCTGGCGACTAAAAGCAATGATATAAGAACAATGCTACACAATTACTAGTGGTTAAATTGTTAAAATGTCCTTTCATTTATACTGTAAAATGTAACTATGGTCTGGAGTGGCGCATTTATATTAAATCAAATGGTATACATAGTGAAAATTCTTGTATGAAAATTATATCAAAAGTTAAATTGTGCATTGTCAAAAAATAATTGAAAGCTTTAAGATAGAATAAACATTTATAAAATATCCTTACAAAAATTTTATATATAAAATTGTGAGAGCGAAATTAATATTTTAACCAAAATCAATATTGCACAACACCTTACATTAACCGGTAACGAAATAAAAATAATTTTAGAAATAACATCTAGTAAGTTCAAAATTTTATTGGTGATAAACATCTATTGGTAATCATCTTTCAATTCCGAATCGTATGAAATTCCTTCACTTTTTCAATAAGCAGTAGATACCGTATTGATTTTAAAATGAATGTAAATACTATGTAAAAGTAGGCATCAGACACAGGCGTCAAAGCCTTCTACGGGCGACTGGTTCGGGAAGGTTTAATGGCGATGGAGTGGGAGGGTCGGGGTGGAAGTTCGTTGAAGCGGAACCCCCCCCCTCCACCAAGTCGTCTAATTCGATCAATCCACATTATTTGTTTTCCTCGGAGTGACAACACTGTTTTTATTCCGAACTGTTTATGCCCCTCCCCTTAATTGCTACGGTTCGTTTGATTTGGGTCTAGAAAGTGTCAGACGTTTTTTGAACGGCATTTATTTTCATACATACAATACTAATATTCTGATACTGAAGATGCTTAACACCAGTGGAGTTTTGTTCAGTTGTTTTTTAATAAGGCTAAAAGTCATTCGTCCATTTACCAATTAGGGTGTATTTTTTCCTAACTCTAATAAATATAATGATTATCTTCTATCTTCTTGTCAATAGATAGATTCGTGTATGGAAATGCACGTTTATGCATCCCAGCATTTATTTATTCATATATATTTTGTTTATAATATATTATTACAATGGCAGGTTTATTGCCATTTGGCAATTTCTTCCCATTTGGAAATTTCTTCCAACCAACCACAATTAAGAACAACTGAAATATATTTAAAATATGGTGGCAAAACTAGCTTCAAGAAAGGGTAAAACTAGATTTTGGGGAAGGTAAAATTACTTGTTTACTTTTTAAGATAGTAATGACCTGTGTTTTAATATAGTATGATGCGTTGTTTGTGTGTAGTTCATTCCATAATCTAATAAGTGAATTAATAATTTCACTTCGAATGAGGAGCTAAAAATTTCAGTAATATGAATGGGGATGGATTGTAAAGTAAAGTCCGTTGAACGGAGTGGAAAGCCATGATTAGAAAAAAAAAAGATTTACATTTCAGGTACTGAAGTGAGTGAAAATTCAAAAGGACATTACAAATTAGAGATGAATAATGGATATTCTGGTTATATCGTATTGTAAGCTAATAGAGAGGATTGCGGAACGATGAGATGTTTTTGAGGTTAAAGATGTAACGGGGGTAATAAGGGTTGAAGACATTCGAGTCTGTTGAGAACCAGTTAACAGACACCAGTATAATCAAACAGAAAAAGTAGACAAAGGATTGCTTAATTTTTATTTTACAGTGAATAGGAAGAAATCTCTTAAGTCTGCTAAGGAGTTCGCGCCGTGAAAGATCTGCATCAATTAGGATGCGTATATTTTTCACAACTTTATCTTAGGATCTGCACTGATTATTAATGTAAAGTGATGGGACCGTTAAATTTTTCAATGTAGATATCAGTCACAACAGTCAGCATTTATACGGCAAAACATTTATTTGAAAATGTACACTTCCAGCACTTAAACGCAAAGCATTCAAATGATTGTATACGTAAAACGATAGTTAATCTACCATAAAAATTCACCAACTAATATGAAGAAGATGTTTATAATTGGCCAACCGATAATTGAAAAAAAACAGACAATTTATGTTTGTTTTTCTTTTACGTCTTTTATTTTGCTGTCTTGTACAGAATTTATTGTCATAAAAATGTGTAGATATTATCGTAGAAATCACTCGTGTAAATAATGTTTCTGCGTATAAGTTGTAATTGTACAAATGTTTTCGTCCAACATTCCTAGTAAATAAGAATAATCTGTATAAGAATACCAAAAATAGTAGATATTGGAATCATAGCACAGCATTAAAAACATTATCTAATCTTCATTAAATCATTAAATCTCAAAATGTAAAATATAAACCTCCCACTTTTTAGATTACTCCCGATTATATCATCGATCTTTTAATTAACAGAATGGAGTTTCACGTGAGTTTTAAGTTCTTTAGAATTTCAATAGAATGAAACTGATAAAACATTTATTCATCATTGAATCGTTTGAACGGAACTTCTGACTATGATTTCCAAAGTAAAGTTTCTAAAGAAACAATCGAAAACTTCTTCTCTCCAATAAATTTTTTGAAGCAGTCGAGTGGAAAGTCGCACGTGTCAGGTATCTATCGGATTTAATCATTAAATGTAGAATCTACTAAATGTTTATGACCGAGAGAATATATTTATTAGTGTCTTAGGCGGTTTGGGTGAAAAGCGGTCATGCTGTTTTTTACGACAAGATTTTACACTTTGAATTGAACCAATTTGTATGAGAGGTTCGACGCTGTTCTAAACTCGTTAAAAAGTCATCGAAACTACCGATTGTATATTGGCAGCTGGGCTTAATTAACAAAATTAATTAGAATTTGCTCCCTTACAATCGGTTAACTGGAGTCCTTCGTAAAGTAAAAAATATTGGACGTGGATTTTTTTGCGTGAAAGCATTTTCGTGCCGCACTTGAACATTTTTAATTAGTCTGCACGGATAGTAAAATGTTGTCGGCATTAGTTATTTGTCTGGAGTATTTTACAGTTTGTTTAAGTGGGCAATGAATAGTAATACTTCTTTATAAGCAGTATATTTGAACGAATAATCTGCTTCTGATTTTATTTTATTTAACATATTATTCTTATTTTACTAGCATAAAAATGTAAATAAGCATCTTTAAATTTGAAAATATTAATTAGATTATTTTTGTTTAGCGGTTTCTTGATCTAAAGGTTAAAATACTCGTCTAGTGATGGTCAGTTTTTCGAGAGACCCGTTTCAGGAATATAGCAAGTTTGTCCTATTTTCATAGCATGAGTATTTCGCTTGGTTCGAAATGTATTGACGAGTCGCGTGTTCCACATACGCAATTTGTGTAACAAAACGATTCCGCAACACTTTAAAATCACAACACAAATCGAAAATTTTCAAGCAACCATGGTCAATTTTCAACAGTTATGGAGATATGCAATATCGAATTTTGCTATGAAAAATTCATTCGTTTCAATACAAGTAAAATAAAAGTAAAATAAAATTATTAAAACCGTAAAAAAATAATATTAAATTTAATGTTATTGTAATGATAGTTCGACGTTTTGCAATAAATAAGTCAATTATATTGAAAAAAAAATTGATATCGCATATTTCCATAATTATTGATTGAAGTCATGGATGTTTGAACATATTCGACTCATAATCAAAGTAGAAATCCACCTGCAAAGTGTTGTGGACTATCTCTGTTAATGTTAGAAAAAATAGTTTCAATATGAATTGAAATGAAATCCTCTCAGTTTTAATTGCAGATTAACATCCCGTTAGTAAAAAAAGGGACGAGGATTTTCAATTGTTGGGGAAATGGCAAACAGAATAATAGGAAACCTCCGACAAAAACCGGCGCGATATGAAACGTACGAGAGAAAATTTCATATATATTTAAAATATGTACACTGTACACTTATTATTTTACGCTAACCATAAACCCGTGAAAAATCGTGGAATATAATAATAATTAACAACGACCGTTGTGTTTAACCTGAGCCGCGTACTTATTTGCGCGTGGGCCTCGTTAGCTGCTAGTCATCTTCAGTATAGTTGTTGTAATTCCTATTAATTTGACTTTGTAGTAACCACATAATTAGTAACTCTACGTATACCGGTTTCGATACCACTGTATCAGGATGGACGCAATCGTTGTAATTCCAGCCTAATTCCAGCGAGACAGTCAGACGGACATTAGGATAGTTGATTTAATGTACCAATATATGGAAAAAAGTTACAATAATGAATGAAGGTGGGTAATATTAGAATACCTCACAAATTACCATTTGAAGATTAACTGTAAAAGAAAGAAATAATATTATTGTACTAAACAAAAATGAGTTCCGGGTGATAAACATTTTTTGGACTGCCAATCAAATAAACTTTCAGTATAGTCCTCTGTTTGATTCGGCATTAATGGGTAAAAGACAAAACTTGTCAACACTCACTTTAGACCCCACCCCGTCTCACCCTCCACCGCCCCTGACTCTTAAAATTTTTGATATCTTTTTGGTAGGAATGCGTGTTAACCTCCGCTTAAGGTTAACATGCATTAGTATTTGGTAAGAAACTTAGTGTATGTTGTTAGCCTTTGGTTAGATTAACACGTACGTGAGAAATATTTTAGAAAGGTGTTAATGTGTAAATAATACTATGGTTGTGGTGTATACATGCTAATAAAGTGATTGTCCTGCCGAAGAGACGGGTACGTCTCGAAACTGGTAGGCTGAAAATCTACCTAATTGGTTATATATTAACATAACTAACATTTTGACAAATTGAAAAACTATAAACAACTTACAATTTATCGATTACACATTCACTGGACCCAAACGTAGCTGGAATACTTTGGCGTAATTCGCACTGAAAGTCACTCGAGAATGTTCCACCTGTAGTATATTCGCACGCCAATAGGTACTTGGTACTTATATGCTAACTGACTACATTTGCACTGATTTTAGAATCTTATGAAAAATAAACAAAAAAAATTAATAAAATATTCATATATGAAGAATCTTTTTTTTTTGTATCATCAATAATAACTTCTGAGTTTTTTTAAGAATTTATGTCGTTAATTAATATATATTTGTTACTCGCTAATTTTTAAAACATACAGATATTGTATATATTTATTTATTTTTTGAATGGTTCACAAACAATGAAAAATACATAACATGATATTGGTAATACAATTAGTTTAGACGCATTTCATCACTTAAATGTGAACACAGCTAACAACAAAATAAAGTAAAGGCTAAAACATATACAAGAAACAACAGAAAAAATTGATTATAAGTGAGCCTGAACAGAGTGAGACTCAAAAATGAGACTAAATAGCTAATTTTGCAAATATGTCAATAGTTCTCTTATATTCGTGGAAACTGTCATGAAATATGTCAATGAGGACGTTATGATTATTTTCTGTTTTGTTGTACGATCTCAACATTCTAGATATATAGTGAAAGTGGGCCATATTGTTATTGAAAGTTGATATTGTAAATAAAAGACGATTTTATAACCTGCATACCAAAAATATATTAATGTTATTCATAACATGAACTAAAGATATTAACATGTCATTAATATATTACTTTTAATAAGTTATATCTCTAAAATATACATATATACTCCTCCGCTACATACAAATCCTCAACTTTTATAGAGGAGAAGCTAATGTCATTTTGAACTTATAAACCCTTAAAAAGTATATAGTCATGGGACGTGGCTTTGCGAGGCAAATGAACATACTGAATATTAATTTCATCTTCTTCTTCTTTTCTTTTATTAGATCTGTTGATCTGTGCTACAGAAAACTACGCCTCCTAGAATAACGAGGTCCAGCTATCCCTCCATCTTTTCGGTGGTCTTCCCAGTAGGCGTCGTCCAGAGGGGATTTCATTCGCTGCTGTATGCACGAGTCTGTTACTGTCCATTCTGGCTACGTGATCCCGCCAGAATTTCCTTCTGGATCTACTCCATCGTGCCATGTCCTCTATTTTGCAAGTTTTCCTTATGTCTTCATTTTGGACACGGTCATGTAGAGTTTTTCCAGTAATGGATCTCAGCACCTTCATTTCAGTTGTTCTGAAGAGTCCTTTGGTGTAGACAATATCAGCCCGCGTCTCTACAGTGTATGTCATAATAGGTCGCACGCATGTCTTGTATATTTTGACATAACTTTCAAAATGTATATTTTTGTTTTTCCAGACCAAATTCTTGAGACACACTGATACGGTGGATGCTTTGTTAACTTGCTCTCGGACTTCGGTATACAGAGTGCTACGGCTACAGATTTCTACACCTAAATATCTGAAGCTCGTGATTTGTTCCACAGGCTCATTATCAATACTCAGTTTACATCTTGTTGGTTGTTTTGACATTATCTAACTTTTAGTTTTGCTGATTGCTATTGACATATTAAGCCCTTGTGAAGCAATGAGGAATTTGTACAGCATTCTCTACAAGTTATTTTCAGATTCTGCTATTATCGCTACTGCGTAACATATAACATTGATTATTTTGTTACCCATTTTGTGTCCCAGTCCTAAGCCAGCCACCTCTTCTATGATTTCGTCCATTATGAGGTTGAACAATAAAGAGCTTAGACTGTCTCCCTGTCTTAAATCATTACTCGTCATGTTTTCTTTTGATAGTTCATTGTCGACTTTAATTTTTTTTATTTAGTTATTTTTTTTTAATAATACATTTAATTTAATTTATAACCAAAGTAAGTCTTAACTGAATACGAGTTAAATTTTAGTACTGTTATTAATTGTATAGTTGCCAAATGTCCCCGAATATTTCACAAACTTTTATTGTACTGTTCCTTAAATTACAATAATTAACGCTCTCTCTATCGCTCAGATCACTTCTCGCAAATTCTGTTTGATGTTTGCTCGTAGAAACTACTCGCCCCGATACGCTTCCTTTATTCCACTGATATCACTGGTAGTCACTGCGTTTGCTTGCTTAATAATATCGCGAATCGCCGGTCACACTTTCTTACGCTACGGAGATATCGCCTTACTTTTGCCTCGAACTGAATTGCTTGTGCCTGCGTCGCGTGACTCCTTTTATAGCTAAATTCCTGAGAAAGGTTTATTCAAGAGGTAACGCGAAAAGCCTGTAGGAAGTTCTAGATTATTCTGACTGACTGAAATATTTTACTATTAGATGGAATACCGTAGAATTCTATAAAGAGATAACGCCGTCACGAATTTGTGACCCTGGATTGCGTGCGTGACAGTTTGCAGTCACGGTTACGTGACATGGTTGTTATCAGTATTTAGTAGGTACACTGCCTTGCTACAATATTAATTATAAAAAATAACAAAATTATATAATAATAAATAAAAATAGCTCTGTCTTCCTCTGTAAAAATATTCATATATATCTTCTAGCATACTGCGATAACAGGTAAACTTCAGAAAATAAAATTATAATAACACAACTTTTTTCAATTCCAATTTATAAAACATTTGCTCAGTGGAATTTCGAGGTTTAATCTCGAATCTAATATTGTTTGTGCAATCATGCGTCTTCATGATTGAAAAAGCGGCCTGGGGCGGCCTGAAGGGAGGGGTACTCGGAACTTGGAAATGTTTCGCAGGATTCAGGAGGTTGCTTCATACCCTGTTAATTGGAGGACCCTTTTATACTCTGTTCTTCAAAATACACCCCTGGAAATAACCGCAGGCAGGAGCGTGTGTCGCGTTCGGCACTTGTGAAGTTCTACCAATAAAATTTGAAGTTCTTCTATTTTTCTCTGTATTCAATATAAATACATTAAGAGTATATTGAAAAAAATAAAACTGAACTTTTGACTTTCTTAACTGAACTCAATATTTAAATTATAATAAAAACTACATGAATTGTTTTTTATTGCTACGTATTTATTTAATCAAATAATATTTGAAATCTACATTTATGTATCTCCTATCTTCAAGAATGATAAAAAAAATGTTGTAAAAAAACTATAGGCTTATCTCCAAACTTTGCATATTTAACAGAATTGTTGAAAAAATGATCAAACGTATCCAGCTCTTAAGCCTACCTTGAATATTAATCAACACGTTTTCATTAGTGGTAGATCTAAAACCACAAATCTTTTGACTTTCATAGAATACCTCCAAGATAACTTAAATAACAGAATAAAGGGGACACTATTTTTACCGACTACAGTAAAGCGTTCGATAAGGTTGATCATTCAACACTGTCAAACAAGCTATTAAAGAAATGTATTCATGGCAATCTTTATCGTTGGCTTACTTCTTATATCTCCAACCGCAGTCAAGTTGTAGTGGTTGCAGATTTTAAATCTAACACTGTAGTTGTAACATCTGGAGTACCTCAAGGCAGCCTGCTGGGATCATTGCTATTTAACATTTATATCAATGATATTAGTGACTGTTTTTTAAACTCAAAAACTATCCTACAGCAGATGATATGAAAAAATTTTCTCCCATAAATTCACTAGAAGATTGCCAAAGGCTGCAAGATGACTTTCATCGTCTGAACACGTATTACAATGCCCACTGCCTGGAAATAAATATTTCTAAATGCTTCGATATACGCTTTACAAGAAATAAAAATGTATTCTCTAATAAATATTCGATTAACAATCTACCATTATATATTAAATCCGAAAGCAAAGACCTTGGGGTGAAACTTGACAGTAAACTAAATTTTACTAAACAGATCGCTTACATAGTCACCAACGCATCATCTATGCTTGGTTTTGTCATACGCACATGTAAATATTTCAAAAATCTCAGTACTCTCAAGATACTTTTTTTCTCATACGTTCGTAGTATTTTAGAATATACATCTCAGGTGTGGAATCCAGGTTATGCAGTACACAAAAATAGAATTGAAAGCATCCAAAACAGATTCCTTAGATACCTAGATCTACGCTCATTTAGATCTCATTTAAGCAATGAAGATTCTGCGAAGTTTGTTAACATGCAGACTCTTACTTGTCGAAGAGACATAGCTGACACGGTGATGTTATTCAAAATAACACACAATCTAGTTGATAGTCCGGAACTTCTTCAACGAATATTTTTCCACATCTCAACTCGCAATAACAGACATTCACCTTCTTTTCATCTCCCCTTTTGTAAGACTAACTCAAAATAAAACGCCTTTTTGTACAGATCGACAAATTAAATTAACACAACTATCACCACACTGACATTTTCAACTCAACGATAAGAAACATAAAACAAACAATATCTACACAACCGCACTCAAACTAATTTGCACAATTTATCTTCCCTTCTACTCCCGTCCCACACTCCCCTCCAAGCTCTCCACTCGCTGTTAAAATAGTTTAAAAAAATAATTTTACTACGTTACGTTTACGACTTGTTCTAATAAATTACCATATTCTAATAAACTATGTTCTAATAAATAAAACTATGTTTTAACAAATTACTATATTCAGTGGAAAATTTGTAATTGGCATAATTTTAAAATCCTTTATTTTATATTTGTTAACATGTTAATACGCTGTTAATTTTCTCTAAAAAAAAAGTAAAAAAATAATAATAATAAATAGTTATGTGGGATAAATAATTTTTTATACATACCTAAATATGTACTTTTTCGAGACATTTTAATTTAAAATTAGCACCATCATCCAGTCAACACTTTTCTCTTTAATATAGGTCTTTAATAGGAAATTGATTGTCATAAAACTAAATTAAATCCGTTATCCTCAAAAATATTAATTTGAAATGTCCGTCTGTAACTTCCAATCCAATAGCTGATCTCATTTTGTTTTCCAAATTAGTATAATTTCAAAATTTTTATTAAATAAAATGAAAGCATTGACTTATGTATGTTTTTCAATAAAATACTCTGAATTAGATATTTTTATATTTCAGTTTAATGAAAATTTAAACTATTAAGTGCATCCATTACTATATCGTACACGTCATTGGTATTAATCATTGAAAAAATATGTAATTCTCTATGTAACAATGTCTATCACTAACGCTATCAAATGGCTCAAATAATAATAAAGAACAATATATATATAATCAGGTGAAAGAAGCAAAAATAGCATAATTCTTTATTTTATAATGTATATCGCTAATGTTATCAAGACGCTACTCTACTCTAGATAGCGCTATTCTTACAGCCAAAACTAGCGATCAAAATGTATATATAAAAACTATGTCGTTTTTATCGGATTACAGCTTGTTTACTCTTTTTCTTTCTACTTCTACTTCTTTTTACTTCTAAACTTGTTTATTGATGTTTGATGAAATTCGTAACATAACATTACTTAAACGTACGTAGCATTTATCTCAAATTATTTCTACGATGACTTAATTTGTTTAAATAATTAAAAAAAGAAAAAATTTAATAAAAAAAAACCGTTCGTTTCTTTTAAACAATTCAGTCGCTATAAATTTAAATGCCTTATTTTAGCGTGAAAAATGAAGTGGAAACACGCGAGCACTTGTGAAATATACGGGAACATTGAAGGAGACTTAGCGCAATCATTTTAATGCAATTCAATTATAGCTTAAACATGTTTAAGTAGTAATTAAAAGTAAGTGAAGGAATAAAAAGGAAGAATATTAAAGCAGAGATCGTTAAAAAGCTTTTATTAAATTAAGCGGTCTCCAGGTCCATCTACGTCAAACCAATCTCGTGAGCAACATTAACGGCTGATGAAATAAATCCTAGTAATGTTTTCGTCTTCAAAAAATTGAGATTAATCTTTTCCTTTGCAAGAATCCATGAAATTCACATACTTTTTTTGTTTCAGTGAAAATAAAGAAGCTGATATTCATTAAGAAATATTCCAAGAAAATTATACAGAACTAGCTGCACCCGCGCGGCTTCGCTCGCTTAGATTATTAACTTTTAGTCATATTTTATCCATTTTTGTATTAACCTTAACATATAGATATATTTCGTCATAGATTTTTATAAAGGACTTTTTAATTTCTACAACTTCTCTGCAGAAAGAATTTAAATATCTCTTACTGTTAAGGCAGCGTTCGTAAAAAACGGATCGCTCGAACATTTTTTCATCGACTTTAGTTGTAAAATAAGTCACCACGAAAAGCACTTCTATTTTAACGATATATTATATAGCCTATAACTACCCTGAAAGTTCATTCTAAATATTGGTAAAAAAAAATTTAAAATCGAATAAGTAGTTTCGGAGATTATCTCATACATCCAAACTTCCGAACTTTATTTACCTCTTTATCTATCAGTATAAAGGAAACAATTCTAGTGAAGCGATAAGTGCCATACTAAATATATTTGTATAGACACTCCCGGGATTCAGCGCACACTCCTAGAAATCATCTTATTTTTAGTCAGACGCCATAAATAGGTACAGTACTAGGGCTTGTTTTGCAAGTTGTGTGGTAACCAAGTCGATTTAACCGCATTTATAAAAAAATTACAGATCGTACTATACAAACGGATTTTTAATTTTTTAAATTATATTTACAATCGGATGGATTAAATTGCATTTTTTGCGAAATTTTGAGTTATCATAATGAACACGTAATGTTCTCTTTATTAAATATTACTTCTTTATGTAAATTAATATAAAACTATATTTATATATAATTACAATCTACCGAAATGTTGATCGGCTTCGCTTTTACTGGAAATTATTATTATTTATATTTATTAATATTATTCGAATAGTTTAAATAATTTTAAAAGCCTTGTTTAATATTAAATGTATGATTTCATCAAAGATAAAAATAAACAAAAAAAACAGAAGTAAAATGTTCGATCATTTATATCCAAAAGCTTTATATTCAAAGTACCTAATTGTAATAATTTTATACAATCTGTAAAGAAATATTTTTAAATTGAAATCTTCGTATTAATTTCAAATCTCATATTTTACGTTATAAGTTTTATATTTTCAAATGCTTTAAACAATAACAAGTATTTAGAAATAAAATATATTTATTAATTTCGTCTCTAAATAATATTTTTTCCATAATTTAAGTGATTTTACATTATAAAAAATTTATTGAAATGACACATTATTATATAAAATAAATTTATTATATAATGAAAAAATTCATATATTTTATTTTTTACATACGGTTTTTTATATTTAAGATAGATTTAGATAGATAGATAGATTTATTTCACATTCATAGTGACAACTTTTTATAGTGTTTACAAAAATATATAAGCATGTTTCATTGTTGCTGAGGGTCTGACAATAAAGTAAACACTACATTAATTTGACGCCGTGCCTGCTACACTAGTATTTTACTATATTATAGCAGACGGTGCTCTTCCAGTAGGTACAGAATATGTGCAAGAATATTTATTATTTATATGAAGCAGTTATTATATGAATAAATCTTAGTACCAATAGAAAATAAGTAATAATCATTTTTTATTAAAAAAATAATAGCGTTGGTAATTCTATATTAGACAATAAAAATATATGTAAATTGGATACATATGCATTAGAGAAACAATTTATTGCATATGTTCAACGAGTATTTTTAAATTATTAATTGCTTCAATCTTAAACCTCATTTGTTATATGTAATTTACGCCTTTACTTATTTTTTAAGAAATTAATATAAATCAAGAAGTTTAATAATTCCGTGACAGGCTATATTTGTGAGAAAATTTACCTCATATGTTTTTGTTACAAGGTTAAAATTTTCAAAAAAAAAATACATGCAGTTACCTAGAGTTCACGCTCAGACCTAAACCTTTGCCCTTTCGAATCTGAATTACGTTTAATGTTCAGAAACTATGCAGCCTGTGTACATTACAGGTGGAGGTGCTGTCGAAAATTATTATGGAAAATGTCGAAACGCCTGTATGTTTATGAAATGAACAAACCGCATAACGCGAACATGCTCCGTGTTCAGAAATTATGCAAATGTCATTCAAGTTTTGCGCCTGACTTAGTGGACAACCTGTACTAGTATGTCTGCCGATAAATTAGCATAACGCGCATCTTTTGATTTGCAGGAATACGCCCACGTCAACAATGATTTCTATGCAAATATTTATTTAAACGAGATTTAAATCTTTTTTATCTCCATATACATTAACAGATATAAAACAGAATTAATGTTTATCCATTCTGTACACAATCCTATACTCTTTTTCCAAACTTAACCATTAGAACCCTACCATACTTCCTTCTCTCGATCCATACCTTCCAATATAAATTTGTATTATATTATATTGTATGCCATTCACTCAAAATTTTGCGTAGTTACTCTAGGATCCTACAAAAACATAGGAACAATCCCCTTTCACAGTGACGTGCAGTGGACATAAACCTCATCATCATCAACATCAAAAATTAACATACCGAGTGTATAAAAAATATACATATATTATTTTTTTTTAATATATGTATACATTTTTAATATACGTATACCTCTAGAAATTTAAAACATCTTTTTTAAAATATTCAGATTATTAAATTAACATTATTTGTTTCATAGGATCCTTAGTAACACACTGATTATTTTCTTGCACTGGCTACAAGCCAGTGCTTTCTAATATAGTATCTCAATGTAAAGTTATTTATATAATTACTATCTGTGTCTAATAAATAAACACATTTTATCATAATGAGTGCAATTAATTCAAAAATTTTGCGTAGTTACTCTTTAGGATCCAGCGCAAAACACAGAAACTACCCCTCTTCATCAAGTCATGCCACTTTCCGCCTTAGTAAATGTTTATTATAATGAACACCTTCCATAGTAAATTTTTAATAGTTATTTTTTCAAAAATCCTGCATAATACACAAGCACTCTCACCCCTCTCTCTGCTCATCCATCTCCTCCCCTGTTTGATCAAAATTTTGCGTATATCGTCATACTTATGTAAATCCACCCTTTCTCTTAATCTCTATTTTAAATTAGAATATAAATCTTAACCCCTGGAAATGCCGAGTAGGGACCGCTAGTAATTAGTATGCCTATTGAGAAAAGGATATTTTAATATTTTACAAAAGAGTTCCTGGGTTTCGTCATCTTTCAGAATCTGATATTCTGAAAAATAATACATAGCAAAAATTGCCCGGTAGACTTTTACAAAGCAACTAAACATCTTGTATGTAATATTTTCTGACTTATTCTGACACGTTGATCTACCTTTTTTCGTCGGTCGGATCTGAACATCAATCAAAGAGATCAGACCTTTGCGACAAAATAATTCAGAAAACTGTTTACTGCGAGCATACGAGACAATATCATTTACAAGAAAAAATAACTAGTGTAATCTATATTTTTGATGGATGACATTGTAGAGATTATTCATTATGATCACTGATTTGGGTGAAAAACACTTCTCTGTTACCTCGAGTTATATAATAATTTAATATTTTGCTACATACGTTTTGAGAGTAATTAATGGAATCTCACATCGACATATATAATATATTTTGAAACTCACTATTTTCGAATATAGAATTTTAAATTGATTAGGTGGAAATACAAATAAATAAAATTAATTAGGAAGGTACTCACAAAATGAGATGAAATTACTGGTGTAAAAGTAGTTATAACTGAAATATTGAGAGAAGAGGAGAACATTTAATGAAAGTTGTATTGTTAAGTAATAATTCGGGTATCGATTTGCGAATGAAAATGCTTTATATTTTTAATATACCTAAGCTATTTTTAAAATAGGAATCATTTGCGTATACTATCAATGTAAGCGCTTTAGATAAATATATGTGAATGGGGAAGACGAAATAAACTTTTGTTTAATGTTTCCAAGTGTTCGGTTACATCCTTCACTAGGGCCCAAAAAACTCTATTTTTTCGCTACAAAATGAACAACCAAAATCTGACAAGAACATCGAATGTTAAAGATCTAGGTGTTAGATTTGTAAGCAACCTGACATTTCTCGATCACATAGAGACGATCAGTGGTAATGCTCTGAGAATGTTAGGATTTGTTCTGCGTACTGCCAGGGTTTTCGAGAATACCCGCGTACTGAGAACTCTTTACAACTCCTTGGTGCGGAGTAGACTCGAGAGTGGCTCGATGATCTGGGGGCCACATGAGAGCAAGTACTCTCTTATGGTGGAGAAAGTCCAAAAGTTTCTGAGATATCTCTACATGAGAGAGTACGGGCATTATCCTTGGCTTTACCCAACCGAGTTTCTCCAGGGTATGCTTGGCTACAATAGTTTAGAGACTAGAAGAAATGTGTATTTGATTACATATTTTTATCGATTGTTGCGCGGTACGATCGACAATACTGAAATTATGCAGAGCATTGGTTTGTATGTTCCTGATAATTACCTTAGACATCGTCAGCATAGATTGTTTCACATTCCAATATACAGGACCAACCTGCCGATGGTTATGCCTGTTGGAAAAGCTACAGCTATGCTGAACAAAATCGCTTTGGATATTGATATGTTCCATGTGTCTGAGGGGGTTTTCCGAAGCAGGGTTCTCCTACACCTCTGACCAGATTGTACAGGTCACTTTTAATTAGTTAATTATAAATTGTTATTTTAATATACAATATGAATATGGGTGTGTATATATGTATGTATATGTATATGTGTATGTATGTATATACATGTGTATAAATTCATAATATGTATGCATTAAACATAATTGTACTTGTACTGTATTATGTAATAATGTAATGTACAGATTATGTAATAAATAAAAATTGAATTGAATTGAATTGAATTGAGACTGAAACGTTGTCAAAAACCTATCACAATTTATCCGCAACCCTCCTAATCTGTTTCAAGCTTTTTAATGAATCAGATGCCATTTCTCAGTTCTGTTTTATGAACCGAGCTTATCGTTAATCCCGCTGGTTGCAAAATGCAATCGACGATTCATTTTTTAAATATTCACATGGCGAAAGAGCTGCACAAGTTTGAGTGGGAGCTATTGGACCATTCAACTTAGCATGGAGTTTTCATATTTTTCCAAATCAAATAAATTTTTTGGTGGAAAACGCAATTTGATATTTAGCGGGTTTATATGCGATGAGAGTATACGATGATGAAGTACCGACCACCCATCAAGAGACACATTCTCGTGCTGGCACGTGACGCATAAAGCATTCTAATATAATGTATTGTAATGAGTGTGCGTTTTATGTGTGTGTGGTGTGACAGAGAATGGGTAGAGAGATTTGAATTAGAGATTGTAAATAAATAAAAAAAAATTGCGCAATTAATAATGTTGGTATATTGACACAAAGATTACAAAAATGATCGTGGAGTATAGTACAAAGCGCGTTTAAAAGCTACGGTGGTCGGCAAAAGAGTGGTGCACCTCTCGGCGGTCGAATGGCGACTGCCCGGATTTCGCTCGATGTGCCTCGACCTCCACAGGCAGAAACTCCCAAGATTGTCAGGCTCGTCTCTCTGTTACATAAATTCTTGAACGTCAGTGTTGGCGCTACAACCCCTAATGTGTGGAATTTCTGACACCAATATGGCATTGAATATATTTGTAGTGAATGCATATAGGTGTGAATTGGCGAACTCTGTGTATTTGTGTCATGCGATGATGGATGCTTAGGCCAAGTAACGTGCGGCATACATGAGGATTGGCCAATTGAAGCTTGCTGGGTATGACGGACAAACCAATTATTGTATAACATTATCGTAATATGAGATCAAGTGCTTGTGCAGATTAATCCTAGGATTGTGACCCAAAAAAAACATTTGTAAAATAAACCTGTGAGATAATTTTTTACTGTTTCTGTATACGGAGTCTAACTTTTAAATCACTGAAATATCCTCAAAAATATGAACATTACAGTTGGTATTACGATCATTGTTGTTCGGTCACCTTTTTTATACAGTCCAACCACCTAAGGATTCATCGAAATTTGTTTATTTCAAAAACATCGCGTGCACTCTCATTCTTTTCATTCACTACTTATGTCTGTGACGCATTTGTAACTTCTGATCTGATAAGCATACATAAACTGTGGTGGTCCAGTTTTCTCCTCTCACGGGTTCTGTGTATACATGTTTATAAAGAAAAACAAGAAACTTAACAATCTGTTTTTTTAGTTAGGGTAATAGATCTGTTTTTCCAAAATGTATCCAGCTTTGAAACTGCACTCTTTCATATTACAATAACTATCATATCACAGCTTCACGGCAACTGTTATCAGTTATTAATACCCGAGATAAATAAAGCAATTAACGATCTCCAATGCTGTGCAATGTCATTGAATAGCACTTCAGCTAAATTAGTAATCATGAACGTGGTTTTAGCTACATTTATCTCAAGTCCCATACGCCTGCTATTTTTGACTCTATGTAGTACTTTTAATTGAAAAATATATATTGTTCATTCCAGCCCCGGGAAAAGAGACTGATTAATATCTACACAACTCTCAAATCTCTTCCTGGATCCTGACTGGAACTCACCAATCAGCAAATCGTAAATAAAATACACAAGATTTTATACTCCTTTGCGACGATAATTTTAATCTACTGATTGTTTTGTCGTTCGAAATAGAGATTAAAATACGAAATGAAATTTATAAATTAAGCGCCAAAAAGGAAAATTCTTCGAAAATAGCGACCAAAAAGGATAAAAAACAAGGCACGAAGCTACGTATTACTGCTTTGAAAAATATTACGAAAATGCTGCCGCTTTTCTGAAATCTTCCCTTTTATCACTTTTCGAGCTTTATTTTTGCCAAACAAAATACAAAATTACAAATATCATGTGTATTCCAAACATTTTTTCATTCAAAGTTTTCAATATTTAAACTATGAATTGTCGAGTTCTTACTTGCATAAAGTAATAAAGAAAACACAAAATTTTTATGAAATTAATTAACAAGTATGTTCATTAACGAAGGGAAAAACTACATTTCAAAATGAAGACTACAATACACACACGTTCACCAGTTTGAAGACTACAAAGTGTACACTACAATTGTAGTAAAAACTACTTGAAGTGAAGTAATTGTAGTACTACGAAATGAAGTGAAGTAAATGAAGTGAAGTAATGAAGTAATTGTAGTATTAATAAGGTGAAGTAATGAAATGAAGTAATTGTAGTATTAATGAAGTGAAGTAATGAAATGAAGTGAAGTAATGTAATGAAGTAATTGTAGTATGAAGTAATGTAGTACTAGTGAGTTAATATTTTTTTCTCTTTTACTCAAATAAAAATTTTGCGAGCTAAAAGGTCAACGAGGAAAATATTTAAGATAAATGACGATATTTTCTCCAAAGTAACATTTGGCGACCAAGGAAAAAAGGCGAAAAGGTCACCAGCCAGATTTCTTCAGTTGTTACAGTTTCCAGAGATTTCTTCGTTTAACTACATCAACTTCCCAAAAATTTCTTCATGAGTCCCAAAATTTTTTCAACCATGGGGGGGGGGGTTATTTCAGTTTCCAGAGATTTCTTCATTTAGCTACATCAACTTCCCAAAAATTTCTTCATGGGTCCCAAAATTTTTCAAACCATGGGGGGGGGGGGGTTGTTGCAGTTTCCAGAGATTTCTTTATATATCTACATCAACTTCCCAAAAATTTTACGTAAAAAATTAATGACGTATATATACTTGTAATGTTTGCTTTGAAATGAAGTGTACTATTTGAAATTTATACTTTCAATAACTTTGGTGTTTGTAGTTTGTAGTGTGCACTACATATTAAAACGTGCGAAGTGTGCACTTCAATGTAATGTAGTACTACATTGTAGTAGTGAGTACAGAGCGGACCCATCACTAATGTACATAATATAAAAACAATTTCAATTTTAAAGACATTTTAATTATATAGTGCATTGCCAAATCATTTGGTAATATTTTGGAGGAAACATATATCAATAATATTATTTCGGAATCACGAATACTTATAAAAGTTGTGTTATTTATTCCAGTTTGACTCGACAATGTTAATTATATGAACAACGCAAAACAAACATATTTTCGCCTCGTTTTCTTATCACTGTATATGTTTTTAACAAACACTGGTGTAATTAATCTTCTCCAGAGCAAGTATCTCGGTGCTGCTTGTTATAAAGCGGGCTCCGGCCGTAACGGGTGATGTATAGGCCATTCCGGATCTAATTCTGATTAACTGCCTCGCGGCACCTCCAGCGGCCCTCAGGCGGAACTATATCACGGCTGTGACAACTTCCGGGGAGAGGATGCACTGGAGCTACCTCGATATTAAGCGGGGTCAAGCGGACACTGATTGTGTTTACGCTGCTCTACTGGACTGTTATATCATATAATATAGAGTATTGATATTATCACGAGACTGTATAAAATTACACATAATCGAAGATTTCCCTGCACTCTGTAGGTTTTTTATATACTAGATTAAAAAAAATAGACAATACAGTAAATTGGAAATTACTAAAAGGTTCTACAATAAAGGGGGGAAATGCCTACTAAATTTGCGAAACATCTAAAAACCCAAAAGTGTTTATTAATTAACAGAACGACGCTATTGCGGAACACAATTTTATATTAACAGTTCTGTAATTCCATAGAAAGCAGGCGACTAGTGCAAGTCGTATGCGGCTGGCGGAATAAATTAAAAGAGTACCTACCGGTCATTTGACAGAAATCAGTTTGATAAGAGACAGCATAATAAATGTTCACCAACGTCCGAATATTCTAAAATATCATTATGTCTTGTATAAAGTGTTCCTTTAAATGATCCGTTTTCATCATAAATGATGAAAATTAGTGTGACATTAAGAAGAGTGTTCTAGTTTAATTAGTTTCTATTGATTTTTGTGCATAAAATAAAAATATTATTAATTTTATTTATTAGTATCCTGGCTATCCCAGTTCAATTATTTTTTCGATAGATATTTATTTTAGTTCATCTTTATATATATGTATATTTATTTATTTATTTATCCCAAATTAAAATATATATTACATACATTATGAGAATATTAAATCCTATAAAGATATATACATATACCTGTACGTAGATTAGACATGTGTAATGATTTACACACGACTAAAACTCAATAAAAACTAATTATAATTAATATAAATTAACTTTGTTTAAACCACTTATTTATTGAAAAAAATCAACATGTTTCGAAGCCAATGAAAATAAATTTTATTTTCATATTAATTAGGTACTTTATATTATTATTTTCCATATATAACTTTTTAATATTTTGATCTATACTTCGATTTTTAAATATTATTTTTGTTTTCCTGATGAAGAAGCCATTGGCTTCGAAACGTGTTGATTTTTTTCAATAAATAAGTGGTTAAAACAAAGTTAATTTATATTAATTATAATTATATTACCACAAAATAAATTTGCTACATTTGAAGAAGAAGTCAATAAAAACTATTGAAATTAGTAACTAGTGACAAAATTTAATACCTTTACGTAGGTTAGACATCTGCAATGATTTACACACGACTAAAACTCAATAAAAACTATAGAAATTAGTAACTAGTGACAAAATTTAATACCTAGCTTTCAAAATAGTGACTCAAATGGTCGTTGTATGATGATTACAATTTACATTTATAAGGATATCAGATGTTCTTGTGTTTCGATTATCCATTGTTTTATTTTGTTTTTAGTTGACTTGTATACTTCGGTTACAATTTTTAGTTTGATGGATAATAGATTGAAGTATTTAGTAGCTGTATATAAGGGACTTTTACAGTAGTTGATTTAGTAATTTTGGGCCCTTTTATTAATTTATGTCTGGATCTACCAACAAATTTATTAAATATTTGAGTACATTCAATGAAATAATATTTCAAACTGTCTACTACAAACTGTTGTTTAATATTTAATACAAAACTTTGCCCTAATCCTATTTTTTTAATATTCTCTTTTGCACGTCGAATATTGGTTTGGTAGTGATTTGTAGCCACCACCCCACGCAATGATGCCATAGTTAATGGCACTTTTGAACAAAGCATTTAATTAGTCATATTTATTTTAAATTTCGCAGAACTTCACACGAGAGATATAAAAACAAAAATGACACTTGAAATTGAGAGTGACATATTTGAAATTGATCATCTGGCAAATGGTGGCAGTATAGCAAATTATGATTGCTTTATAACATGATTATGTATTTTAGAAGCATTTCGATATCATGTTTGTGTGTTTTAGAAGCATTTGTCTTTTTCAAATCTCCGTTCTAGCGATAAAATTACTAACAATTATGTTTATATCATTTCGTCAATTGTATAGGTGTAGTAGCATTTTTTTTCCTATATTCTTAATTTGTTCTAAAATCACGACATTTCAAAAAAATTAAACAAATATTTTGTTGTGAGTCTTAACAAATACAATTTTAAATAGCTAATCTGGGCTGAGCCATTAGCCCTATACAGAGTTTTTCACTAGAGATGAATAACATTAAGTCCGGTCCAGACGTTGCATACGAAGACAGGGTAGCGTGTTCAGACTACTCAATTCTGCTCCACTATTAGCATTAAACCTGGATTAATGCCGCTAGTTTTTAAATTAAACAGTAATTTGAAACGGAAGAAATGCCAAATGAATCCATAAATTGCATTAACACTATAATTCTGCTCTAGAGACTTTTTGTTATTAGAAAATAAAACTCTCAATAAAACTTGGCATAATCTTAAAAATCTTTTGGTAATCTTCAAAGCACGTACGGACATAGAAGTTCATAAAATTTTCTATTAAACTAAATTTTCCAAGCATCTTCCGAAAACTTTAAATTCTCCACAAATTTTACCTTATTGTGAAAGCTTTCAATAAACGAGTGCAGGTATTGGTGCAGTCATCCAATCTCACTAATACATTGATCGCATGTGCTTACTCTATTGTGGGGATTTAAGATAGCTATCTTTATTATGTTATTTTTCCATACATTTTTACAATATTTACAATACACGACGAAACAATAGTGAAATAACATTTTTGTGTTTACTTTTCATAATATGTTTATTTCAATTTCTCTCTGTTCTTTCTCTCGTGTTTTTAATTCAGTTTCATTATTATATTTTTGATGACATATTTTTTATAATATGACGTAGATAAATTATCACGAATGACCAATTGAAAATTTGGTTTGTTTACAGTCTTAGTAATGTATAATTGAGGGGTCTGTTATTATTTCATTGCTTTTTATTTACATCATCAGTAATATAAATAGAAAGCAATAAAATATTATATTTATATTATTATTAATATAAATAGAAAATAATATTAAATATAATAATGTGTACCGTTAAAACTGTCATTCTCCAGTCAAAGACATTATGGTGTATATCGAATATGACACGTATTACCGTTTATATTAACTTAAATAACTTGATTGACATGTATGTATGACAGACATTCGAGTATGCTATCGACAAGCACCATTTTGAGAGATCAATAGAAAATCGTTTATAATATTATATCACACAAAAAAACCAATAAAAATTATTCGAATTTTTTAGTATGGTTATTTCACGTAGGCCAATATTTCAAATAGAATGCCTCGTTATTGCCGGAGTACGAGCATTCACGACTCAAATGCCCTGCATTGAAACTGGTGGAAAGTATTTGTGGATGCTTCAGAAATCATAATTAGCAGTGATTTCATCAGTTTTGATGATGACCCAATACGTCTGACATCCTAAAAACTGTTTCTGTTTATCTTTGTGACTTATTTGTTTCAATAAAAAAAAATCAGAATATTATCATAATCAAGAAATTAAAACGCCAAAATCTACTCATTATTATTAAGATAATGATTTTTCATATAGAAAACATAATTTTTTTCATTATTCGTTTAAAGATTTGGACAAAGGAATTCAGTTCCTCCACAGGATTTACGTCGTTCCAAAAATGTAATTCAATTTATCTTCTTCTGAAAATCCAGACAGCTTTTGCTATGACATCCTGGAGTGATTTGATTGCCTGATGGAATAGAATTCCACTTGTAACATCGTTATCGAGAACGGTAAACTTACCGTAATGTAGTCAGCGTATTCCAGCAATCATAATTTTTCCATTTCGGGTCTTTGAACGTTCGCATTTTACCTTTACTTATTTCAAATATTAATAAAGTTTCTTATTTCTTAGCACACTTTCTCAGCAGTGTGAATAGTTTAAAGTGTTGCAAAAATATATTTATAAAACTTGTATACACCTAATGCAATTAATCATATTACTGCAAAAATTTTCAACCTCATTTCTACTTGATTACTAAAAATGTTGTGTGATATTTTGATAGTAAGCAACATGTAATACGATTCAATTAATATTCTTAATAAATAGAAATTATATTTCTCTAAAATGAAATAATAGTTAATGTTTTTTATTATTGAGATTGTTTTTTTATTATTTCGATAGTTTTTATTACTTCGATCGATTACCGAGTCTCGTTACTAAGCTTATTTTTAAGTTTTGTTATACTTGTGATGACCCTGGTAGATAGGGGGTCCTCGTCAAATGACGGTGTTTTCTAGAGATGTTTTCTGTTATATGAAGAATATTATACAGTCGTAAAATAGTTGACGCGAGTTGAAATTTAGTTTTATCTATTATAATCAATTGATTTGCCAACTCCTGGTCGCGGCTACCAACTGTGATGACCCAGGTAGATAGAGGCATGGGTTTTTGATAAATTTTATAATAATTTATTTATTACGATTTGAACCAATATCTCACAAGCAATCGTGATTAGTATAGCTCCTAGTCCGGCACCAGAGTGAGACAACCCATGTGTTGAATATATAAGGCGAAGCAAATCTAAAATACAAATCTTTCCATTGCAACTCAATATAAATCATATTCTTATCACGGCTAACGGTGTAGGATGACCCTAATGTGGGTACTACTAAATAATGAAGGTTAGTAAGTAGCAAAACATCGCGTTCAAAATATAATATATTGGATTATTAAATATTTCATTATGCTTATATGTGAGCGCGCGCGATAGAGCGGCAGGATGCAACCGGTCGACTTCAACCATATGATGTAGCGATACGAATGATTTTTATACTATTTCTGGCCCTGTCTTTCTTACAGAGGACGAAATAGAAGTTAACGTTTTCTATCAAGGTTTTACAGCACTCAATCATGGAAATCCTTCCAAAGACAAAGGGAACCTTTTTGTTGGTTTAAGTAGTTTGCACCGGATGAGGTTAGGTGGTCGGTTTATTGACGACCCCGAGCAACAACGAGGGCCCCGCCTTTAAGGGACCCTGTAGGGGCTTGTGCGGGTTCCACGCCCAAGTGCCGGCAATCATCCACCCCTCAGCCAGCTAGGCTAACACAAACCAGATATCCCCAATTTTTAGTTAGATCTCCCCATTCTGTCCTTTACTCGTCATTCTGAAGCCACTTATTAAGCTGAATATACCGAGCTACTCGATTCATAAAGAGTTAGTTGTAGACCGAGTGTAATGATTGCGCAATATCTACGCAATACAATAATGCTACTAAGTAATTCATATAGAACTCCGTGTATTCAATTTTTAGCATAAACAGTATGAAATTCGCTTTGCATAAAAATACATTCATTTGGAAGGAATTCTCGTACGATTTGAACCAATATCTCACAAGCAATCGTGATATTTAATTACACATAATTATTCCGATCTCAAATATTCCCAAAATAAATACATTTCGATAGTGAAAATAATTAACCGTAATAGATAATATGAATATGATCCTTAGCTGTTACTCTTTGTGGCGGAATCCTCCTTCTGGTGCTGCGGAACGGTGGATTCTCTGTACGTTGCCGCTGCAAGACCCGCTCTTTCTCAAGCTGTAGTAGGACGGGCAGCTCCTTTGCTCGCAACTGATGATCTGGAACTCGGTCAGCGCTTCCGCTCGCAAGTGGTGGTCTCAAACTGAATCGCGCCTGTGATTGATCCGTTTCGTTAAAATAACAGTAAAGCACCCGCTACACGCGAGACTTGCTGTTCCGGCTCAGAAATAATAAAGGCTTGTTCGCACCTACTCACAAGGTCGAGTCTATTAGGATTGTCATAAACAATATTAATTTAACACAGAATTATATCTATGGTATAATAAAGATCTAAGAAATATTACTTGTATAGTTGAATATTCGATATTTCGTCGGCCTCTTGTAATACATAGAATCCTGAGAAGAAATATATCAGGCCTTTACTTTTAAACGATTCAAAACAGAAGAAATATGTTTTTGATGTCCATACTTGGCTTTTTGAATATTATTATTTTAAGATTTTCTAAATTTATTAAATCTATCTCTATGTCGACCATCACATGCTTATATAATAATTGTCTTTTAAATATAGTTAATCCTATACAAATTATACCTTTAACTAAATATGCAATATACTTATGCAAGAAAATGGAAAAGAAACGTACCGACAAGCTGTACAAGGCTTGGTACGTTCTATAACAATTGAAAATATGTATAAATTTAATAAAAAATAATAATAATATAAAAAACACTCAAATATATGTTCCAAGATAAGCGTCATATACTTTTTACCATAAGCTTATTATTTCAATACGAGTAAATATTATAAAAATCATTGCTGTCTTAAGATGGTAATGATAAATAATAAATCTATTAGGAAACTGTATATTATTCAATATTATTTGATAATAAATACTTGTGCAAATATGTGTGTATATATCTACGTTTATGTATATTTACAAGAATACATCTATTGAACTAGTGGTTGGTAATGAATACCGGAAAATTGCTCGTCAACAATTGCTCACCCACGGTTGCTTGCCCACAGTTACTCGCCTACATTTGCTCGCCCACAGCTGCTCGCCTACAATTGTTCGCCAGGAAAGCTGCTCGCAACAATTGCTTGCTACCAGATAGCTGAATACCTAACCAAACCCAATCTAATCTAACCTAACGACATATTTTGAAATACTTTTAGTTGATAACAATTGTTTGAAAATAATAATTGAAAATATATGTGTACGTTTTATAATACATATTTATTATCTATATTCATGTAAAAAGAACTCATGCATCCTGTCGTTCAATTGGGGAGCAACTTTACTGGCGAGCACTTGTGGGTGAGCAACTGTGGGCGAGAAATTTTTCGCATACCATTGTAACACATATAATGCCAACCCTGCTGGATGATAAATAATAAATTCAATAAAATATTTCACAACGAATTAATTAAACAATATTAATTTTTAAATCCAGATGTTGGAACGATTAATTTCTAAATAAACCTGGAATATTCGGAGATTGACTATTAGTATCAGGACCGAGGATTGATAAAACTTCAAGTTAACAGTTTCATTGCTAAATCCAGCTCTCACATTTTGAAATGCGAGGAAATCTGATATTATATAAAACTAATATACTTCAAAAATGTCTCCAGGCTCATACGGATAAATGATGTAACCTCGGTAGCAAAGATTGAGATTTGGCTGGAGTTAGATGAAGGAAAGTGCTCAATTCATGAAATGCATGATATCGCATCAGCCAGAAGTAAACTTCGGCTTGATTGCGATAATAATAATAACAAGAAGAATTCAAACCATAAAGTATAAACTAAGTCTGAATTATCATTACCGATTCCAGCTTCAGTATAGACTTAGTGTCTTATTTATTATGGAGAGCTATGTTTTAAATTAACCCGTACCAATCGTTTGAAAAATATATTTTAATGTCAAGGATATAAATATATATAATAAAAAAAAATCAACAACAACATATAATGTATAATCATATAATTATTGAACTGAACTACTACTACATTTTAATCCTTTTCTGGGCTGTATCCTAATAATTCAAATACCTTGGTGATGATTCCGATTTTTTCCATTTTGATGTTTTGCATCGTTCCTTGACACTGTGGAACATCTCAAAACTTTTTCACTGTCTCAATTGTTGGCGTTTTCACGCGCGGGCGCACAGAAGCAAAAAGGCCATTTTTTTTCAAGGTATTATTTTATTCATATTGATTTTATCTAATGAGCCGTATTCTTTGAACTTTGTTTATAAATTTTACGACTTATTTAACTTAATCCTGTCCTTTTTGTGTAACTATTGTTTTCATAATAAATAATGTGTAAATGTGTTTTTTTTGCAAACATATTTTTTTTATCTTTTTTAGTGAGTAAGGTACTTATATTTGTAATCTTTAATATATTTATTTTTCATGGTTTCTTACCAAAGAAGTATACTTTCTTCTTCGAAACCTTCCTTATAAGTATACTACCTTCATAGGAAGTATACTTCTAACTTCTGGAATAATAGGTTTAAAGATATATTTTTCAAATATCCATGTTTAATTTATATTTATTCAGGATGGGCCATGTTTTTCCAATTGAACAGTCAATTAAAAAATACAGGTCATTTTATAATTAATATTTTTTTAAATGAGTATAAGCAACACTGTTTTATTTCACTCTATATTTATTAAACTGTTAGAACGTTTTCGAGATTTCTCTCATTGTCAATAACGTTATCGACAATGAGAGAAATCTCGAAAACGTTCTAACGGTTTAATAAATATATAGTGAAATAAGAACAGTGTTGTTTATACTCATTGTTTTTAAATATTAAAAATGAATTTCCACAATTTTACAAACAAAAAACTTGATAATTAATGTTAGTTTGATAATTTATGTTTATTTACGTTAGAAAGAATACAATTGGAAATATGATATTTCAAAAGTCATGTCATATAAATGTTCACCATCCTGCTGAATTCTTCGAATCTGGCACCTAAGTATGCAGGAACCTAAGAAATAAGAACTTTTTACATTGGCTATAATGACGTAGTCACCAAACTGTCACTTTTGTAGAATAAAGTAGCCTTTGATGTTTGGGGTTTTCCTTGCTCCAGATCCTGCAAATTTACCCATTAACATGCACGTTCAAATGAAAATTGGCTTCGTTCGAGGACAAAATGTTATTGAAAGTGGTGAACTGCTCGAACATTGTTTTTTTTTCATGGAATCCATTCATCAGGTCAAAATTTGATGCAAAGTTCATCATTGTATCGCCATAGCAGCACAACGATTGCGAGTCCACAAGCCCGAATCTTATCTATTCCGTATTAAACGATAGCATTAAACGAATCTACTCGAAATTCTTGAGCCACAATTTAATTATATTAACACTCGAACGTTGACTCGTACTGTGTAGTTGATAATGAGTGCGAAATATAGGCACCGAACAATCGTTGTTCTTGTAAAACTGTTTTACGCTGAACGCGCGTTGCTCTCCATAGAAAAGCAATTCAAGAGTTAAGGGGGATATTTCTTTGATCACTCGTGCAGCAAATTGAATGGAACTCTATTATTATTACAATATAAAATATTGTTTGAATTAATAATGGAATATCATTTTAATTTTATTTTTCATTCTTCGGAAATGAATCAGCTTGTAAATACAAAAAAAAATGTCTAAATTAATTGATATAAATCCATAAATTTGGCCGATACGGACTTAATAAAATGTTAGGAAAAGCATAAGATATGTGAATATTTTTCCCACCATTAAAAAAAAGAAAAAATTTGCCTACTGTTTCAAATAATTGAAATGATTATTGTTATGGTAATAATTACCATTCGACTAATTATTTACTGTCAGGAATACTCCTTATGATTGAAGCTGTCGAGGTTCTTGCCAAAATCGACCTACTTCCTACCAAATCACGGTCTTTTCCAAAAGAAAATCAACATTAAGATTTAAAAAAAAAATATATTTAATATTTTTTTAAATAAAAAATAATATTTGTCAGAGTTTCAATGATTACCTTTATCAATGATTTAATCCAAAGAATTGAATAAAATTTTAAATTTTTTCACATTTACCAATGTAGGAATTCTTCCATATTTACCAAAATTCATTAATGAATCAAATACGTTGTGGCAAAGTCTCCCACATTCTAATGGTTTCTGTTTACTGTTAAAACATTCGTATTTAAAAGCAACATCTTTTTTAATTTTCTACCACTCCACGTGAAAATACTGTCAAAAAATGGAAAAATCTACCTTTAAAATTTTTCGTTCAGATCTAAACACAAAATGTTATCTCATTCCATATTTAAATCCTTTTATCCAGTATATTTGCGTGGAGGTGGGTTTAAAACCTTATTAACTGAAAACGAAAAGAAAGGCTTGTTATTTTTTCTGGTGAATGCTACGAGAGTCGATCCTCGGGCCCGAGCCCTTTTCTCCTCTCAGACATTTCTTTCGAATTCTTTCTCCTCTTCAGACTCCCTGAGCAATTTTCTTTAAGCAAAACAAAAGAGTCATAATAACGCAGGGCGCTTTTTAACACTCACTGTAATTAAGTTTAAATGAACAATGCTCACAAATCTTGATATGATAATCTTTTCTGCGCGTGGTTTTTTATTTTTTTATTTATTTAATTGTATTATATATAACGGTGTTTATAACATATCATATATTTGCGTAACAAAACGAGAATATTAAAGTTTACTCACCTTTAATAGAGAAATCTCGTGTTTAAAGGTGGAGGCACTGTCTTATATATTGTTAATTAGGCACTATCTTATATATGTTCATTAGAAACATTTTATTAGAATAATGAAAAAGGATATACCTAATGTAAGAAAAATAAAATTTATCTCAAAATATTAGATTAAGTTATATAAAAATAAAATTTAAAACTTAGTTTTAAACCACTTATTAACATATATTCGTCAACTAGTTTCGGTTGGTATCAACCTTCATCAGTATAATATGATTTTATTGATGAAGGTTGAGACCGAACGAAACTTGTTGACGAATAGGTATATATTTATAAGTGGTTTAAAACCAAATATTTAATTATATTATAAGCTTCAAAGTAATTTCTTGCTTTGAAAATGTTACAATTATTTTAGTTACTTTATATTTATGATAACTATTATATAATTATTTTTCTGATTTTTGTTTTGGTTCTCATATGTACTCAATTATTTCTTCATTAATCTGGATGATTAATTTTTTTATTAACTGGTCTTTCACAAATTAGGAGAAAATTTGATTCATTATAAGTGCATGTTTGGTATACGAAGATATCATAGCAGTGAGTGCCAAAGACAGCAGCAGGGTCGTATGGAAGTATTGAATTGACAAAGACTGTTGACGAACATGAAGAATGCTCAAAAACTTCCAATTTAACTTACCGTGAACTACATATGAGTACACGTTAACATAATCAATTTACATAATACTCGTACAAATGGTATTAAACCACGGTTAAATCTTGGCCTACTTAAGAATTTTCCTTCCATTGATCTGTATTATACCCAGTTTCTATTAATACTTCATATTTTTATCATATTAATGTTATATTTTTAATCTTTAATCATGTTTCTCGATAGTATATTTATTTAATTTATTTCAAATGTCTATGGATAACATTTTTACATGAATCAGTGTGGAAATATAATAATAATATAATTTGGATACAAAGTCATTTTTTGTAATTGGCCGAGTTTTAGCATTTTTGTCACATCTGTTTAAATAATTTAATAACTATTCGGAAAAATAATTCGAAATTTAACCTAAGCCCGTGATATTTTAAGACAAGTGGAGTATCGACAGAATTGATAAAAAAAAATTTGACAGCACAGTATAAAAAATAAATATTGGTTTAGTTTTTTTTTAATACTCGTGTTTTTGTGACGTGACGTCATCAATGGTGTATTTTCATTTTTGTATTCTGACAGTCCTTCACCGATGGAGAAATAAAGTTTGTCATAATACCTTTTATGGTTAAAAATCCAAATTTGTGATCATCATGAATAATCTCCGCAATCTTATCACCAAATCCATCAATAAAACTGTTGTCTTTTTTGATACCGCAAACGCTAGTGGGCAACGAGCGTGCCGAGCGTCGTTAAAAATTTTCGAATTAATGTATTTAGTAGAATGCCTTTTTTTCTATTTCATACTGTCTTATTCTGCAAACTTTTTTTGGAAGTAACTCAGATATCTCACGCCGGAACGGAAGTTGCCGTCGTAACGGCAAGGTCTTAACTTTTCCATTATGACTCCAAGAATGTAGCGTTTTATTACTTTTGTATATCTATGACTGTCGTTTGACCTTTGACCGATCTAAATAAAATTTTGCATTGTTTCTCTTCAGCATACGAAAATGTACACTTTCAGGTTTTTATGAGGACTAGTGTATGAAACCGGTATCTCTTAAGGGTTAAATCGTGTTTGAACATAGACTTCATGATCAAATGAGGCTTGTACTTTGACATTCTAACACGTACCATTTATAAGCCTTTTTTGTCTAAGATAAAAACGGGATGGCCTACTATCAGAGTCTTTTATCTCCTACGTACAAAAAATTATTACAGCGTAACTTGAAACAAAGCTTTGAAAGTGGCATGAGTCGCCGTAGGTTTTCTCAAGGCTGCCAACAACAAATGGGATCTAATCCAGAACAAAGTGCATTACATTAGGAGATTATAATTTCAAGAGTCTAGAAATTTCCACATAAGGCATGACCTGAGGAACATAGCTTCATCCAAGAAGAATTCATCTCCATATTCCGATGGGCATGTGTAGCAGAGTAGTACCCAATCTTAGATCAAATGGTTGCAGATGAACAGCCCATTCCGATACTTCGGTGGTTTGACTGTCACCAAGGATACTCGGGAGGTTGTTTTGGATGACTGAAGATACTGGTACAAGTGATATGAAAAGATAAATAATTTATTATAACTATGACTGATCCAGGTATGACATACCAATAATGAGGACGATGATCACATTCCTTTTCTGTTATTAGAACCATTCCAAGATACGCTCGAGTTGCCGACTTCATTTGTAAAATTGTTTATTTAAAATCAAACGTCAAATTCAGTTCTGTACTGTTGCAGATTTCTTTGAGAGTTTGAGACAAGAAATCAGAGACATGCCGCTAACGCTAACGAAACAAGAAAATACATTAACAAAGAGTGATAACTTCGTTTCTTCAAGCGATGCCCGGGTAATTTTCCGAGAAACGTAATTATGACGAGACACTTTGTCGCCAGCATACCAGACTTATTATTTTCTATGACAGCAATTCTGTTTTAATGTGAGCTTTTCACAATAAGTTACCGTATTTCTTACAACAATACTAGTTTATGGTTTAATCGAAAAGGATACACTAAAAACTAACAGTTAACAAAAAATAGAATTGTTTTATTGCATTTATTAGTACTTAAATACCAAAAATGTTTACGCATTTATACAGTTGATGGAGAATTGTTTTATCATATCTATTTCTTTAACGTTTTTTTAAATATGTTAACTTTCTGTTTTACTAATAGAAGTGTAAGTGAAAACGTGACCTATTAATTTTATAGCTTAAATAGTTATTTTCGTAATTTGTATTTTATTCGTAAAACAATCTAGTCTAATGGTTCAGGCACTTGCTTATTGACCTATTTACCTACTGGTTGAGGGTTTGGACCTCATCTCAGGACACCAGCAAGTCAATCATATTTTCATAGAAAAAGCATTTAGCTTACTATGAAAATAGTTTGAATATTAATGTGTTGCGTATGCCGTTCTTTTTAAGTGAAAGCATTCTTTTTAAATGAAATAAATTAATAAAAAAGAGAATAAGAATTAAAAAACAATTAATTTCAGATTTCTCAAATCGGTATTTTAGAACACTGTAAGTGAAAAATATAGGTGTGGTAGTAAGTCCATTTATTAAATCCAGCAGTACAAGACGAAGAAAGGTACGATTTTCAATTATGTTGTTACTTCCGTCACTTAATTTTGCAGTGCCACACGTGATGCGAATTTGTTTCATGACGTAAACTAGACGGGTATACTTACAATTTTAATTAAAAACTAAACTAATTAACATTGCAAATATTTATGACAATATTATATAAGCTATCCATTTCTGTTATGGTTGAAGAAAATAGAATATCCGTGCATTTACAATAGCTTTTATGTTTAACGTATGGAAATATGCACATTAATAACGGGAACTGGAGAAACTAAGTTATTAATAATGTCATAAATTTAATATATCCATTCAAGGGTAGTACGTTTGGCAACTCCCTTTTCTCCCTTACTGCTTTTTCATACCTTCGCATCCAACGAGTTCGTTACAATAATTTGTACCGTATACACTAACCTCATCCCGATGCTAAATCGCCTTTTACAAAAAATATATTTATATAAATAATATTGTACTTGTTTGCTATGTTATTTGATTCATTTTTATATTTTCCTCGGCATTTTTATTATTTATTAATTTTTATTAGTTATAGAATTATTAGTATTTTATTAGTTACTATTATTTAGCTTAAATAATAGTAACTAATCAACAAAAGCTTTAAAAATGTATATTGGACAAGACTTTCAGCTACTCACCTAAGTCATAACTATTTTTAAATGTAACCTTTCATGTTTGTCATGGCGTATGTTTATTCAGAATATTTTGAGTTTGTCCATTTTTTTCAGAACACAGTACTAGATTTTTGTCACAGGGGCATCATTAATCAATGTATAATATAATATTATAGATGTCTCACAAAGACGAAATTGTAATTAATGACATCTGTGGTTATTTAAGGAAAACGAAAAAGCTTTGAATGCCGGTCGCGCTAGGGATTATTACAACACATATACGGAAAATGTTGTAAAATTTAAACATATACAACTTCAGAAAAAAATTATAGACACGGTATTCCATCATGGGTGGAATGATAGAAATGGTAAACGTTTCACAATGTAACGCTCACCACTTCCATTGCGATAGATCGTAATCCTCATGAATACCCAAAGTCATCCCTATCTACTTTCCCATAAAAATATAATTTCGTCTCTATGAGACATCTATAATATATATATTGCGTATTTTTATATTTATAAACATGATTTTGTATTTTTAAAATGCGCATTTATGCATACCTACATGTGAATTATAACGTAAGGTAGGAACATCAACAGTTATTTTGTCTATATGCCAAATTTCTGATGCAGTTGGTATCATCAAATCAATGCATTGGCAACCCTAGATAAGCAAGAAATTGATAATACTAATCATGTATTGGTGCACTCAAGTTCACCAGTGCATCGCAGTTATAAAAATAAACATGTAGTTCGCTAATTTGCCATAGAAGGGTAATTCCATAATTATATTTAAGAGTATCGTGCTCCTATGTACATTATTTAGCGTCCAATCAACCGATTCTTGTTTTTCTGGGAACAGATAACGTTTCATTCTATGTTAGATCTACTGATCTGCTTACTCTGTATCTAATACTTCTCCTATCTACTGCATATAACATACACCATGTGGAACCGGATGCTGTTGTTATCCAATAACGAGGGATTACTCTGAATAATCAAATTCGATAAATCAATGAAATTATAACAAAGAATTTTATTCTGCAGTATGACAACAGAACTACGCGTGGATGGATTTTACAAAAAATACGCTGGCGGCAAGGTAAAAGGCTAAATTCAAGAATACGGTCACTATAATCGATCTTTCTGAGAGTAAGTATCCACATTGACGCGCAAGAAAGTATTAATAGAAATGTTACACTTTAAAGTTTCCGTAATTTTTCATCAAACATTTTGATATTTGGGAGGCTTTGTCTGACGACAGTGTAAATCATAGACAAAATTTATTTAGGTGACGAGACCTTTTAGACTATATTTTATTCATACCATGAATAAAACAAAATTAATATTACGCTATATTTTTATTGCTTGTGGTTTGCGCTTTGTCTTTAGATAATATTAGGTCCTTACATATGAAATTGGCGTTTTGCCGTACTGGCAAATTTGATCTCAAATATCTACTCTTTGGTTAGAAATTCCAAATCCAAATTTATACAGCTATTTACTCATGTATTTGTGTTTTGAAAATTATAATTCATTTGTTTTTTCCTCAATTGTTTTTTTCTTTGCGTCACTCAGTTTACAAAATAAGAAACTTGAAATATCGCGTTATTTACGAGTACGAGTTCCACCGTGGCACCAGTGCTGCAGAAACGGCTCGAAGGATTAATGATGTGTATGGCGACGGTGCCGCAAAAGAAAACACAGTGCGTTTTTGGTTCCAACGTTTTCGTTCTGGAAATTTCGACCTGCAGAACAAGCCCCGTGGACGGCCGGAGACCAAAGTTGATAATGAAGAATTGAAGGCTATTGTGGAAGCGGATCCATCGCAAACCACATCCGAGTTAGCTGCAGGCTGCGGTGTTAGTGATAAAACTGTTTTAATCCACTTGAAGCAAATTGGTAAGGTGAAAAAGCTTGAAAGGTGGGTACCTCACGAATTGAGTGAAGCAAATCAACAAACGCGCGTTGACTGCTGCGTTGCATTACTCAACCGGCACAATAATGAAGGGATTTTAAATCGAATCATTACCTGTGATGAAAAGTGGATCCTGTACGATAATCGGAAAGCGCTCATCGCAATGGCTGAACCCTGCCGAACCAGCCAAACCATGCCCCAAGCAAAAATTGACTCCAAAAAAGTTACTTGTGAGCGTTTGGTGGACTAGTGCTGGTGTCGTTCACTACAGCTTTCTTAAATCTGGCCAGACGATTACGGCAGATGTCTATTGTCAGCAACTGCAAACCATGATGGAAAAGCTAGCTGCTAAACAACCGAGGCTGGTTAATCGCTCTAGGCCACTGCTGCTTCATGATAACGCTAGACCACACACTGCACAACAGACGGCTACCAAATTAGAGGAGCTTCAATTGGAATGTCTAAGACATCCACCGTACTCTCCGGACCTTGCCCCAACAGATTACCATTTTTTTCGAAATTTGGATAACTTCTTGCAAAGGAAAAAATTCAACTCCGATGGGGCAGTCCAAACCGCCTTCAAAGATTTTATTGATTCCCGTCCGAATGGTTTTTTTAGTAAAGGGATCGATGAACTACCTATGAGATGGCAAAAGTGCATAGATAGCAATGGTACATACTTTGATTAAATAAATATATTATAATAAAAAAAAATCGGCTTCATGTTCCTCCCATACTAAACGCCAATTTCATATGTAAGGACCTAATATTTATCTATTTTAAAATATATGTCGAAATTTTCGAAACTTGTATGTGTAATATATTTTTTAATAATTACTTTGTCGTCAATTATGCTTTACTTTGGAATCGGGACACTCAACTATATTTACTTTCAAAATGATTGTTTACAGTAGCCGTATTCTTTAATGTCGCCAGGTTCAACTAACATTCTACATTTATTGCCAATCAATGGATCAGGAACTACATGACAACGTCATGCTGTATCCTGTATCTATGTTTATTCTTTAGTATTCTGAGGACGAGGTCAATGATCTAGGAATTCATTGGAAACACTGAATATTTTACTTTCTAAATTCTTTTGATTTTTGCACTAATATACCCTTGCACGTTGAAAAACTAGGTATGCAATTGTAAATTCCAAAATCACGTAAATATTATGTTCTTTACTGCAGTTGGTTGGTGAATATGCTGGCGATGATATATATATTCGGTATAATTTTTTCTCCTGCTTTCCTGATTCTATTTTGTTATTTTGTAGCAACTAACATAAATTTAAAATTAAAAACTTATTAGATGACTCTCATCATATTTATTACTCGTATATAATCTGATCATCTTATAATCTTACTGTTAGTTTCCTGTAAAATAATTTAAATTAAATTAAAATATTTTAGAGAATCTTTTTATGTTTATTTTATGGAAAAAAACTCTTTATTATAATTTGTTAACCCTTTATTTTCTGTACACCTTGTGTCAATAAAAAATCCAGCGAGCAACGTGCTCCAACTGCCAGGAAGGGCAATATGGACGTAAAATGTGCCGGTCGGTTGTAACGCTTTCAGGATCGTTAAGATTTTTCCATCTGAGCAGGAGATCAAAGAAAGGTCAAATTTTACGTTTGAATAACATTTTTTATGGATAACAGTTGGCTTTTACAGCGCTATTCCCCTTGCGCAATAGCCGTTCTGTTCTTTCACAATTATTGCTCTGGTTCTGGAGTTTTCCCTAAAGATGTCGTGGATCCCATTATTTGGAAAATTTTCATTCTTTCGACCCTTTGTGTATAATATTCAATTTTTCTCATAATAAATTGTCAAGTTATTGCGGTCTCGATAGTCTTCACATAAAGTGAATTTCTTAATCGTTAAAAATACTAATTTAACAACTATGTATCATTTTGAAAAAAAAATTCAAAATGCTGTAAATTTTTCTGTTTATTTCTACGAAATATATATTTTTTAAGTTTTATAACACATTTTATAATGTTTATCATCATCAATATTATTTTCGTCATAGCTTCCGTATGATTTTGTCACCTTTTCCACGGAATACCCATTCTTCTTCTTCCTATACTGGTCTTAGATAAAAAAAAATGTTTGGAATTGTCTAGTCAGAAATACAACTTAAAACCTCTATCATAGATATTGTGAGGATATTTTTTAAGAAATACCTTATATACTCTTTCTTAAATTCGGATCCATGAGTACTTCTATAAGTAAGAAATTTATTTTTGGTATCTGTATATGGAAAGATTTATTTGTAGTGAATCTTTTGTTTACATGCATTATCGAAGTGAAAATAACTTTTTTATTTTTTTAGGTACAGAAGTTTCACTTTAAAAGTGCGGAAACGATAGTGGTTTACAGTGCACATAATAAAATAAACAAGTCATCCTTATCTTATAAAAAAAATCCGTAGATACGGTAAGAGTTTTACGGCGTTCGCTATTTTCGAATGCTCTTGTATACAACTTCATTTTAATGCTTCTCCTATTATTTTTATTTGCATTTACTGCTTTTTTCTATATAGGTAAATATATATACCATCGCAGATAATGATTGTTTTGATGTTATTTTCGTCTCCAAATAAACCTTTATGTATCAACAGATTCCTTCTAAGAACGTCGTTTCTTGTTAAATGATCAAAACTAAGATGCCATTATATGGTTACGTTGAACAATAACACATTCAATACTAAAAGTTCGATAGTTCGAAATACAAACCAATCAAAGGGAAATAACAGTAGTCCATAAACGATAACTAAGTCAAAAAGTCGAAATATACATATATATATAATATACTGGTGAACCGAAAAACACAACGCAGGTAACAAGTAAACAACGAATGAATTGGCTCTCACGCGTTATCGTGCGCCCGCGTCGAATCCGTGCCGTGCCTCACCACCCCCCTCCCTCGTGTCTCCATTTGTTATTTTTTAACCTGGCATAATAATAGTGTTTCATGAGTAAACTAATGGGTAATTACTCCATGCACTTATACTATTTTTATTACCCTAAAGTGTTGTTTAATACTATATAAACTTTTAATATTCAATGACCTCCACCTCCGTATTCCGGTGTATTTCATGAATGTTGTCATAGTATGAAATGAAGCACTAGTATTAAACTTTCATTTAGCATATATTTTAATTCTGTTAAATTTACGCCCAGATTCCTTAAAAATTTGCCCATCATCCTTTGTTTATTAAATCTGTAAAATAATCTTGCTGAACTAAATGTTCTCCTACTGAGGCCGTATTATATTTCCGCTATGTTTACACCTGCGCGTTTTATGTATTTGGCAAATAAAAAATTTCATACTATTGCGTGTTTCTTCGAAAGATCTAATTTTTGCTGAGAACTGCAAGTACATCATTTACAGAAATAATTCAATTTTGTGAGTATTCCAACTGTCATTTAGCTTGACAATCATCTGACGATAAAGTGAAACTGTGAAAATCGATTCTTATCTACATTTATTTGAGTTACTGAGCTCTATTAATGACGGTTAGTAGTATAAAGACAGCATATTTTTGTTTATAAATATGAATAATATAATGGCACTTAGTAAAGAAAGTTCTTTAAATGTAAAGTTTTTGAAAAATTTTAATCTTATTTGAATATGTTTATTCACGACGATATCATAACATTTTTATTGATCATCATTTCCTCATTTGTCGCATAGTTGAAAGAAACATAATTGAAATTAGTCCAATTTTAGATTTAATTATATATAAACCGTTTTGAAATATATAAGACATTTTTGCCGTAATGCATATAAAATATGCATACTCGTAGTATATTTATGTTAGGTATATAAAAATCCTTTTAATTTTCTTGCACTGTAAAAGCCCAAAAGGGCATTAATAAATAAATAAATAAATATTACATACACTGATCGGGATAGAATGACCTAAGTTTATGCTTACTACAAGCCACTGGCAAATGGTACATATTTTATGGTATAAAAAATAAAGTATGTTTTTTTGTGTCGTGTTTACACAACAAAGGATAATTTAGTACCTAATGAGCAAACAAGCATAATACTGCATTTTTGTCACTTTTGTTTTGTCTTTTACATACTTTTTCTCCTCGCGAAAAGTACGCCCTTTACTTCCTCAAACAATGACTGCCTTTACTTCCGCCGCTTTATATTTTCTTTCTTTTGGTGTCATATACATAAACGAGAACTGTCAGGTGTCCTGGACCAGGCGGAAATAATAATAAAAAAATAAGGAGCGGATATGAGAATATTGTCCAAAAGAGAATATTTTTATATTTTCTGATATAAACATAATATCATTTTTTTAAGTAAACTATATATTATACTACTCGTACAGCTGAGGCCCGAATACAGAGTCAATACTTATTGTATAGTATTGATTCTGTTTTCGGCCCTGAGTATTATTTTTATTTCAACACGTGTAAAAAACATCTCAAATACTATTGATATATTGTCTCGTATTATGATTATTCGTTATTATAATATTCAACGATAGGTTTATTTAAAAATAAAAAGAACAAGGTTAACACAAATTACTTGAGTTTATTCAGATAAAATATTGTTTAATTTCTTACCAACGTTTTTTTTTATGATTTTTTTCCTTAAATTTTAATCTGTACCTAATTAAATAGCAAAAAAGATGGATCATCGAAGAATATATTTATTTTCATTATGATTTAAGGATAATAAAACCTATTCATAATTCAAAACACAACAAGATGTATTTTTCTTAACCGTCTACAATAGATTCTCAGAAGTAAACCATTATTTTAATAACCATATTTATCAAATTAATAGCTTTATATAAAAAAATCAAAAAGCTGTAAAAAATAGCGTACTTTTACTAATATATATTACGGACGCATGAGAACAGCGTGAAATAAGAATGTGAGAGTAGCGTAGAGCAACGTTAGTGACGGACATTATTATTTAAAGAAAGTAATGTATTGAGATGGAACATTATAAAATATTCTACTTGTGAATTTTAACTATGTCTTTTTTATATCGAATATCAAACCATTGATCTACTCGAATAATCATTCGTTGTTTATATCCGCAAAAGGTGATGCTACCTATTTAGATTTCGATACACTAGGTACTTATTTTAAAAATAATATTTTCATACTTAAAGTATCTTCATTTTTTTGTGAGCATTATTATATTTATATAATTTAGCATTCCTTTATATATTTTTAAAAACTGTGTCTATCTTCCCCTAAAAAGCTTAATATTACATTTTATATGAGCTCTTCAGGAATCAAATGATTTTTTAAAACTAAATATTAAAATTTCGGAAATTTGATTTATTTCAATTCTCTTAACCGCAACAAACAAATTCTTAATAAAATTAATTTTAAAATAAATATTTTTGATCCTAGGTACATATTATTCTGACTTGAGATTGTCCGGTGTGAAAGCTAGTATGCGCCAATTTGGGTAACCTCGTCTTAAGTATAAACCAAATATCACACCCCATTGCAGAGTGATTTGTTAACGTTTTGTAAAATATTTTTCAATTGTGTTTTCAATAGTAATTTTAACTAGTAGTAGGAGTGATTTTTAATGAAACATAATTGTAATAAAAACAATAAACCTGTTTTCATCACTCGCATTTGAACAACGTACCAAGAATTGTCATCAATAACCGCCAACACGCAAAATCTGAAACCACCCCTTATCTTTTCACCCCGCCCTCCCGGGGCTCCGCGCCGCCTCCCGCTGCCTTCAGCGCAGCCTCCACAATACTAATTAGAGGGATCCCTCGAGGCTCGAGAGCTTTATGATTGAAATGGTCCGGGGTTCCCGGAGCTTTTTGTCTCTGAAGCTTTTTGTACAGAGCTCGGCATTTGCGCGTGGTTCAGTGGTGCAAAGAAAATGACTTTGTCGTGGATATTTTGTTACCAAGGACTTGAATTTTCGATGCACAATTTCTACCTCAAAGGCAATTGTCATATATATTTTGAGTAATGTTTATCTAATGTCATATAACAGATGTCAAGCAACATAAGATGGTATTCAATAAATACGAGTATTTATTTGTCATTTATATATTCATTTTTAAAATACAAATAAAAAAATATCTTCTTGACTCGCAATGCGAAATAAATCATTTGAGATTTCAACAATGTGTAATTTTTAAATATGGGTAAATTAATTGTTGAATCGTTTAAAAAAATCTAAATACAGGAATTATTTTTGTATAGCGGACAAAGTGAAAGTAATCGAAGAGATCGCATATTCTAAAAAAATAGTGAATTTTTCCCATTTGTTCTTTTGTTAAAAAAATATTTTGATGAAATCAGAACAATTCTTCTTTATATAGAAATGTGTCATTCATTATAACTTCGTTAAATAATTATTATTAGTTCAACCGATAGTTAACAGATCATTAATTCAGATTTAAT
The DNA here is from genome assembly GCA_016648135.1 of Agrypnia vestita. Classification (NCBI taxonomy): domain Eukaryota; kingdom Metazoa; phylum Arthropoda; class Insecta; order Trichoptera; family Phryganeidae; genus Agrypnia; species Agrypnia vestita. The sequence continues at coordinate 237,729 of JADDOH010002525.1, read as the reverse complement.
TTGATTTCAACAATACCTACTTTTAATCTCCGATGAGTAATGACACTTCATTTCCAGATATCTTACTATTATTACTCGTTGCGTAAATTTACGACCATTATTTAAAAAAAAATATTATTTCGGTAGATTCATAGATTAGATTGCCAAATATCGCTCGTACGTTTATCGTTATTTATTATTTTTATTAATAAAAAAAATAAAAAATCCCTGAGATCATAGCAGGAATGTCTTTTATTGAAAACATTCTAGAAGGTTCGGCACGTATCAAAACTGTTTGTGATAATTTTTAAAAACTGTAAATTTATTTGGATTACTTCACTTAAAAAAACATAATCAGCGAACATATTGCGCTTCTAGTACTCATTTAAATATAGTTCACAATTTATTATTTTATGGACTCAATATGATTTAAAAGTATAAACCTATGTATTAGGTATATATATATTATTATTTATTCAATTGTTTGAGCAACTTTGTAGATTGATATTTTTAAAAAATTAATTTTATTATTTGTTTTATTTAATCTACTTATATTAGTTAACCAAAACAAAAGACATCATTAATTTTGATATTTTGAAATATATACGTTTTCCGAAACATGTAGGTGTAATTAATGAATATAAGTAGATTAAAACAAAAAATAAAATTATTTTTTTAAGTACCTATATTATTACGCTGTATCTTAGGTATGACACAAAAGATAAACATTAGGAAGGCGTTCAGAGCATAATCCCGCTAATGACTTGAAGCAAAAAAGATAGCTGGCAACATGCATTCCTCTCTCGGCACGAAAATAAGAAACACAACCCGTGATAGTGAAATGGAGTGTGCTCAAAAGTCCAAACTCGGCTCGAAAGCTTTCCGTACCTCGCAACTTCATCTTTGGCCCGCAGCCAGCTCAGATCAGGGGGTAATCAGATAAAGTATCGGGGTAGCACTGAAGGAAAGCGAGTGGCGAAAGTAGCAATACGTCTCGTCTCAATACCCGGCTACCTCGCGTCCCGACTCCGTGTGAGGGGTACGTCATGTTATCAACATATGTACCTTAATATAACCACATGGTATTTTTTAAACTCTTACATCACACATCTTTGCACGCATAATTTTCTTTGTTCCTAAAAACATTTTCGTGGTATTTTGATATATATTATTTTTTTAATCAACGCCTAGCTTTTACATAAATATCTTCATTTGTATTTTGTGTATTTACGCACAAGCATTTACATACACATAAAATAACGTAAAAGCGAAAAACATATTGAGCAAAATTATTCATTAATAAAATATAGGGAGATCTCAAAATGAAAATAAATCATAAAAATTAAAACATAGTTGCAAAATACGTCGTTAATAAAACGTGAAACGATCTCAAAGTAAATATTGTACATGTAAAACATACTTGTAAATGGTAAATAAAATTAGTTTTAAATAAAGAAACATGACTTCAAAGTGAAAAATGTTAGAATGATAAAATATATATTGAAAATAAAACATACAAAACAGAGAGGGTGAAATAAGTTAGATATAAAACATGCGATGATCTCTAAGTAAATATAAAATCAGTAAAAGAAAAACAAAGAAAGCATTATTCTCGAAAAAGGTTAGACATAAAGCATGCACAAGACGTGGATTAACACGGGATGCGCAATGCGCATGTGTGTATGTAGAATATGGGTGTGTATAGAATTAGGATCTGCCCACTTCGATGTTATACTACCGCAGACACTATTTGCTACCCACTATTGGTCCTCGACCCTTTTCCTCTCAAAGCTTTAACGTTTACAGGTCCACGTATGAAGGGGATTCGCAGAATAAACACTTTGGCAGACATTTCGGCGGCATCATTAAAACGTGGCCTAGCCAGCTAAACCGAGATTTTTCTAGAAGCACCGGATTTGGCCAATTTCTAAAGATTTTCGAATCTGCCACATTTATTATTCAGTCCTTTTTTGTGATGTCTAGCACTGCCCGAAAATTTATCATCTGAGGGTGTGATTATACTAGAACCTTATGAGTTGCATAAAAGGAAGAGTGGTTTTAATTTAAAATCGATGCTTAATAGAATTAAAATAAGCATATTAAAATAAAAAGCGATGGTTACCAGCTGAACTATATGTTTAGACTCACAATACTTATTGGAAAACTTTCATGAAAACTGTCACGAAAAAAAATGGAATTGGAAAAATATAGATCAAATATGTAAAATTCTGGAAAAATTAGAGTTTTGTTAAATTTGAGTTCTTCTAAATATAATAATAGTGCAGTACAAAACCACTTTCTTGTAGGAATAAAACATTTATATGAACTACCTGCAAAATTAAAAAAAACATATGGAATCTGAAATCAATCAAAAATAATATTAAAAACATCATATTAATTTACAATAATTCTTAATTTTTCATTTCTTAAATATAACATGAATTCCAATATGACACTCTATTTTTTACTTCATATGTATACCTATGTACATCTGTTAGGATAATTTTTAATTTTAGTTCAATTATGTATTCATTTTTTTATTGCACATATATATGTATATATATATATATATAAAATATATTTAAACATATATATATATACTTTATAATCGTTATAATATAATAGATCGATTTACATTACATTGATTGTTTTACATTGAAAGCGGACACCCTCTCTAAACACAAGCATTTCTATTTTTTTCGAGAGGTACCACTTAATAATCTTTATTGTAACATTTTATTCATCTTCCTCATTGTACTTAAATAAAATAGTCAAAATAATTGTAAAATTAAAAAAAACAACAAATAAAGTGAACGACTAAGGATTTTCTTTCCGACTGGAATAATATTTTATTTAAAAAAATATACAAAAGATTTATCTTCAAAGAAAACTCTTATGAAAAATATTATTACGTAATATTTTCATTATAAGAATACTAATTTTAAAAATATATAGGTATGAAAGATATTTCATAAATATTCTTGTTATTTTTAATAAAAAAATTGTTCGGATATAATATTGTGGAGAGATTATTTTTTAATGAATTTCATCTCAAAACGAATTTTTCATTCTTGTTTTACTAAATGTTATTCCAGTTAGGATACTAACATTTAAGGAACCTTTATGTGTAAAAACGATTAATATTTTTGAAGTCTTTTTTAATAATAACCAAAGTCAATTGTAACACACCTATTTAAAATAATTTATTTTCTCTATTGTACTGTCACTTAAAATTAGATTAAGCGAACAAGAACTTACTAGGTTTCAAAGTTAAACAGCGCTGTGAAACATTAAACCTTTGTAAAAAGCATTCGTTCTACTAATAAATCCGAGACAACCCGGTTTAATAATAATCCTTTGACGGTGCGACTCTTCGCAGGAATATAAGACTGAGCCCCGAGAGTCCCCGAGCTAAAATGCCAACAAAGCGAGCACTCAATCTGTCGTTCTTTGAGAAATTTCGTACATCCTTGGTAAAAGCAGATGTACGAGGATTATTACAAATATGTCTAAATCAAGCAACGTGTAATAGATCCAGAATGTACGCTTTCGTTATTCTATTCTTACAGAATGTGTTTAAATAAAGCCATGTGGAATACATCCAGAATACATGTTGTCATCATTCTTCATACAGAATGTGTCCAAATCAAGCATTGTGGAACACATCCGAGAAGCAAGCTCTCATTATTCTCACAAAATATGTATAGTTTTTGCGACATCGTAAAACTAAAATGAGATGAAAATAAAAATATTATTTTTTTATTTAAAACTGGATAAGATCTATTACAATGACACAAAACGAAATTTTACACAAAATAACTGAAAATTTTGCCTGCCTATCAACTGTCTGGTACAAAATTATATTATTATTGAATATATGAAAAGTAGGTACCTCAGTACATGGTTGGACATACTGAGGTCAGTTAATGAATTTATTTAAAAAAATATATGAAACCACACGAGCAATATTTTTCCATATCCAGTCAAGCGCCAGATAATAACATAATTATTTTATTCGAAATATTCGTGGATATGGCTTAAGCTCATAGGCCATAGCTACAAATTATAGTGTGATGTAGAAACGCTAAGTGTTAAATATTATTTAATCCAAATCATTCAAAAATAAAATTCTTACTTATCCTACGTGGAGCTAAAAATAGGATAACTAGAAAAACTTTCTCATACAAAATCTCGCGACAAAAATCGCACCTTATCTATACATTTTAATGGAAACCATTAACGTATCTTTAAAGAAAATTAATTTTCTTTACAATATGGATACGCTTTCTTTCGCAGGATATCATGTTTATTGTATTTATTGCCATCAGAGTTTAAATTGTAGAATTTAATTCAGACGATTTAAATTCTTCAACAACATTAAAATCATTAAAATCAAAATGACTACAAAATACTTAAAATTGATTAGTAAAATTAAATTAATAACTCAATTTTCATTAGTAAAATTGCTATTATACCAATATATTATTTTCTTAGTAGTTAAACGAGGTAAACATATTACTTTAAAAATGAAATATTTCCCGTCTTTTTCCAGTTAACTGGTCTCCCAGCTGAACTGTACCAGTCTGTTGAATGTTTCAGAAAGAAAAATATTATTAAGTCCTGTCCTACCCTTAGAGCTTTTATTCATCGACTATACTATTTTATATATTTTTACAAAATGCCGGGCATTATATATCCTAAAAAAACATATCACTTGACAATATTGAAAAGTCACTTTTCAGTGAACTAATTCATATCCCTTTAATGTTCTTTATATGTGAACGAATGAATTAATATTGGGGTAAGTTTTAAATGCTCGGATTTTTCAATATTCGGAATGATGTAAAATTGAGAGTTTTGTTTTTTATATTCGAAAATTACATTTTTAAACTCATCCCAATATCGATACACGATTTATTTCACAATGAAAAGGAATTTAAGGCGCTGAGTTATATTCGTATGACATCATCAAACATAATTGAATGATCAAACTGCTTATAAAATATCACGCCGAGTATTAAAATAAACTTTTTGAAGTAAAATTTTTTTGGACACGAGTGTAAATTCAAACGAACAAAGGCCACCGCCACATAAATTCATATTACTTTCACTACAATACATATATGCATTGTGTATTAGGGTGTGTCATTTTTTCAACATTTGAGTTTTCTAATTTAATACTACCTACTCAAAAATCGCTTCTTCTTGTGGAACCAAATATTGCATTTAGAGTTTTCATTAAAACTGGCTCGCTCGCTTGAATCGTAGAGTTATTAGAAAATGATTTTTGTTTTTGTGGTTAGGACTCTCGCCTTGTGATCCAAATGTCGCGGTTTTGAACCTCAGTCCAGAACAGCAAAATAGTCCTATTTTCATCGTACAAGCGTTTAGCTTGTCTAAAATATTATAAAAGTTATTTATCATTCAGGTCACTTATAAAAATAATATATTCAATGTTCATAAACGTTTAATCATTTAGGTACTTGTGTATTTTAAAAAAATCTGTGAATCTCGCCACTTATTTTTTGATGCTGGTCATTTAGCTGTCGTTGCGCATTCATGGTACCTACTGTGAAATAGTTTTGACGTTTTTGCTTTCTTTAATTTATTAATTAAACTGTACACATATTTTTATGAAAAAGTTACATTCCATTTCGAATCAAGTCGCAGAATTTATATTGCGGAAGAATAGTAGACGACTAAATGCACGGCGATGAATATTAAATATACATTTAAAAACAACGTCAAGCAATCGGCGAAAGTCGGTTGCAAACGCCAACGGTCACGTAGCAGCCACTATCGGTCGTGGAGTGGCATTATAGTTGCCCGTAGGGCCTAGCAACAAGCATTGAACGAGAACTAACGGCCTAACTGCAGACACCATCCAGCGACAACTATCGGTGATAGCTGATTGCTTAACTGTTTGATAAATACTATTGTTCTAATAATATAAAAAACAGTCACCGCAAGTTTATAATCATTTTGACAGTTTGTTTGCGTTTAATATCTGCGTTCGTTAGGCAGACATTTTTTTAGTAACTAAGCAAATTTTTATTTTGTAACGAATGTGAGTAATTCTGATAATTAAAAGGAAACATCACTTTATCTCCTCCTACAAATCACAAAAAAGTATATTGTTTAAGTGAAACTGGAAAAGAAATTTTTTGTAGTTATAAACGCAAGGCAACTTTTGATAACTATAACGTTAAAAAATATAATACATTTTTCGCCATACATAGTGACACACCCTATTGTCTATTGTAGTTATATGCTTTATCTGCTACTCCCCGCTACGGATCAGAATAATGCGATAATTCAAATTCGAATATTCGAATCATGGAAAAACTAAATTATTTTTACAGTTAAAATCACTTCATTTTTAATATTTATCTAACTTATTATTTAATAACTAATCATGTACACAGTTCAATTTAAATGATTAAAATTTCCAATAAATAAATCTGTGAAATAATACCTATATAAAATATATATTTTTCTGTTTGTGTATGGTCAAACTTGTTACAGCACACCCCCGCCAATGTCGTCGTCTCGTTTCCGGGAACCCCGAGCCTTATTCCTTTCAGAAGGCTTCCCCACCGAGGTTGTATTCCCACCCCCGTATCTTATTTCACCTGTACGACTTCCCACTTGATTAAGCTCGGGCCATGCGGCCTTTGAGGCCAGCACTTTTATGATTGTACCAATCTGGCCGTTAACCGCTGTACGTGGGGAGAGAAAGTTTGGCTATTTAGTGTGACTTCGTCCATAGGCGAGGGGCCTCATTTTAAAGGACATTTTCGACAAGTTTTTTTATAGACAACTGGAGACCACTTATGTTGTAATTTTTTTTATGTAATATTAAACTATTTATGAAATTAGTATAATATACTTCTTCAATAATAGCACAATAATTTTATGGTAATAATAGCACAATAACATAATTTTTGTTAATAAATAGGAAAAATTTATATAAAACTATTATTTAGTATTAAATTTAAAAAGCAAGATAAAATATAAAAAACCAAGTCCTTTTTGCAAATTGAAAAATTTGGTTTCACATTAGTTCTTAATTATTTATTAAACTCTCATTTATTCATATTTTGTTTTTGTTAATATCTATACATTATTTTTTTACCCCTTATCCTATTGAATAATCCTGTAATAGGATAATGGATCCCTGCACTGCATCAAAGGTTCCAACTTTTCCTGTTTTGGGCTTCGCTCTCCACGTCAACCCAATTTACTTGCAATCTCGCTTTGCAGCTGTCCTTCAACTGTCTTCGCCAGCTCCTCCTAAGATTCCCCTTGGTCTTCTACCTTTTGGTCTTGTCTGGAATATCCGCTTTAGCAGTCTATCTGCCGACATCCGCCAGATATGTCCCAGCCACTTCACAATAAGGATTCTACTTCGAGACATTCTCTTATTTGAGTATTTCTTATTCTGTCCCTTCAGGTAACTCCTACTATTCCCCGTCGAAATTCCATCTCGATGGTTCGTTACTTTGAGCGTGTTCTTTCGGTCAAGATCCAGGGCCGTACAATAGGGTTGCCTGAAAACTGATTTATATACTGCCAACTTTGCTCGCTGGCTGAGCTTTGCTTTTCTAAGTACGGGATAATACAGGGATTGTGCTACCAGGCTTGCGGATCCTATCATCTAGTTCACTTTCTTGGTTTCCATCCTGAGATGTTATTACACCGAGGTATTTGAAACTGTTTACCTGTTCTGGCACGTTGTTTCATTGATCTTCGCTTCTGCCAATCACTATAATTTCGGATTTATCAGTGCGATTTGTTTCCTCGTCACATTTGTCAATGGCTATTTGTAACTCCTCTGGTGATTTTACCAGCAAGGCGATGTCATCTGCAAATAACAGTCTCCCCACTTCTACTTCCCCGATGATCACCCAATTGCATGAAAAATGCTGTTTCGGTTGATCTTGTCCATAAATATCGTGAATAAGATAGGCGACATTGGAAATTCTTGTCTGAGCCCTGTCTTGATAGTCAATTCGTTTGACTTGCTATTCTAACACAATATTTACTTTCCTTATATAAGGCTTGGATTGATGCTAATAGATTGTCGTCTATACCATATTCCTGTATAAAACTCCATAGTGACTGACGTGGAACTCTATCATACGTCTTTTCTAAATCTAAAAATACTATTTTTATTAGCTTAGGAAACTCCCATGACTTTTCAATAGCTTTTGCAGGGTGAATAACTGGTCTTTTTTCCCTCTTTCACTCCTAAAGCTACATTACTCTTCCTGTATTTTCCCTTTGTGATGCTTTGACATTATTTTTTTAGGAGATTCTAGTCCACGCAATATTCATTATCGAGTAAGCCATGGTCTAACTAAGAACTTTAATCATTTATGTCCTTATCTCGTCTGTTCCGGCTGCCTTACTGTTTTTCGCAATCAGAACCATCGCTGTCATTTCCGCAAGTGTTATGTTTAAAGCTTCCTCCCTATTAGGGTGAATAGTCCTCAATACACGAGTTCCTGATACTTTCAGAAAGTCTTCGAAGTACTGATTCTTCCTTCCAAGGATACCGTTTTCAACTTTTATTAGGTTGCCATCTTTTGCTCTGATACTTTTAACAGTCGTGGTATTTTTACTTTTGCGTTGTCTCCTCACTGTCTGCCAGAAAGACTTTTGCGCCCCTTGGAATTCTTCCTCTAACTCCTGCCCAAATTCTTCCCATGCTTGGATTTTTGCGGCTGCCACTATAGTCCTTTTCTATTTATGTAATCCACGTAGTTACTTGTCGTCTAGTTTTCAATCCGTAGGTTGTACGCTTGTTTCTTTTTCTCCACTGCCCTTCGAGTATCTTCGTTCCACCATGGATTACTTTTCTGAAACTTATACGAACCTACTCGTTTGTTACCGCATGTTACTTCTGCTGCCTAAATTACCGTGTCTCGGAAGCATTTCCTTTCATTTTCCACATCCCCGGGGACATGGAAATCCTTTCAAAACAAAAAAAAACTCTCAACTTCCATCTTCTCAGCAAACGCCTAACGCGTTTCGTTATCTGCCAATTTTTGGTAGCTAATTTTTCTCATGACCTGGTTTTTCCCATGTAAAAAACGAATTTTTACATTCACTTCGTTTTTCCATCTTATATCGCAGTTGACCAGTTGTGATCTATTGTTAGCTTTGGGCCTTGTTCAGTTCTAGCATTTGTCACTTTACGTCTTAGGCCCGGTTATTTTCAGTTATATTAAAGTAAAAGTTCGTTTAAAGCATAGATTTTTACAGAAACGGATCATTTGATTGGTAGAGTATGCAAAAATCTATGCTTTAAATTAACTTTTATTTTAATTCATCTTGAAGCAACCGGGCCTTAGTCCCTCTGATATTACCACGAAGTCGATTAGCGACCAATTTGTTTTTTTATTTTTTGTTTTCTCTACTCGTTTTTGAATTTACGAATATTTGTGTATGTCTTTATGCGGAAAGAACGTATTCATAATGGACACACTTTTGCTCGCACATAAATCTAGCAACATTTGCCCCTGCGTGTTGACATTTTGTACCTCGTGCCACGTCTTGAAGTCTCCTAACATTATTATTGCATCAGTGCTCGGAATTGTTCTCTAGATTTCTTTTAACTCATCTATAAATACGGCGTAGTCCCTTATAGAGTTCGGGATATCACTGATATCACTGACACTGGTTTGCTCTGGAACTCGATCCGTAGCACTGCCATTCTATCACTAACGGGTCACCATTCCAGGATATAGTCGGATAAATTTTCGCTCAGCGTAATCCTAACATCCGATTGAGCTCTATCGTATTCACTCTCAAGTAATATAGCCGCCATCTTGGATTTCTCACTCGCGAACCGTTTCGTTTAGACTTGGTAGACGAAACTCTGCACACATCAATCTTACTTTGCGCTAATTCAACGGCCAGTTCGCACTCTTTTCCACTAAGCAAAGTCACATTCCATATTACGACTCTTATTCTGTGCATTTAGCTTTTATTTTGACCCCCATTTTGCCCCATTAAGAGCTGTGGTCAGTAGATCGTTATACGGCGTTTCGTTCGCGAGCGCGTCCGACCGCCACAATGCGTCCGCTGTGCCACGCGTGTTGTTGTGAACTTTCTACACATTAATTTTTATTATATCTTGTGTTCTGATGAAGAGTTTGTGGCCCCAAAACACACAGATAATTCAATAAGTAATGGTTATATACACGGTGTTATATACAACTTTTTTTCTAACCCAATAAATCGACTTAATTTTTATTGTAATACGCCATATAAAAATTGAAAGTAATCAATATTTTGTTATCTCTTTTGCACCTAAAAGTTCTCCTAATCAACTATCTAATTTCGAATGTCTGTCTCTGAACTGGAACTCAGTTTCAGTTTCAGTGCCGATAAATCAGCGTTTATTAGCTAAGTAAATTTTGTAACAGCTTGAATCAAAACATTATTAATGGTATGAATTATTAACGGAAGATGCTGAGTTTAAGAATAAGATTGCAACAAATACAATATGCAATTTTTTGTACGCAGACCTTTATCGTTACCTACCTCGCTAGGAACGTAAAAGTACCTATTCTGAGGCAAGTAGCCACTCCATTCATTGTGACTCCATTTAAATATCTAATTTCTTGGTTATGTTATTAGAAGAATAAAGAGGGAAATAAAGTAAAGTAAACTAGAATAAACATACATGAACAAACAAAAAGTGTAAATAAGTAAATAAATACCAAGGTAGATAGTATAAGAACAAAAGTATAGACAGAGTAAGTGTCATAAATGAGTGACTTTGATCATCGGAGTACCTCTTCCAGTGTCTTTTACTTTTTATTTTAAAGATAATTATATTACTTCTTTATGCAGACCTCATTTCTCCAACAACAACAATGATGATTAGTCGCTAATGAGACTCCCGAATGTAATACGTTAATCAACATGCAACTCATGTTACACGCGAGGGTAGTTATAAATTAATATTATTTTCCTTGATTTTTCACGAGTATGCGGCTAGTCACAAATCATATATTTATGTAGCCTGCTGTGATAGTATTCCTATAAATTTAACTATAAATAATGTTTAAAGTTAAAAATAAAATTAATAGTTAATACGTTTACATGGTAATCGATAATTAATTGACATAGTTCTAAAGGTTTATCTGTTGTTATTTCTATTAATGTTTTAAATCCGTTCATGGATGATCACAAAACAGGCAGATACATACAAATGTAGAGTGTTTTCTGTGATTTTTTTCGCTTTATTTCAATGAGTACATCAATTTCCTTTTAAATTTCCTTACACGTGATACGCAGAATGAAATTGGAATTAAAAACATTATTCTAAATTTTTGTATAATTTTTTGAAACCATGGAATTTGAATTTACACCGTTAATGACTATTAAATCTTTTCAGATTTCAATAGTCTAGTCTACACAGATTGCCTACATAACATGAATCTATGCCTATCGCTGCCAAGTTTTCAATCCACTTTTAACCTCTCCTTAACAGAAAAATACGCGTAATACTGGCTGATCTCACGGTCAAGTGAATGTTGTATTCCTTGTAAATTATGACCTTTGGGTTCGCGAGGGTCAGTGGAGGGGTCGAGAGGGGATGAAAGCGGAAATGGGGATGTAGAAGGTTGCGGTGGGCGGACTGGACTCCCTGATATATGATAGTTTAAACATAGGCTGCCGTGCATGCTCGGTGGACTGGGGGCGGTCGGGGTCAAATGTCGGAAACCGCTGATTCGACATTTAGAAGGATAAGAATCGAATTACTCAATCGGTGATACTTTCCATTCGGGAAAGGTTGAAATCCATTCAATAATAATAACTTTATTATATTCTTAAAAAAATAGTATTATCCCGAAAGAAAGATATCGTTTTACCTAAATTGGAATTATCAGGCTTTGAGAAACCACACAGTTTTGTAACCTAACGGGAATCGAACCCCTATACGAGAAGCTAGTTCAAAGACAAGAAATTGAATGTGTTGGCAACTTTGGCTAACTTTGTTGAAATCCATTTTAATAATAATGAATAAAACATTATTTTTTTCCACCATTTTATTTTTGAGAATAACACAACATGTGTTTCCGAAAGATGTGTCATTCTCAAAAATAAAATAGTGGAAAAAACATAGTTTTAGTGTTTTATTCATAATTATAGTTCAAAGATATTGCTTGTTTGATTTATATGCATACTTAGTTTAATAAATTTTATATGTCGCATACATATAATATTAGTGACTTTATTTTTAATAAAATAATAATAATTATAATTGGATAATTTATATAGCACCGTTTTTGTGAGTTTTCATCTCAACACGAATATTTATGCAAAAATATAATCTTAATATGATACTAACTAACTAACTAACTAACCATCACGCCGTTTCCCTACAGGGGTAGGCAGAGAGGATTGAACGCCACACTCTTCTATCCTGGCACACCACTTTTGCTTCGGCCACATTCATACATCTTCTCATACACGTTCTACGGTTGTTGCGGCTTTTAACAGGGCCATCCTCAAATACTTGTAGTACCTGATCGTGCCAGGTCTTTCGCGGACGCCCTCTATTCCTGTTGCCTTCAACATTCCCCTCATATATTTTCTTAACCATCCTTTCCTCGTTCATACGTTACACATGACCAAACCATCTCAGCACTCCTTTCTTTATTCTATCTACCACACTACAGCCAGCATTGCATTCACTTCTAATTTGTTCATTCCTCACTCTATCGACCAAAGATTTTCCACACAAGCGTCTTAGTAACCGCATTTCCACCGCATTCAGTCTACTTTCATTCCTCTTTTGCCAATTCCAGGCTTCGCTTCCATACATAAGGGTTGGTTGGTTGATACGTAAATAATATTGATAATAAAAATGTAAAAAACATATGATATATCCGGCTCAATTAATATATTGTAACACTGTCTCATCAAAAACAACATGCATATATTAGTGCATTGAACAATATAAAACATCACAGAATTTGTTATTTAGTTTGGGAGTTTTAGGCATAAGTGCATCAATATAAGACTTTTTTTAAACATATTCACATGAAATAGCACCAATGACCAGGACGACAAGAAGGAACATGTTACGAAATCAATTCAGTCAAGTCTGGAACGTCCTTGTCTTTGTTATATTCAATTTTACTTTTGCTTTGTTTCTTTGCCATTTATTATCTTATTTTTTCTTTTTTTTACAGTTTATCTATTTATTCATTTTATAGCATAGAATTAATGAAACATTATAAACAGCAATTTTTTGAAAAGTAGATTCACGACTTATTATATGAAATTGCTATTGCTATGTTTGAGTCGGTGTTTTTTTTTGCTCGGATTTTTCCAACATTTCAAAACGTGTAGTGTATACCTAATAATGGACATACGAAGGATTCAGGAAATACAAGCGCACCAGGAATTCTCAACTTATTCGCATTTCTTTACACAATTTTCCTTTCATAACTTCATACGACCCCATCCCCCTGTGCCCGGGAAAGGAAACTGGAAAGGCTCCCGGTCAATTGAATACTTCCCGTCAGGCAATAAAGAGCGAACCTTTCTACCCTCGGCTGTGTGTCGTTAATAAAACCCAATAAGTATATAGGGACGGACATGTGCCGTGAATATCAATGGGATAACGTTTCTCATATTTGATATCTGAATAAACAAAAATGAGCCGCTAGCGCCGCGTCCTTCTTGGAAAACAAAACTTATCGCTTTCGATGAATTCTGAATAATATAAAGGTTTATATAATATTATCAACCACTCTTAACCGCATATTAATTTTGTATTTCTTATGAAAAATTAACATGTAAATTTAGTAAAATAATATATTGTTTAAATAATTATACTTAATTGGAAAAATAACTTAATACCACGTCGTTTCCCCGGGAGGTTAGGTAGAGATGAAGGAGCGCCACACTCTTTTTGCCTAATACACAACTCTTTTTTTCCACATCTTCGCAAGCAAGTTGGTTTTTGAGGTTTCTAATAGGAACATTATCCGATATCTAGTTTATACTGTCACGCTAAGCCTTCCGCGGCCGTTCTATATTTCTAATGCAACAACTCTTGAGATATATATATATATGTTAATTCGAAGGCTTTCACGGGTACAATATGTGTTAGTTCTAACTACTTTGGGGGTAACCCGCGTCAAATTCTGGTCGTCAGGACCAGTCGTCCGGACCCAAACGGTTGTACGCTTTTTGGAGAAGCAGTTCATCGACAAGGCGCCCTGAAGATGAACAGTGAGATCTGTTAGAAACGTCGGCAGACGACTGGTCCTGACGGCCAGAATTTGACGCGGGTTACCCCCAAAGTAGTTAGAACTAACATAGATATATATAATATATCTATATATATATATATATATCTTTCTATATATAGATTATATATATCCAGGAAGTAGTGCACAGAGACAGGCGACGCCACGCCAGACGGGTCTCTATCATAGCATCTAGTCTACCTGCGCTGCGGGTCAGCAGTTTCTCTGGTCCTTATTTTACTTATAACCTGTACACCACATTTGCTTCCGGGAGCTTAACACCATTTAGATAAACATCAATAATAAATACACTGTTTAATTTTACGAACTCCTAACCTTTCCTAAATATATATTTCTCCTTACCCAATCGTCCAACAAATTAAGCATCCTTTTTGAAATCCTGTTTTATTTTTATATAATTAGTTCAATCTTTACTTTATTTTTGCAACGATGGTCTAAGCTGTTTTGTGTTTTTTGTGTGATTGTGCTATTGGTATTTGATTGTAAGGACGGTTAATAACTGAGATTCATCTGTGGTCTAGTTACCATTGAATTGCGATCAGTTACCAATAATCAATTCAACTAGATACGACTCTCAAATAACGGTCACACAATCATGGTTTAAAAATGGTTTTGCACTTTTGTTCTTCCTCAACTAGCTACAGATTATCTTCCATCTTCCATCAGTGTCGGTACCAAAACTTCATTGTGTACTGCTAATCTTATCTGTCGACATGTTTCTCTTAAAAATCGATCCATCTAATTGGATGATTAACAGTTAACTCTAAAATATCATTATATAATAAATAGCGTCAGTGCATAAAAAAGAAAAATTAATTTTAGTATAAATTATACGATTCAAATCGCCATTCACCTTATTCCCTGCAGTTTTTTTCAAAGGCCATACTGAGAATTATATCTTAATAAATATGTAAATCGCACTTTATTTTAGAAGGAGATTAATTATGCAAGTTTAAATACTTTAACTAAACTATCAATGTGTCTTAAATATACCCAAGGGGGGACCATCTTCTGCCGTGGCTTGACCACCATTCCAATAGGAGGAGTTTAGTTCATCTGTGTAAATTTTTATACTCTATGGAGATACATAATGTTAGTCTTGTGTAAATTTCATTTTCAAAACGCTATTATCTTGACAGCAAATATTTTTTACCAAGGACAGATTTTTCTGTTTATCTTTCTTATTATTTAATTTACTTGTTTTAAATATCGTACGACTGTGGCTTAAAATTCACCTTCATAATAAAATGGGTTTCCATTGAGAATAAATATATGATTATATTAGACAATTATTATTTTACTAGCTGTAGCCCATAAAAAATAACAAAACATTGGTTCGCATCTTTGCTAAGGCCTTGTATATTATATAGTATATTTTTGACGCTCCACGGAGATGCGGCGACAGCAACATGCATTAAACGGCCGGTTCGGGTTTGCTGGCCCGGGGTTCAAGCCACATCTTTTTTTTAGCAGTGAATTCGAAGACATTACATCCGTTACACGAAGCTATGGACAGACAGATGGACAGACAAGGAAATTATTATATTTAGATATTATATAAGATACATACGTATTATTCTGCTTCTTCAGACCACGTCTATCTACTATTGGATAACGATTCCACTTAATTGCCGCCATTCCTCTCTATCATCAGCCCTCCCCACCCAGCTGCTACCTTTTTTTCGACCTTCCTTTCTTATGTCATCGGTCTAGCCAGCTGGGGGATGACTTACATACGAGGCTTCCATTCTAACACTTTTTTACTTCAGCCTTTGCCATTTCTTCTGTTGGGATACCTAGCCCGCTGCGATTGGAACTGGCCCTCTAAATTATAAAAAAATTATACTTTTTTCATGCGAATATTTATATTTTTTATTTAACTTTAATATCGTTATTTTATTATATAGGTTTTTATTATAAAAAATTGTAATAAATATTGAATAATTATTTTTTACAGAACAAAACAACTGTGTTTTTTAATTACATAATAAAATATGTATGATAGAATGATCTGCAAGTTTTTAGGTGCCATAGCAGGTAATTTGCGAGGAATGATTTTGAAAATTATCCGTAATAAAAATATTTTTCAGTTATTTTATTATTAATTTAAGGTTTATTTCAATTTACTTAATTGAGTTAATAAAAAAAAATTAAGATAAATTATAGAAGTCTCACTGAGATGAAGCTATTTGTATGGGAAACGCTAGTAATGATACCTCTGTATTTGAAAAAAAATAATATCCAAAATTAAAAAAAAAATCAATGCACTCACCGAGGTTTACTCACTTAAAATGTACTAAATTCTAGATCTTATGTAAGTATCCCATCCATGTTTCATTATATAAGAAACATAACCATCCCAAAATCATGTTTCCTATAAATTTATATGCTATGTTTCCTATAAAATATCGAATTCAGTACACTATAAATTTGTAATCTTCGATGACCGCGTTCAATTTTATCCCCTACATATGTGGGGTATAAAAGCAAAGGCAGCAAAATAAAAAAATGAAATGTTTTAAATGCAGTTACCGAAGATTAGTAATTTAAAATGTATTGAAAACTAGATTTTATTATCTATCCCTTCCAAAATAATGTTTCCTTTATAGACTATTTTCCCGCTGACTAAACAATTAATAAAATGGTGCAAAAAAAGTCTAAAATTTACAATAATTTATGTAATAAGACATACATATTTTGTGATCTTGGGCAAGCCTAAAACTACATTCAAGACTCCACTAAGTTTTAGGAGTCAACAGCCATCTCGGTATATTTTCCTGAACAGCAGCAATGGCCTGTACCATATTTCTCTCTTCCCACGACTGGCCCGAAGTCTTTCTTACGTAACGACCCATTCCTAAGGACGAAAAATAGAATGAGATAGCTGTAGCCTAATATTGTTTTACAAACGTGAGGCGACACAAACCGTGCCACGCGCGATCGCAAAATTAATTTTTAAAATTGTTCAAAATTATCGTCACATGAAATATGATTATTACACGACAATTGAGCATTTTAAAATAACAATATACTAAATTAACAGTTATTATTTAATATTATTTCAACATTGAGCGAAGTATAATCTACTATCATGCCGTTTCTGTGGTGATGTTAGTAGTAAAAATATAGCGGAACCTTTTTTTGTCATAATGCATATCTAGGCCTGTATATATAAATAGAATGAGATAGCAGTAGCCTGATAATGTTTTACAAACATGAGACGACACGAACCATGCCATGCGCCATCGCAAAGCAAAATGAACTTTTAAAATTGTTCAAAAATCATCGTCACCTAAAATAAATATGATTGTTTTAAGGCATTGAACAAATAAACATTGAAAAAATTAATATTATGCCTTACAAACGTAAACACTATTTTATTATAACAACATACTTGTTTGTTAACTAAAATAATTGCATAAGGTAGCGGTATCGTTGCTAAATTTTACAGATGAAAATATTTTATATCTAAACTCAATAAATGAGTTATAGAACATTACAATTGTATACTTATTTTATGTATTGGTTAATTTAATATAAATAAGTTAATTTAATTTAATATAAATAGTTATTTAGCGAAAATTTTGTCACTTACGTTTTGTGTACAAATATACATTTTGCATTTACGACTAACCATATTGCATATTTAGTATATTCTTCTCCTTACAAACAATAACCCGTCAAAATTAACGTACTACGTATTCGAATTTTAGCATTACATTTAATGTAATAATTATCTTCTAGTGGAATATAAATCAAAATTCTATTATACGAAATCAATAATTTTTTATAAAAAAATGAAAATTTTTGTATTTATATATTTTTTAAATTTATTTTTTGGTCAATGTGGAAGTGTTCTCGAAAAATACATCTTGATAGAGAGTATTCATTATTGTGTAGGGAATTCAATTTATTTCGGCCGCTAGTTATGGCTTTAAGATGTGAACACAGAGCCATCTACCTTAGCATAGCGTCTTGTTGGCGTTAGTTATGGACATTTTTTCATAGAGAATTACGTATTTTTTTAAAATTATATTTTATTTTACGCTTCAACAGGCCAACAGGCCCAATTACAGACGCTCAACACATTACGAAACACCCAGGCTTGAGTTAATCGTGGATTAATTATGACCTCACCGGAAATCGAACTCGGAACCCTCGGTGTGAGAAACAAGTGTCATGCCCACTGGGCTACGAGGCCGAGGGCGAGGCTATGAGAGCTTTTGATTAAATATTGAGCTCTTTTAGGTTCGAATTACAAGAGCAGTTCAGGAAGTTACTTGTACTCGAATTATACGTGCCGTGTTTAATATTTTTGTAAGATGTAATGTGAATACGAATGTCAAATTAATTGAAATATAAAAACGTTTTGAAATAAAATTGGTGTGCACCAAATTGTTATTTTTGAAATTTTCATTTACACAAAACGAAACAAGTTTTACGAATCGCGTCTTCTGCCGTCAAACTTTACGACGTACAAGCCGATAGAGCCAAGATTTTACAAGGCGCACTTCAAATTCACATCAGGAGCTGACAAATAGCCTCCATCCACCCCGCGCGCCGTCTCCGCCGGGCCCCTGAGTTCTCGTACATGTTTACGTAAAATAGAAAGTTATTGGTTCTTTTACAGATATTGGCACGTTTTTTATAAAATAACCCGTCACTCAACAACACTCGAGTTGGGAGCAATACAAACAAGATGGTTAAATTCATACATAGCGCAAAACATTTTCGAGGTAGTTTTCAAAATCACATGTACTTCTTACCAATAAATGGTTGTGTTAGATACTACTACTATTAATATTAACTTCTGTTAGATACTCATACTACGGCACAATAATCTTATTGAAATGGTGACGGTAAGGAACGAAATCTAAATATAATCATTTCGTTATCTATCTATCTTGCTGGATGAAGATAATTAGAGTGTGACAAGCAATCAGCGCGCACCCCGCAATACGCAACGGTCGCCTACAAAATGACCGTGATTTTCACGGGCGTGGGGCTAGTTGAAAAAAAAATCAGTCGCCGGACACAAACTTAACTCTAACTCGAGAATATTCAACTTGTCTCTGGTACACTTTATTCCCGTTGTTTCTATCGCACAGACTCACTACTAGAATACTCGCATGTAGCTATTCTTTCGTCTTATTTTATCTATCGCGCGACTCAAAAACAGTACTTTTGCCAATTCGCGCCCAATAAACCCAATGCCATGGCACATAATCACGATTTTTATTTAATGTTAATGTTCTATACCTCTTAAAAACCTTTGTATATCTATCATCACTCTTGGTTCTACAACCCCTGGTGGTCTTGGCCTCATTAAGAGTCTTCCTCCACTCATATCGGTTTTGTGCCAGCTTTCTTCAGTTCAGGAGCTCCAAGCAGATATGTCTTTGAGGACGTTGTCGCCCCATCTTAATTTTGACCTTCCTAAGCTCCTTCGCTTTATCAGTCTTGAGTTCAGAGAAGCTTTTGTGTATCTATAGGTATTTATTAAATAGATTAAATACCTCTTATTTCATTCGTCCGGCCGCCCAAGCTGGAAAATCTAGCAACAAAAGAAACCATATGTAAAAACGATTCACTTACTGTCGAATCGTGGTTTAATCTACATAAGTGTTTTTTTTTTTGGAAAACCTTTTCGAATTTAACTGTAAATGGTTACGGAATTAATTATTAATACATTAATTAATTACATAGGAACCATATGTTTTTCCGAGAGATAATTCTCGACGTTTCGTTGAAGTCGTATTCTACGTCATCAGGAGAATGACCTGTATCCGGGGAGGTATAGGGCGGACTGATTATTGTTTCCATGTCCGGGGGAGTAAATAATATGCACTTTGTTGTGGAGTGTTCACTTCTTCTACGATAGAGATCGCCAGTGTGCAATAAGTACTAATTACGTCGGCGGACTTTTCTGCGACGTCTCTCAAAGAACTCGACAACTTATAGTTTAAATATTGAAAATTTTGATGAAGTGTTTAGAACATAAATATTTTTTGTAATGTTATTTTTTGTTTTGAAAAAATAAACGTCAAGAGGTGATAAAAGGGAAGATTTTGAGAAAATGGAGAGTATTTTTTAGACATTACTCGAATCGGTTGGTCAAAGAGCATTTATTAGCGCATTCTCGCTAATAAATGCTCTATAAATTTTTCAAAGCAGTAATACGTAGCTTTGTGTCTGTTATTTCATATTTTTATTCCTTTTTGATCGCTATATTTTGAAGAATTCTCCTTTTTGTCACTTAACTTATAAATTTCATTTCGTGTTTTAATTCGTTGTTTTGTACGATAAAAGAATTAGTGGGTTCCAGCCGGGATCAGGGAAGAAATTTGAGAGTCGTGCAGACATTAATCAGTTTATTTTCCCGGGGCTGGAACGAACTATAGGTATGGAAGTCTTTGGGTGTTCGTAAGCCAGCCGTACGATAGGTCGTAAGCCCTATCGACACCCAAGGACTTCCATACCTACTTTCCCATAAAAATATAATTTCGTCTTTGTGAGACATCTATAATATATTGATTGATTAATCATGTCCCTGTGACAAAAATCCAGTACTGTTCTGAAAAATTTGGACAAACTCAAAATATTCAAAAAGTAACCTGTGTTATATTTAAATCCAGTAGTCACCGCTCGCACGCAATTTTCAGTGTATGATTAGCGCGTGATAGATATATAATTCTATAAAATAGTTCTAACGTATATATCTTGTACATCAGGAAAAACGTATAAACTTATTTATTTTCAAAAAAAATACTCATTTGTAAAACTTACTTTATTTTATAACAGACTTTAATCCTCCACAATCCGAATAAACTCGTTATATAGATACTTTATTTATTTAAAGTGTTCACGAAAGATATTAAAATGATTTTGCACAAAATACCACACACACTTATAATTGCCCACATTACCCTTCATATATCGAACTTCGTATTCAGCATACAAACTTTGGGGTAGTGATATTGAAATTTGAGATATCATTGAATGGCTTACGTAAATATTTTCTCCTCTCCTACATTTTTCAGAAAACAGAAGCCAAACACTGAATTCCGAAGCATGCCAAAGTGATCCGAGGCTTTCGGTTAGTATTTCTTATCTATCCCAAATGTGCGTGCCCTGTGTGCGAAACTTGGTGAACATACATAGAATCTCTCTTTTTATATTAATATGAACAAAGAAAAGGACAAAAGGAGTAAAGTGTAGAGAGGATGTCAAAAGGAGTTATGGTTTTGTATAATCAAGATAGAAAACGGTGTTAACAATAATACTTTTCAGCGAGTGTTAATCTACGAAACCGCAGTAAATGTTTTCATTTAAAAATTAAATAAACTTTCAGCAGAAAAGTAAGAATATTTCATGAATAGAAACGTATATTTTATGAACAGAAAATTTTATATTGTCAAATATGTTATGCTTAGTTTCATTATTTTGAGAATTTTATATATTATAGTACATTAATATAAATCATAGTTACTATTTGTACGACAATAATTTTTCATAGCAGTAGGCGTACACAAAGAAATCGTTTGCATAAAAAACTGGACTGAAGTGCATTCGAATGTTTTGCATAGCGAACATTCAAGAGTAGTTATTAATTGCACTGAAAAATATTAAGGTTAAGAGTGTCTCCTCTTGGGGGACAAGCAACCGTTGGAGAGAGACGTGGGTATATAGTGGAATTCTAAAGTGACTGAATAAAACATTAATCAAATGTGAGAAAACGCGAGCGCGAACAAAAATTAACGGTAAAAATGTTGAAACACTTTTGGGGCAGAAATGGATAGAAAAAGCTGATAATTGAATATTCTCATACATTAATCGTAAAATTACCATTTTTTTATTTTTTATCAATTAATTTATGTACACACCCCCATGCAGGTAAATACCACTACACACTAGGTATAAGCATGTAATAATATTTACATGCTTGTGTGATTGTCCTGACGAAGAAAGGGGTACGTTTCGTAGACTAAAAATATCCGTAAGTGGTTATTTACTAACGTAACTAACATTTTGTTTCTAAATTTCAGTTCACAGAAAAGAAAACACAAAAAAGGATATTAGGATGAGACGTTATAAGTCTAGAAACGAGTTCAAATTTGATAATTTTATATTTATTAAAATGTACGCACAATTACAGATCTGTAGACAAACAAGGGATATTATTTAGTACTAGCGAACCATGCCTGATATATACAGAGGTGGTGAGGGAACGATTGGAGGAGGATTTTATTATATTCCGTAGACCCTGATGAGTAACGATGTATGCAAAACTGCATTATGTATGCAAAAATGATCAATGATGTGTGAGTGTTTGGCCATTCCAATCATTCAATTTTCCAAGTTTTTATTTTCTCAACAATTTATCTTTCTTCTTCATTTTTAGTTACGTCTTCACTTTTTAAGAGAATTGGAATTCCATCATTTCATTATTTTTTATTTCATGTTCTCGCCGCGCTCACAAATATTTAAAAAAAAATTTCTTCATTGATTAATTTTGATATAAATATTATTTTAACACAATTTTTTCAGATAAAGTATTTTCGAATAAATGTCACCTGTCCACATCTATTTTGACATTTCGAAATAATATTGTTACCGTTAACATGATTTTAGTTTGGAATTTAATTATTGTATTCGATATTTGATTGGCTTTACAGAAAAATATATTATATTGTGACGGGACGTGGCTGTAAGAGGCAAATGAAAAAACTGGAAATTAATTACCGATTTATTCATTATTTTAATAAATTAACAGTGTCGCTGGACACGAACTAAACTTGAACACTATTCTTTAATTCATATTATTTCTCAATTTATCATTCGTCCGTGAAACACTTTTGAACGCTTACAAGAATATTCCATTTTATCTCCACGTAAATACTTCTGCCAATATCTGTAGCTTCGATTAATCTGCGCTTTGGTAACAACGTGTTAAGTTTTATCACTGGTTACGTCGAGTTGGTTAAACTTAAAAACAACAATGATCGCCACGGCACTGGCTCCACTTTTTATATGAAACACGTTGGTTTTTCGAACCTCCGAGATAATTATTTTCATTTCTAGTGTTAGCGAGAATGTTTTTGCCGCTTCTAGACTGTTCCAGACATCCCCCGAATGTTGTAGATAATTCCATAATATTGTAGGGCATTCCAAAGGGTTCCATTGTGTTATATTATGTGACATATTACGAGGGATTCCGATCTTGTGTGTGATTTCTCCAAATGATATCATCATCATGCTACGATATGCTAACAAATGTCACTTAACAATATTGATTGAAACACGAAAAATTGTATTCGACTAGAACTGAAATATATATTTTACAATTACATGATACCGATAAAAAAATCACACATTTTACGATTCTGGTAAGTCTGCAATAATAATGTTACATATAACAATTTGATTTGTAATTACATAATGAAATTTCATATTTGCCATCTTGATTTCTATTACAAGAAAACTTGGAAGCGCTCCGAGATGTTTTAACATAAATGTTGGCATGCGTCTAAAATTGGTTTAATCTTTATTTACGATGGGCTTAAATATACCTCGAGGCGTTTGTTTCCAAACTTCAAAGGGTTTAAGAGCTTTACGTGGTCTTTAGACTGAAATATTTGACAGTTATAATATCGTTATTGTTATATGTTTGACAATAATTATTATTCTCCATATTAGATCGGAGAAAGATAAACAAATTTGAAGACGGTTCAAAACTCGCTTTAAACAGTATCTAATTAGTTATTATTGCTGAATAATATTTAGATTTTACATATATTTCCACTAATAACCCAATTACGGCTGAGATTTGATTTCTTGTGTGTATTAATTTAAATTAAATTGAAAAATTTATATTCATATAAATTAACTGATATTTCCTTGTTCACGTTTCAGTTCCTTATGTTTGACTTGTCTACAATATTACTACGTGCTTGTAAATTTTGAAACAATTACATAAAGGTCAAACGTAACGAAATGACGTTTTTACTTAAGGACTTTAAAATATAATAAGTATGAGTATACCTTATACCAACATGTTTTAGAGTCAATAGTTCCTTCATAAGAATACAATGTATACTTAAAGTAAATAATCTTTGTATAGACAATAACAATTATTTACGAAATAATTGTGCTATTACTAAAGAAGAAATTCTAAAAATTAAAAAAATTAACGTCTATTATTAAAAATACTCTTTATTTACTGGATTTTATTATGCAAGAATAAATAATTTAACTCCAAAATAAATGTGTCTTGAATATATGCGCGGGAGGATGTACTTCCGTTGTGCTCCAATTCCCTCGCCCAAGAAAGGCTTTATTTCAACTCTGTATAATTTTATACTGCGGTTGCAAGAAAGAAAAACGGCAAAAAAATAATCACATAATTTCTAAAATATTTATTCAAAGCTAGTCTCTAAACGTTCATATAATATTTTCCAGGTGTTCTGTGAAAACATTATTTTATGAATTTCTTTTTCTTATTGAGTCATTTAAAAATATTCAACAAACGATATGGCTCTTATTTTTTTACAGCTCTAATATAGAAATTTGATGTACTACAACTGATGATGGAAATATCGTTACGAGCTGAAATAAGTCACGTTGACCTATTAATTCCAATCAAAATATGCTGTGCAAATATGTCGATATTAAAGCGCACTGTTTGAGAGTTTTTTCTGTCTTTCCTTACAAAAAGAATTCCAATTTATGATTGTATATAAATGTAAATGTAAATATCTCAGTTCATGATATTTATGAATTTAAATCCCTACATTTTTTAATTATTTTGGTGGGTTAGATGCGTGAAGATAAGAATTCCTACCTATCCGGAAGAATTATTTCTTGTCAGCCTGTGTTTTGCAAGTGTCGCGTTTGTGGTAAGTGGATAAATATGTACAGCAGAGCCAAATAACTATAGAAAATTAATACGTGCAAATGATACTCATTGTTGGATGTTACAATTAATTAGAACAATTTCATAGGTTGTGGTTGCAAACGAGAACATTACTCGCTGTTGCTACAATGATCGGTGATCTGTTGATACAAATACTCTGACCCTGATTGGCCAAATTGTGTTTGGTGTAGGTATACGGCTAGGTTTCGCGGCGACTCCCAATCACCATATTATCATTAAAAAATGTATTACAATTTAAGACCCAATGGCAAGAAGTTGTTAACTATTTATTAACTATTCAAGTCAGAATATTACATTGTGTAAAGTGATCACTTAAGCCAACCATAAAGATAGGTCATAAGTCCTCTGTACACCCAAATGACTTCTATACCTACTTTTCCATAATAAATACAGTTTCGTCTCTGTGATATCTATAATATACATTAATTAACTATTCAAGTCATTTTGAGATAATTAGACATTTGCATTTCGCCTTTGAAAAATATGTTTTATTGCTAATTCAAGATTAATTTTTATTGATTTATGTCACTAAAATATCTAAAAAGTTTTTACAAAGTAAAAAAAAAAACGAATTTATGCACAAAAAATAAAAATATACTTATTTTCCCTAAAAAAATGTAGTAAACGACTCTTTTTTCGCTTCTTGTACTCATTTTCAATAGAACCTTTTTAAAATTAGTTAAACACGAACATCAAATAACCCTTCAAATGCTATCCGTTTTTACCATCCATTATCCAAAATTACAAAATACCTGGCATGTTAATTAATAATACAAAACATGGTTTGTATCATTTAAAATTATTGAAAAATAATATATAAGCATATATTACAATAGACTTCAAATAAAAACAAGTATATGATAGTACTGCCAGAGTAAAATTTATATCAACCGTAAATATTTCACTCAAATTAAAAGGCGTGTCAATTTCAGAATGATGGCATCAACATGTTATTATTATTGAAGATGACATGTTCTTCCCATTAGTAACTGATTTGATTTTTATGAAAAAGTGTAGTTAACATGTTTTAATTATTTTTAAGTTCTGAACTTATTTCCAATGGAAAGAGCGTACAATATTTAGTTAAGATGGCTTATTAACTCATTTTTGACAAAAATGTTAGTTAACAACTTCTTGCCATGGGTCTTCAATTTCACAGATGATTAACACTCCCGTTCCGAAACGGGGTACAACTTAACCCCAATAATCTTATTTTTAAAACTATTTTATAAGTGTAGATAATATTAATCTGTATTTTTTACAATCCTATATATCTCGAACAATATAACACTAAAAAAAATTTAATGATAATTCGTAGTAAGACGTAGTAAGAAGTAGAAAAAAATATATTTTTCGATAGACAATCGGCAATATTCTATACAATGCGGTTACTTCATTCTGCTTGCAAAATTTCTATCAATCGGATGCTTGTGAGTTATGAAACGTCAAAATAATACGGTTTCATATAAAATGGCCATAAATTAATTAGAATTTTGTTCGCACTGTGTAAAAAATGTATAATTTTAAATGTTATAGAACATTTTCAAACCATTACTTCGATTATTCTTAAATTAAATTCTTAAATTAATCTTAAATTCTTACTTCGTTAAAACACAAATTTGACTGGGGTTACTTTGTTACCCCACTCTGGCACCGATTCTATTTTAGATCTTTCGGTACCCGAAGGTTAAGTATGCTAAGAGAATAAATACAAATTCATTAACCAGAGAAAACTCCACATATGCTATATTAAATACCTAAGCAGGTTTGTAGTTTATATTCTTCCATAAAACAGTATAATCCATGATAATACGTTGTCATATTATGACGAAGGTCGTTATCCTATAAAACCCTTGGTTCAAAAATGAGACGTTAAACAATCGAAGATATAATGTATATGTTGTGGACCAAGTGATTAATATGACATTATTTAAATGCCCGGAAGTTTGAAAAATGCCCAATATGATAGGACAACATGATAATAACTGTTTAAATAATTATATTGACCGGGCATTATAAATAATGTTCTTCACCTATCGGACAAAATAATAAAAAATACGTATTTTATGTTAAATTCTTTAAAACCTAATGTAACCCAACCCAACCTACATAACCTAACCTAATCTAAACTAATCTAACCTAACCTAACCTAACCTAACCTAACCTAACCTAACCTTACCTAATCTAACCTAACCTAACCTAAACTAACATAACCTAACCTACCTGACCTAACCTAACCACCTAACCTGTTCAGTGCGCGTCATTTTTTATCGATTCCCTTGTCCCGCCAGATGTACTTAAAATATCAAATTTCCCAACAAACACTTCATAATGCCCGGACAGCGCAGTAAATAATTCAGTTTTAATAATAATTTATCTCATTGCCCGATTTGGGTTGTCTTTTTTAATATTTTCTGGGCATTATAAATAATGTCCAATTAATCTCTTGGTCCACAACATATACATAAAATGTACAATATGAGCCGACGCGACGTATTAAAATGCAAGTTAGCTGAATATTTTGGC
This sequence comes from Agrypnia vestita, assembly GCA_016648135.1. Classification (NCBI taxonomy): domain Eukaryota; kingdom Metazoa; phylum Arthropoda; class Insecta; order Trichoptera; family Phryganeidae; genus Agrypnia; species Agrypnia vestita. The sequence goes on along the minus strand of JADDOH010002525.1, from coordinate 209,991 downwards.
ACGCTATGCCGCGTTCGCTTATTCGACATTTATGAATATTTTAACATAAACAAATGCTCGACCATCTTCGCATATTTAGATCTAATGGACGTGCCAAGCTTACTTGAATTCTCTTTTCTAGGTGAATTTACATCACATCGGAAGTCATCACAATAATAGTTTTTTCACCTCACTCATGCAAATATACAGCGACAACGGGAAAAGACGTGGTAGGTTTTGCCGACTAGGTATTACGTATTATGGTGTGGTGGATTTCTTTGATAGATATATTGAAATACTGTATTACTAGCTTTATCCCGTCAAAAATGATGTACCTACTTTTACGTATTGGTTCCTCATAATAAGTATTTATTTATTTATTTTAAAAAAATAAGTAAGTTACGGACAGATAACGAGATTATTATTATTATTGTTGTTGGAGTATTTCTTTCACTGAGTTTTGTACGGTGAAAAGTGTCACACGATTCTCACACATACGCATTTAAATATATTATTTAATTATAGCTAATAAATATAAAAAATAATAAAATTAAATTATCGGCAAATTACGGAAAGTTATTGGATAAGCGTTGAATTTTTTTTTCTGATAAAATTGTATGAAATGTTGACTTAAAAAATGATAAGAAAATAAAATTAAAGAATCACACTACTCAGTTTTCTTATGAAGGAACCTTTTAAGAAGAAAGCAAGGTTAAATGGCCTTCGGAGTCCAACTATCAAATGATTCATTAAAATTTCAGACAGCTCTGTAGCCTATGCGTTTAAAACAAATATTTTTGAATAATGTCAATGGAGAAGTTTCACAGTGCTGATTATAATATGTAAAATATCGACCAAAACTAATAAATTGGTGAAAAAATTGTTGAAACCTGTCAATAAATAACAGAAAAAAAGAAAATTAAATTTGATGTATTTTAGCACGGAATGATTGATCTCAATCTCGCCAATGACGTCACGCGTCCGCGTAGCCGGGCGCCGGACTACAAGCCGCGTTGTACACCGGGTACGAGAGATGACGTCACGCGACTCCACCGGACTGAATAAAATTATTCATGCAAAACGCATATTTGAAATTCTATAACTTATTTTATTTTTTATATATCTTAATTTTATTTTCAGACTTTAATTCAATTTTACTCAATTTTTCATTTCCATTCATTGAAAAAAAATAGTCCACTGCACTACCAGCCATAAATGCACGTAAACGAGAAAACGAATTTTCTTGTTCCGTTCTCAAAATGGCAGCTATTCGTGTCGGGTTTTACCTCGTTATCTATGCCAACTGTTTAACGATTACTTTAACGTTTATGAACAAACTTTAGGCACCTTTTAATCAAAATGCTCCAGCAGCGAGACATTTATTTGTCTAGTGATGGAGTGGTTGAGGGCTCGAAAGGGATACCAGAGCGATATTCGTATTTTCGTAGCGCAAGCTAAATTTACTTCAAAAAAAGTAAAAATATTGTTGTGACGTATGTTCTTTGTGTACCATTTTACAAAAATAGTGTGATCACTATTTTTTATTTTAAAAAATTGCAGTGCACAATATGGAGGTTTTTTTTTTACAGAACTACTGTTACCTTATTTTATAGTTTTACCTTACAAAATAAATTTTGTAAAAATAAATGTGTGTGTGTGCGTATTTCGTTGTATCTATTATATTCTGTTTTACTTATATTTATGCTTTGTTATTTTTTTTCCTAGTATTTCTCTGCTGTTTTGTTATTAACTTGTGATTTTATTTACGTATATTTCTGTTTTATTTGAATAAATTTGTTTTCATAACACACCCCAGAGACAGTGAAGTGGTTAGTGCAGTTTCCTCGCCGCGTTGCACGAGTGCTTTTGCGTCATCAGCGTCATAGCGACAAAAGTGCTTTAGCATTAAAATAATGCAAAACTGGATGGCGAATGTGTAGGACCGATACGGGAGCTTTTGCTCGTAGAACGGCCGTGAGTCTGTGGTGGATCCCACTTCACTAAACAGATAATCAACAGATCATTAATGGCCTTGATAAACAACCCAAGGTGTATCTGTCAAAGTGACATAATCTTAATAGATTTTTTATGCTGTGATATTTAAGTACGGTGAAAAAAATCAATCGTTTTGGGGAATAAAATATTACACCATACGTGTTTTTATGGTTAAGTAAAAAAAAATGTATATTCTTTTTAAAATTCAACAATTTATACGAGAAAAAAATGTCACAAACCTATAGTGCGTGTATTCTAAGGTTTAAGGCTATCACGTGACACGAAACAGTAATTTAATTCAGCGCATTTAGTTTACAATAATTATCGACCTACGCATTTAGACTTAATTGTAGAATTTTTTAAAAATGAAAATAGTCGCTGGACTATCTATTTGTTTTTCCTCAGCAATAGAGTAAACTCGCTGGAAAAGCATTTAGGTATAGTCCACAAAAATTATGTCTCATTTTAAATTAAATTAAATTAAACTATTAATTGATAAATGATTTGTCCATAAGGTAATTAAGTTTGGAAGTAATTTAAGTGTAAGAAAGTTTCTGTTTATTTATAAAAAATAATACTGATATTTTATGTATATTTGTTTTATTTCTAATGACTTTTATTCAAACCTTTCGTCTTATAATTAATTTTTATTTGAATAAACTTTAGCGAAAATACTTAGACATATAGACATATAGATATTTTATAATAAAAGCGTCAAAGAAGCGTGAAAGTAAATTCCATTTTTTACGACACTCAACTTTTAGTAAAACAATGTTTTATGCTTGATAACATTCCACTGGACTGCGCAGTTAATATCCCTCACTGCTTCTATAACATTATACGAGTATGCTTTTGCCTTATTACATATTATATCACTGTTTTTGTCCTGATAAATTAATTATTCACACAAAACTCTGTGTGAGGTATTATAAATCTACTTTATGTCATTTGATGCCAAAACATTGTGGTGTGGCATTTTAATAATTGTTATGTAGCAAATAGATAAATGTGTCCCGGACTGAACACCTGCGTGTCAAAACTAGGGATGTTTCGGTGCTTCGATTCCGATTCCGAAAGGTCGGAACTGCCGATTGATCTTGCACCTCCGGTTCCAATTTCGGTCCCGATAAATTGAAATCGGAAGTTATAATCGGAGGTCGAAGCAGAAAAGCGGGCAAGGTTGGCATCACCAGCAGCTGGTTAGTCGAGCAATACCTATAACAATGTCCAAACGATTTTATCAAATATATTTTTGAGTAGCAATGATGATGATAACACTACATCCGATGAAAATGTTAAAATATTTGCGTGTTTAGAAACACGAGGATATTACATTAAGTGACATTCTGTAGCACCTGAAAATCCTTTCCCTTATATAACCGCGAATGCTGAGCTTTGTGTTGACACAAGGCCACAACGCTTCCATCCCTTGCTTCCTCTGACACCGGATGTAATTCCTCCTTCACACCCGTGACGTCATAGCGTGACTGTGATAATTTTAACAATGGAATAAATATTAATAGGTATACGAAATGTTGTTTTTAATGTAAAAATTTATTCATCATCTTTCATATATCGTATTTTTACATAAGCCTAATTTTAAAATAAAGTAATTTCAATAAAGTATCACGGGATCGTGGGTTTGGGAATTTATTTAAATTTTAATGATGAAATTAATTTATTTTACACGAATTAAATTGGGGCACCGTCCTTTAATTCACACTAAATTAAGTAATTCGCACTAATTCTCGCTAAATTCTTCACTGCCTTTTTGTTTATTGTCCATTCCGTTCGTAACGCTACTAAATACAAACTCGCGTCACATGTCTATCGCTTGTTTCTCGTCCCTCATCAATTTTTCACAGGTCCGTTAATTTCCTTGGTCGCGCGTTAGATCGTCGTTTTCTTACCGCATTTCAACGACATATCTTTCTCACGCGTGTTCGCTTTTATACATAAATGTTAGCTTCGCAAATGTTTGAACTGTTTCTCCGTATTTCTAGTGTTTTACGGTTTCTACAAGAATACTCAAGTTGATTCTAAATTCATTTGGACCGCTCAAGAGGCTTAAGACGAAAATGCACAGTTACCATTGTTTTAGACAGATCTCGTGACAATAGGTAAGTAGGTAGTTTATATATAGAAGACAGTGAATGGACACCTACCGCATTTCCAGGAGCGTTCTATAAATGAAAACTCGGTCCTACTCATACGACGCCAGATTGAAATTTTTTTCACTAATAGCCCTTTCCATGCGGCATCGTATGAAGGACGACTCCGTAAGGTTCAGGCAAAAGTTCATTCACTGTTCCTCCTCCAGAACTCAACACAATTTCCTTATTTATTTATATATAGAAGACTAAAAAAAAATTAAATTATTTAATTTTAATTAATAAAAATTTAATAAACTTCGCTTAGGTGAAGATTTGCGTTGATCGTCCTTTTTTTTTAAATACCGCATTTCCATTTTGTTCATTATTTGGCAGAAAGAATATCAACTATTTTTACGGTTAATCTAAGTACACAATAATATTGGTGAAGTAAATATCGTACAGCTTCAAAATCATTACTGGCTTATGTAAAAAATAGCTTTGGCTCAAAAAGTTGGCGTATATTAGCTTGGCGCGGCGGAGCAAATTTGTAAAAGAAAAGTAAATAATTTTTATAATTTACAGTATTTGTCGACAGAATATTTACAAACATACGACACATTTATCATAAGAGAGTTTCTCGTTAATTTACCTTATGTACTGCGTGGTACTGCACTAGCCTCCCCAAATACTTGGATAAATACATATTATTATTGACCGTTTTTACGAAAATTTATTTATAAATTGTTAACATATTTTATAAAGATCTGTTGGCATCATTTTAAATATGTTTAATATAAGGAATTTTTAATAGTGGAATATTCATCATCACTCTTGGCACTACAACCCTTGGTGGGTCTTGGCCTCCTCAATTATCTTCCACAATGAATGTTAAATAAAAAGTAACCTACTTTTCCTTTTACCAAAGTCTAAGTTATTTGTAGAATATATGTACATATATAAATATTGTTTAAAACATATATACTGGTCTATAAACGTAGTTTAAATGAAAAAATAACCATTTTCAGGCGTATTCCATTATATTTGTTAAATAATTCGGAAGAATATTATATTTACATTAAAATGATTATTTTTAATATTCCAATTTAAAAATAAAGAGTTATCATTACCAGTGCCAGAGCAGAGCAGTGCAGAGTTATCATTATCTATGCATACTGTACCATGTAAAGGACCAATGCAGCTATATATTTGCAAAAAATCACAAAATTAGTTAAATATGAGATAATGTTCTATAAGAACCATTTGCAAAAAATCACAAAATTAGTTAAATATGAGATAATGTTCTATAAGAACCATTTGTGGACCATTTGACATAGTGCAAAAAGCAATATAGAATTTATTTTAGTTCGAAAAAGTCATATATGGTTTTTAAATTTTTCACAAAAACTATATTAGTTCTAAGCAATACGACAGCATATTTTAATTATTCACAGTATATTTTAATTAATTTATGGTATTTTTAAAATAGTTAAATTATCAAAAAATTCATTTTAAAGTACTTTCAGCCATTTTCTGAAAATAGTAATATTGCTATTTCTTTATCTTGACAGTTATTGTATAGCATTGTAATGCCATCGATGTTGACGTTTTAGGTTTGACAGGTTTGAAATTAATGAGTTCAATCAATCAGATCAAAATTTTATGAAAATATCAATTACGTACGTTCACAAGTATGACACTGTAAACACCAAAAATATAGCTTACATTTTTAATATTTAATTATCCTTTTAAGGTTGTCTAAACAGCTTTATTCGATATCTTCCCGCAGATATTCACAATAGCCAATCAGTTTCAGCCCGAGAGGCAATCTGATGATCGAACCACATTCCCTCGACATGATAAGCTTCCCCTGACGTCCATGAAGATATCGCCCGGGGGTTGCTCCCCTCCGAATATCACGATTTTATGAGTCTTGTCACATTGTTCAGTGCGCAGCCTAACACATCCACGCGAGCCTCCGTCATAAAGGAACGTTTTATAGCTTCTTCGAGATATACGATCAAAATTGACGGAAAATTTAAAGTACAGGCAAAAAAGTATCCAATATCCGCCCAGAAAGTTAATATATGAAAGAACGTACGATGTATGGCCGTAATATTAAGATTCGTGTGGTTTTTTATTTGATGTCGAATACGCAAAAAATTTTACTCTCAACGTGTTACATTTTGAATTCTCTTAAAAATATTACCTATATATGTAATGTTACTGAATTTATGTTTTTAAACCTAAAATGTATTATGAATTTTCATTAACTTATCATGATAAAATATTAAACATACTCATGCATATATGAATGAGAATTTACTTATTTTATAATAAACCAAAAAAAGCAAAATAATTTTAGCGGCCCGTTAATTATTTTAAATGAACATCTTAGGAATTCGTTAATTTTAAAAGAAATGAACGAATTCCTAAAATCTGTAGGAAAAACTGCTTCGTTTCATTCTGTACATATTGTCACGGAATCGCGGCTGTGGGAGACGAATGAAATACCAAAATCTATTCAAACTTTAATTTTTTACACAAAGGATACAAATTTTATCGGAATACTGTTTTTTAATTCACACTAAATTTCGTAACTTGCACCCTAAAATTTTCGACGCGTATCTATAAATTCTAATTCGCTAGATTGTTTCGCTCTGAGTACTATGAAACACTTCTCACACGTCGGTAGGTACTCCCTTCACAGGCCGTATATTTGTCACCTGTTCACACTGGCCACACTCGCGCGGATTGCTTTCAGGTCAGAAATAACTCAGCGCGCCCGCGCCCGCCCGCTGTTATAATTATCTTTCGCATGTCAGATGTTCCGGGATAATCCAGTCAATTCCACATTCATGTAGAATGTTCGAAAGGCTTAGACTACGTGTAATTACCACCGTTTCAGACACTCGTGAGAATATTCAGGTTTATCAACAAACTAATAGATATATACGGTGTAGGCCATAACTCATAAAGATATTTAAAACTTTAACATTTTTAGTATAGTAAATACGGTTAAAACAAAAGGCATTGGTTAAAATAAAATATTTACTTTAATCCATTTATAACGATAATAAGTGGACGTCCCATAACTATAAGCGATAATTGTGTTAAAGTAAAGGATTTAAAAAAAATTATTTAACACTTTTCATTACAGATAATATTCATATGTATCCAAACTATAAACTAAATACAACATAACACATTAATTACATTACAAAAACATTTTTTTTAGCATAACTGATAAATTATTATTCCTTATTCCTACCAGAAAGTTATGTCATTGTCATAGTTTTTTAATTTACTTTTTAATAATATTTAGCGATAACATGTCAATAGTAAAGTGTTTTGAGCTCCAATTATTTTTTTATGAACATGAATTTGATGATGATGATTGAATATAATGAATTTGAAAAACTTATCAATTGTTGATTTTCTTGCGTTTATTAACTCCCGAATAAAATAATAATTATTATTATTAGAACAACACTATTGATGTAAAGTTATCAAAATTTTTAATAGTATCCGTTAATTTGTGGATTATTTTTAACTAATTTTATGTAGAGGGGTTCGATACTGACTGATTACAAAAATCACTAAAATCGATTCCGTTTTTCCGTTCTTACAATAACGAAATTTTATTGTATATAAAGTTATCAAATGTTAATTTTAAAAAAATCGTAAAATTATATAATCAAAATTAGTGAATAAATATTTTTTTTTAATTTTAATTAATTTGTAAAAAAATATATTATCATACAAAAAACATTTACACATAACTCGCCCTCAAACCTATGACTTGAACCTACGACCATGATTTGGTGTGGTGTAAAAATAAAAATCATAAGGCTTTATTTATTTGCAAATAATAAGGCTTCTAAGAGAATTTTTAGCGATTAAAGAAATTCTCTAAATTCAACGATTGATTGGCCAATTCGCATTTTCTGGATTTCTTAGACAATTATATTTATAGTTTTCTGAGAGAGCAACTCTTCGTTTATAAACGTCAGATTATCCGCCAGTTCAATAACAATATTTAAAACACATATCAAAGGTCGTAATATTGACAGGAAAGTTCTATAACCAAAACCCGCCGTAACTATAATTATTCCCCAAATGATTAAAAAACAAGTTCCTTAGTCAATTTAGGGAGTTTTTATTTGCGGATTAAGGTACCTGGGAACCAGGAGCGTAATTATAGTGGAATGAAACATCAACATTGATTATTTTTTTAATTTCCAGAAGGTAGGCGTCTCCCAAATGGGGGGGCTTCCAAATTATTTCACTAAGAAGCACCCTTAAGATAAGATCAAGGGCTTTGATCATTATGAGACCCCAGCGGCAAGGCTACGCGACTCGTGCGCCTGTGCGGAAATTCATCCCTGGAAATATTCCAAATTATTCTTCCGTCAAATGGCGCTGTCTTTCGCTTAATTTCGCACATAAGCTTCCTGTCAGAACAGGCTGCTCCAGTGCACAATTACTCTCATTCCATGAAATTAATAATAGTCCAAATTAACAAAATCAGATATTTTTCTAGGATGTATTCGCTTTTCATGTCTAATTTTACTTTGCATTTTTTATATTGGAATCATTGAACATTTGAATCCAACTGATAAAACATTAAAAAACAATAAATTGTAAAAATAAAGTACCTACATACATAGGTATATCCATTTCTTGTGCTCCTACACCAAATTCATTTTTATCATATTACTAGCTTTACTAACCGGCTTTGACTTGTATTATCTTCATATTTCCTTATATTTTAGAAAAAATGCTTAAAATTGTTGTTTGTAAGAAAGAAAAAATCAACCACATTTCACAAAAATTTTCTGCTCGTGTTTTTTAAAATTCTAAGCAGAAAGTTAAATTATTTATTTTGTTCCTCTGTAAATATTAATACTATTTTTTTCTTGTGAAAAATATGTGTTTATTTATTTATTTATTCAGTTTATACATAGTAATGTTTTTTCTAACAAAAAAAATCTATGTTGTTACATTTCAATGAGATTATACTCCCCATAATACGAGCCAATAGATCGAGCTTATTGGGGGAGTATTTACAAGCTAAATTAAAGTACAAAAGCAGAAACCATTTAGAAGTAGTAATTTTTATAATATAAAAACCATTTGAGACATGTGGGCAACACATCGTTGTCCAAAATCAAGGATTTGAGTTCTTTATTAATCTGTTCGTATTTTGGAATGTTTGTTTCCTGAAATTTGTATTGCGACAGCAATGTATTGTACCATTTAACTCCCAAGTATGTATAGTGATCTTGTGCCGTGGTAATTCTTAAAGTTGGTATTTTTATTTGCCCCTTTATTCTATATCTATTACTTATTCTATAGGGTGAAATTTATCTATAAAATAATCTTTATAGATTTGGCATAGGGAGTTAGTTTTGTATATTTTTGTGAGTGATGGTACTGAGATTGGGATTGAAATATATTTAAGTAGGATAATCATAAGGTTTTTGAGAATCGTTTTAATAATATTTTTTCGTATTATTATTAATGGCTGTACAGTGGACTTATAAGCCTTTCCCCACCCATATTGTAAGAGGGACTGCACCAAAGCGTAATTCTCCATTTAAATAGTATTTTGGTTTAATATATAGCGTAGGTTATAAAAAACATAGATCAATTTTCTCAATCGTTCCACGGTCAGATTGACATAATCTTGTCATTTGACATGTTTGTCAATTGTTATTCCTAGATTGTTAATATTACTCTGATGATTAAATTTATAGTAGGGTCAGTTTTGTATGTTACATTATTTTTACAGTTTTTGCAATGAATCGTTATATTGAGATTTTTAGATACGTCTTCTTGCAGTGTGAAGATGGAACAGATATTATGGGTTTTAATTTTTTGACAGTTCGTTGCATATTTCGAAGCACGAAATATGAAGATTGTAAACGTAAAATAAGGATTATAGTAGGTAATTAATATATTCATTTTATACATTCGTTTATGTATAGAAATGTTAAAATAAAAGGTTTTTTAAGGGTTTATAATATAATAATAATAAAACATTTTTACAAAAGGAACACAAGGATTTTAATTATACAATTAAAATAATGTTTGATAATACCTAAAGTTACGTATTTTATATGGAACCTGTATACGTAGCTTGCATGTTAGTCTCGTGGGAAAATAAATGAACTCCCGTTACTTAACAAAGTAACCAAAAGTTCCTAGATAATGATAAACAACAACACTCGTAATATAATACAATGAACATTTTCTAACTAAAACAAAAGATCAATTCGCACCCCCACCCAATCTGAGACTTTGATATGTTAAAAAATGGCATCTGAGATAATTGGATCCAATGTTTCATCAATTCACAGACACAAAGTGTAAAGCAAACCATTATATTTTTCTTTTTGGCACCATAATTTGTATTTATAATTTAATATTTGTAAAATATGAGAAGGAAATTACACTTTTAACAGTTTTTTTTTTAATATCATATTCTAAGATTAGACAAACAAATATTTTTATCAAGTAATATTGAGATAACTCATCATATCCATTACTATTATACTTACATAAATAAATGATAAAATTAAACTTTTTAAAGAGAGCATTGAACATTTTTTCTCCAAAATAACAGAAATCCTTGGATCTATTTTCAAGTACGATTATTTAATAAATTTTAAGTTCATTTTAGGCCTGACCTATGCTAAAATAGGTTTACGTGATTGACTTAATATCTTTTGTTGCTAATACATACGAGTAAAAATACATTGTAACGAATCTAATCTAATAATATAATAAATTGAATGTCTCTCTGTTCCGATATCCGTAACTTGCTGGAATTCGTAGCTAAAAAAACGAACTTACACTGCTGGACAAAGACTCGAACCTCGAACGCACGGACGGCAGCGTGATAACGGCAGACGACACAGCCACCATCGCTTCTCCGTGGCCCAACAAAAATATACTATATATACACACGAACCACGAACACGCGAACCATTAATTTACACCTCCTTCGTTCGACAGGCTCTTTATATTTATAAATAAATTAATAATACTTAAATTATATTACTTGATTTTTCACGGATTTACGGCTAGCAATTTACTAAAATTCGAGATTATATAAATTAAAAACAGCTTTGTCTCGAAGTGTTGCACATTATGAATTTTGAAAAATCAAGACAAAATTTTCTGTTTTCAATTTTCATACAGTTTTTTTAGATTTATGATCACAGACCAAAAAAATACATAGACATGAGCTAACGGAATTTTCTTGGCACACGATTTGGTTCCACGGCTGGTTCCATCACGTGTGACTTTTTATTTATTTATAAAAATTGCTACGATAAATTAAATTTGTATTTGATACTGTAAATAGTCACTAACTACAAAAAATATGAAAAAATCAAATAAAATACTCTTAAAAGGTTAGATGTTTTAGTCGCATATTATTACAAAAATACGTCTTCACTAAAAGAGACTCGGTTTGAAATTTATTTAAAATTTAATAAAGCAAAGTCTATTGTAAAATATATATGTACAAGGAGATTTAATTATGCAAGTATAAATACTTTCACTGCATTATAAATGAGTCTTAAATATATGCGAGGGGGGACATACTTCCGCTGTGTCTCAGTCCTGTCACCTAAGGAAGTGGTTTTATCTCTACACAATTTTATACTTTTTGACCAGATAATGCTTTCAATATTTGTATTATTACTCAAAAATTAAAATTTTTAACTTGTCGAATTGTTTAAAAATGCTCAATTTTTGAACGTGTACAACCTAACCTAACTAGCGGTAGTTTGCGCACTTCTTTTAATTCGTCAGAGAACAAGCTTGACTTGCGTGTCACGTTCCATTAGGTGGATGTACAGATTACATGTTTTGTTATTTTTATTTTTGCAGGACCCCGATGGAGAACGGCTCCCTGGTGTTCAGTCCTTTTCCATCCCAGGAGTACCGCCAGGATGTGCACGGAGCGGTCTATCGCTGCCGGGCCGCTAACGCCGCCGGAGTGGTCCTCTCCAGGGACATGCATGTCACTGCAGGTACATTACTATACTTTATTACAAGAAACGTGTGTGTGTGTGTACAACTGTTTACACGTGCATTATAAAGATATAATGTTATTCCTGTATACTCGCTCCACTAAATCGAACAGTCAATAAGTGGTTCCAATGACTGGTGAAGAGGCGCATTAATAAATTAATCGCGTGTATTCTCTTCCTACTTTACATTTTTCAGGTTTCAGGTTTCAACAAGAGGTCCAATAACTGAAGTCATGGACATAAAAACTACTAAGCTTGAATAAATCACATAAATTTATTGTTATCTCACCCGGAACCCTCGATGCGGCAAGCCAGTGTCATGTCCACTGGGTTACGAGGACATAATATAATCAATATGGGGTATAAAAGCAAAGGCAGCAATATCCAAAAAAAAAGTAATGCAATCATCGAGGATAACTTATTTATATTTTATTTAATTCGAGATTTTATAAGAAACATAGCCTCTAAATTTATAGGAAACAGGATTATGCAAAGGATAGACTATAGACACATAAATTCTAGAATTCAATACAATTTAAATTAGTAAATAGGTGACTACATTCGAAACTTTTTTTTATTTTTTGGATATTTCTGCCTTTGCTTTTACACCCCACATAATAGTTTTCCTCGTAACCCAGTGTACCTTGAAAGCAAAGGGTGAAAAATACAATTGAAAAAGAATTAAGATATTTTATCAACCTTGGAGCCTGAAACTTAGGTAGTAATTATATGATTTTTCAAAGAGGTGATTTAATAAAAATTCAGAAATGAAATATCTCTTATGTAGCATACGAATTTTTTAATCCAATAATTTATCTTTTAAAAACATTTGTTTTTAATAACTAAGACATTTTTTTAATAGCTCCCGATTTCACAATTTTTTTTTTTATTTGGATATTCTTAATTTGATATGTTTCAGTTTTACATCAGAAAACAAACTTTCCTGTTTCGGACATACGCGCAAAATTAATCAAATTTTTATCAAATATGAAATATGTGTGATACAACTATTTTTTTTATTTTTTAATGATCAATATAAAGACATACCGAAGAAATCTATTTATTGAAAATATTTTTAATTTCCAGCGTGATACAAACGAACTCTTCCAATCCGAGAAACTGCAATTACTTATTTGACTATTAGACTATTAAGATAAAAAATAATTAGACACCTCATTGAACAATATTTATATATATATATATATATATATATATATAGAACCGTCTGGCGTGGCGTCGCCTGTCTCTGTAGCACTACTTCCTGTGTTCTCGCTAGTTTACGTTAATGTAAACAAAGCTGCGATGGGTAAGCTATGCAGTGGGTCGGCTAGCAGGTACACGGTGGAGAGTCGGACAGGTACATATATATATATATATATATATATATATTCATATATGGATTTGAAACTAATAAAATTCTTACACAATAAAATTATTACACTGTGCAATAATAAGAATTGCACGAATACTGTCTATTCTGACACAAGCTACCCTGAAAGCACACTTGATTTATTGTTCTTAGTTCTGTGTACGCCTTAACGTAGTTTATTAGATATACATCCTAGTTAGCCTACATCCCCTTCTGCACGGAATGTTAATTCGTTAAAGCTTGTTTGCTGAAGGATACATTTATTAGGCCGCACATTTTCGCCTCTGTTTCACACCCTTGCGACACAACGTAATATATTTTATGTTATCCAAACTATTGTGTATATAAAATGTGGCATTTTTTTTAGAATCTATTGAATTATTTTTTCATTCATTAAAAACTTGTCTAGTATGGGAAAAAAATTAGGGTTTATTTACTTTTTTTTAAATTAACAGACAGTCAAAACAGGTCATGGTCACCTTAATAGAAGGTTCTAGAGTGACATTAGAGTACAGAGTATAAATATTTTATGAACATTTTTAATATGATTACACAATACACTTTTTATGATAAATAAATAATGGACTACCGCAAATCATTAAATTTAATACAATTAAAGAATTAGTTCTCGAATTACAAATTTTCACATAATACACTTTTTGTGAGAAATTAATAATAAATAATGTAATAATTATAAAATAAATTGTAAAAAATATTCAGAACAAAATAAAGACTGACACAAATCATAAATGCATTTTAGGATGAGTTATACATAGATGTACAAGTTTTACCGTGAATGGGTGGATTCCAAGGTCAACACCGTGTGGCTACAAGCTGAGACTGTGTTTTAAAGAATATATTGTCACGAAATGTCATGCTGAAATACTATCAAAACATCAAAATCAGGGTGTTGTACAACAGTTATACAACACCCTGACGATGGAAAGGTTTTTCTGAAACATGTTGGTGAAATTACTCATATAAAAGAAGTACATACATACAAATATTAAAATCAATATTTTTTTGAAATGTTAATCTACAATTTTTCTGAAAAAATAGTTGTTTAAAGTTATAACAGTAATTTAGAAAAGGAGGTGTGAAGTATATAAGGTAAAACATAATTTAGTAAAAGAAGATGTGAAGAATATACAAGGTTAAACAAATAGGTATAATAATTTATTTGTGATTGCATTATGAATTCAGGACGGCAGGGTGTAGAGCTTTTTTATTAGTAATTTTAGTAGTAAATCTTTATATTGTGCTTAATTGGAATTAAAAATATCAGAGATATGCGCATAGGTACTTTTGAAGGTTATACGTTATATTTAGGTATTTCTTCGTGATCATCTCGCTTTCTCTGTTGCTCCCTGCAAAAGAGACTTCCTGCAATTGAAATCCACCAATGCCTAGAGTCACAATTTTATGTCATATTTATTATTTATTTTATTTTTCAATAATAATTTTCATGCAAAAAATTTTCAGGGATGGAAAAATAACGCGTACAGTTATTTTCGCAGCGGCTTTAGAGGAGACACCTGTTGTGTGAGCTGTTAACTCTTTTCGAATGGTTTCCCATTAACGAATTCTTTCAAACTAACATCAAAATGGAAAGAATTAATTTGAGCAAACCGCCGATAGCCCCACCCCAGCGGCCCCGGCGGGCCGGCGTCCCTGCGCAGCGATTGCTGTGTGCGGACGTGATCACCATTCCAAATCAAATCACTTCTCCGTGTTTAACAATATTACAAGACCCTTGATCCTGCAATCATTATTCTCCGTAAGCCCGTTTGAAATACGGTTAGTTAATCTATCCGTTTCGCGCCAAATAATACCCCGGGAGTCCGTGCGGCCGGCACATCCCGCTAATTGGGTCGATCCATTCGAAAAATGGTCGCGACGCTATTAATTATTGCGGGGATCAAAAATAAATTCAGTGCCTTTAAAAAAATCGATGAAAACATGCCTTAAAATTTTCTTAAATTTATCGGTCGTTTAGAATTGTCTGGTTAGAGTTTTCTGGAACACGTTTCCATGTGTACAACGCTTCGAGTAGGTACTAATGCAGGGTCCATCATCAAGGATGATACGCAAGCCAGAAAGGTCCTAGATACACGGTAGAATATTCCAGAAAAGTTTTCAAATATAGGTACATACTTCCAAATTACGTCTGAGAATTGTAGATCCAAAATTTTTATCATATTTTTTATTTATTTGATATTGCATACAGTTACGCAAAAATGTATGTTATCACTATTTAAACTACTGAGATACACACACTCTATCTATCTCAGTAGTTTTAGCTCTCCTCTGTACCTCTCCAAAAAGAGACTAGCACATGTGGTGGAAGAGGGACTTACACTGTTATATATAATTACAGATTTTTATACAGGTGTATTTAAGAAAAATATATTGTCTAATTATATTTTTTAACGTATTCAATTTATTTAATTTTAGGGACTAATTTATCCTCTTAGTTTCTGTATGGAGGCTAATTAAATTTTTTAATCATAAATATATAAGATTTTTTTGATTTTGTTTGGTATTATATTTGAGTAAAAAATATTGATTATATTGTTTGTATTATCTACTTTTTTATTTAATTATTTACACCAACATGTTTCAGAAAAAATCTACAATGTTGCTGAATCAATTGAAAAAAAAAATATATTTGAGTATTCTAAGTTATTTTGAAATCTTTAAGATGTGCTTGTTTCAAATTTTGAAAATATTTTTTTTTAAATATTGAATAATTCAGATTTTTTAAAATATATTTTCAATTTTCGGAACTGCAAGTTATGTGAAAAGTGTATTGAGATATTATTAACACTACCAGTGTTATGTAAAAATATTTGCAAATTTTTACCAATTGTATTTAAATTTACAAATTTATCAGACACAAATCGGATTTTGTTTCAAATCTACCCAGTTATATCAATGTACCTGGTAGAATATACATATTCCTAGATTTTAAAGTAAGCATATTATTATATAAATGGAAGAAAAACATTCATATTTCCCTATGACAAATAATTGAAATATTTCACCATTTTCCTTTGTGAAAACAACATTCATTTGATGAATAATGTTATCGTATTTTTCTTTCATGAAATCATTTTATCTCTCCTTTAAATTCAGCGAGAATTTCGTACATTTGTCGCGAAAGATTTATTACTTATTTCCTCGAAACAACGATTTGATCATTCTCATTAAGCGAGTTAGAATTTCGGGCAAGACATAACTCGAAATGTTTTATTTCCTGTTCCGCTACAGATACCGTCATAATTTATGGCAAAGTAACCCAGAAACAAATCAGCGTCGAAGCCTCTACGTTCCAGCTTTCCAGCTGATGCGGCAGTCATTCCAGGCTTGTGAATATTATACGGCCAGACGTTACGGCGAACTACGTTTCAAAGGCTTCTCCCAATAGAAATGTGAAACCGATAGCAATTTCGCGTTAGTTCTAGTCACTAATTAATAAACTTTGCCTGGCTTGTTTGTTTTTCTTTTACCCTTTTCTTTTTCCTATTTACAACATGTTTTGTATTGATTCATGTAATAAATATTTTTTTCACATAACTCTGTATATTTCTTCCATTGAACAGATTACGAAAAATAGAAGAGCTGATTATTTTTTTACTATTAATAAATTCATATAGGAAATATTTGTATACTAGCTATAACCCATCAAAAATGACGAAACATTGATTCGCGCCTTTGTTAAGCCCTAGTATATATTTATAGTATCTTTTTAGCGGCCCACGGAGAGGCGAACGTAGCAACATGCGTAGAGCGGCCGGTTCAGGTTTCCGGCGGTTGAATTTCGTTTTTTAGCCGTGAATTCGAACGACATTACAGACGTTACACGAAGTTATAGGAGCAGACAGACAGACTTTTGGACGGACAGACTACGAAATTTCTATGTTTAATTAAACTAAACACAAATTCAAATGGTCAGGACTACCATTCCTTCTTCAGGGTAAACTACAAGATAAACATTACAAATAAGGTCAGTTAAACTTTTTTGTTTTTTTGTGTGTACCTGCCGTATGAAATTTTTTTCAACGTTTCACATTCATTTATTGTCAAGTGTATTATTTAAAAATTATTTTTAATTTCAAAATAATTGTAGTTTTCTTCTTTTGGTGCATTGACGATAGAATTTTTACTTCAACGGAAGCAGCATGTAGCGGGAATGCGAGAACATGAAATGCGCGCGCATCCTTTAAACTGTCAAAAATTTATTCACTTGAAATTAGTGTTCCAGTAATATAAATAAAAATACAGTAATATAAATATTATCTCGAATCGAGCAATAACCATAAAGATGCTCAATTCAAAATCTGACGAATGATTGGTTATTGAATTGAACATCAAAACTTTTTATCGAATGACGACTTTTATTTACTGTCGATGTTTTTTTGCAAAAACGACGTTGTCAGATATTTACTTTCAAAACCAAAAACACATTCATTCATTCGATATTCAATGCGACTGTCAAAATTGTATAGTTTCAAAACTTTTGAATACGGAACCGTTTTAGACCGAAGATCGATAAAAATGAAAGTGGATAGGCACTTGGACTTATGTATTGATCGTCAAATAGTTATTTAAACCAGTTATACATGATACTGTTATTTGAAATTTGCATCTGATTGCACTGATAATAGATAACTGAGATATAACTCGTGTCTAGTACCAACCAATGCTTGCCGGTCAAATCGTAAAAAATCAAATACCAATCATCGATATACGGCCGTATTCTGAATATAACAATATTGCTTTTTCTGTAAATTGACATTTATTGTGTAACATTACAGTGCCATCAATTTTAATATTTTAAGTTTGACTGGTTTGAAATAAATGAATTCAATCAATCAGAAAGCTCCAAAACGTAAACAAAAGTCAATTTATTTAAAAATCAGCTTTCATACTAATTTTGAAAACAGACAACGAAATCATTATTATTGGGATTATTCTGATTTCAATATACAGATAAATATTTTATTTCAATGAACAATTAATTTTGTTTCAAAGACGCCCTGACAGAAGGAGTTAAGCGAAACCGGTTGGCGTGATATTAAATAAAATTTGTAGTTCTTATACAAAGCGATTGTGTTTAATTTGATGAATCTGTTTTTTTTTTCAAAATATATGTTCACATACATCTAATTCTTTATCAGTTGCACGTTCCTCGCTATTAGATGCCTAAAATTCACGAATTAGTGAATTGAAGATAAATTTTGGGATTTCTGCCTGTACGGGGACGATTTTATATAATTATTTCATTATTCACGAAAATATGATTCAACGTCCTTGTTGTGACAAAAGCATTTATATGCTAGTTACATTCAACGGCAGGCAGGTGGGGTGGCTCTCCGGGATGGGGCAGATTAGTCACTATGACGTTAGTTGTAAGGGGTAGCGAAAGGGGTCGTATTAATTAGGGTGTCTTCTAAGTATAATACGCAAATGCGCTAAAACCTACAAATACTGATATGTTTAAAAATACACGACAAATCGAAAGCTTCTACATATCTATGATTCTGTCGTTTAACCTATAAAATCTGAGTATTGCAATAGATAAATAAAAAAAATTAAAAAATAAAATTCACATTTAATTTCTTAAGAATGGTGCTCAGTCTGTATACACTGTGTACATACAGGGTATATATATGGTTTCTCATACAAAGTTGCAAAAACTTCGGGGGCTCTTCTTCAATTTTGAATAGAAAACATTATTTTACAAACATTAACGTGAAATTTCGACAGTTACGAACACAAGCGACATCAAAGTATGCACTTTTTCGTTATTTATGGCTTATCTTCTGTAAAACCTCGGCGTATTATTTGGTGAAAAACTGTAATTTGCACAACATATTAATAATATCGCGAATAAGTCGATGAAAATGTTAGGATTTGTACTAAGGGTGGCAAAAGATTTCAGGAACCTCGATACATTAAAACTTCTATCCACACCACTAGTTAGGAGTCAGGTTGAATAAAACTCGACGGTGTGGTCACCATACTATAATGTACACTCTCAAACAATAGAAAGGGTACAAAACAAATTTTTAAGAGCTGTCAATTATAAATTGCATATTCCGAGAGAACAATTTAATTATGATTCCCTGATAAGTTCAATGAGTTTATTTAACATAATAACATAATAGTTAAGTGAAAGCAGAACAGTTTCAGATTTAATATGCCTTTTTAAAATTTTGCGTAATTATTTGAATAGCCCTGACCTATTACGATTTAATAAACATTCATGTACCTGCTAGGAATACCAGAACAGTACAACTGTACTACTGCAACAATGCTGCGACCATAGCACAAAGGAACTCGCCAATATCAAGAATACAACATTTAGGCAATAAATACATAAATACGCCGAAATCAATATTTGGAATGCTACCATGCAGAGTTACAAAAAGGTCTTTACTAGCATTTTTGTTAATAGCAGGGTTAATGCAGAAACATTACACATACACGCATAAACTTATGTTTTGTTCCCCATGAATTATATATACTTATTTATTTTAAAGTGTCGTAATTATTGCTCATTTCTCTTTAAAATATTGTAACGAGCTGTTCGTTGACATTTGACAGTTCCATAGAAAAGTGTCACATGCGCAGAACGGCGGGCCGGTATGCCCAGTGGTTGAAATAAGAACTAACATGATTAATAAATAGCGAAGAAATGGAAGGGTTCTTACCCGAGTAGAAAAACAAAAGAGAGCTGTTCTTTTGTGTTTGAATAAAAAATAGCGTAGTATTGCGTTGCGAGCGATTGTAAAATGTTAGAGATAATGTACAAGCGATAATAAAAGATTTATTTTACGAGATGTGCCATTTCATTTTTCGAGCGAGCCACGCCACGTAACAACTGGCGTCAGAAGCGGGATTCGGGAGATTTTAAAGAAATCAACGTGAAGATCGTGGCACAGGAAGAAATGGCAACCATGGAGGAATTTTCGGATGCGGAATGCGATATGATAATGAAGATGCTGGAAGAACTGGAGCGGAAACGCCAAGACGACAAGGAAGAACAGGAGCGGAAATGCCAAGAAGAAAAGGAAGAACAGGAGCGGAAACGCCAAGAAGACAAGGAAGAACAGGAGTGGAAACGCCAAGAAGACAAAGAGGAATAGCAGCAAAAATTGGGAATGTTGTTGGACGTCAAATTAGGAAGCATCAAGGAGCTTAGGGAAAGTGTTGACAAGCAACAAAAAGAATTGCAGATCACTAAACTGGACGTCAATAATCTTCAAGAAGATATCAAGGATCTTAGACAAGACGTAAAACGTGACGCTGAAAAGACACAACATGAAATCGAGAAACTTCGGGATGAAGTAAGAAATTGCCAGAAGGTTCAAGTAGAGAATACTACGGGGTCGACAGGGAAAAAGCCTTCTACATTCGACGAACGATGTTTACAGGATAGCAACCACAGGCAGTACGAAACGGCGGCGCCCTCAAACATTAGAAATGACCAAGGAAATGGGACAACACCTGCAGAAATGACCTTCGTCGATAGTGAGAGTCCGATGGAAAATGTGGCCGAGGACCAAGTGGCGATGGAAAATGCAGCCGAGGACCAGGTGGCGGTGGAAAATGTGGCCGAGGACCAGTTTGCGATGGACCTCAGCAATACTGTGTTCGACGCCGAGCAGCGCGAGTTCACCGATCTCAAGATACAGGAGGACATGGAGCCCTTGCCCTTCTGCGTAGTCACCGTGGAGGACAAGCCCATGGTGCAAGTAGGGTACAAAGGGGAGAAAAAGAAAATCTCTCCCGATGAAATTAGTCCTATGGTGTTGGACGAGATCGAACAGACGACCGAAGCATACGTGGACCAGAGTGTGAAGGAAGCAGTTCTGGCTATGACAGATTACTTCAGTGACTCTCAGCGACAAGCTTTCAGGAATGTGGTCAGGATAGTCAAGCTCAACGTGCTGCAGATCATCAATGAGCTCACTGTGGCGGCGCGGGCTTACGGGTTCAACACAAATTCAAAGGGCAAGCGTAGCGTGCTCGTCTTTGACCCAGGTGGATGTAACTTCCAAGTATCGATCTGGAGTGCTAATCATTTTTGCTGAGGATTTAAAAAAAAATGTTCGAGGAAGCAGAGAGGTTCCGTGCAACGAAGAAGCGAATTGAGGCACGCAATAAGCTAAAAAGAAAATGAATCGATGACGATTGAGATAGATGTGAGAACACGCGCTCGTGTATTGGAATGTGGCAGCATGGGAATTTGGAGATCTCATGGGGACAACAATGATTCTGTTCGGGACGAACAGTATTGAGAGAGGGAGGCTGTGAAACGAGCTGTTCGTTGACATTTGACAGTTCCAAAGAAAAGTGTCACATGCGCAGAACGGCGGGCCGGTATGCCCAGTGGTTGAAATAAGAACTAACATGATTAATAAATAGCGAAGAAATGGAAGGGTTCTTACCCGAGTAGAAAAACAAAAGAGAGCTGTTCTTTTGTGTTTGAATAAAAAATAGCGTAGTATTGCGTTGCGAGCGATTGTAAAATGTTAGAGATAATGTACAAGCGATAATAAAAGATTTATTTTACGAGATGTGCCATTTCATTTTTCGAGCGAGCCACGCCACGTAACAATATGTTTTGATTTTGGATAATCCTTAGTACCTACGTGTTTTCTTATTATCATTGCATGAATTATTTTTAAATTTTTTTAAATGAATTTTTATTTTATCATTTAAATTATAATTTATTGCACTATTATATTATTATATAATATTTATTTTATATTAATAATTTAATAAAAAATTTAATAAACCATATAGGTTACTATAGTTGCAGTCCAATGTTTAATGGAAATTAGCCACAAATATTGAAAAAAAAATGCAAACTTTGGTGTCGCTTATCTATGAAACCATAAACATTGCTTTCAAAATGTATACAATATTTTCTATTCAAAATTAAATGAAGAAGTCTTTTCCGAAGTTTTTTTACTAGCTACGAGATACTTTGTATAATTTTTACCTTATAACTAAGTCAGAATATCAATTCTTGTTATTATGTCCAAGTAAGTCATATTTTTCTACTCTGCGCTATTTTTAGAAATAGTAAGAATAGTTACGCACATAGTATGTATTACCCATAAGTGTCACTATTCTAAATTTTAAAATAAATAACTTCGTAACACTAAATAAATAAATAAATATTGGATCCGTATGAATTCGATTTTTTTTCAGATATTTCAATAGCCAAAATATAATACCAGAAAAATATAAGTACCTATAGGATACCCTTACATTTTCAAAAACTTGAATACTCATTTTTTTACTTTGAATATCTAAGAATACCAATTTAAAAGTGTCACGGTTATTATTACGGTCGTTAGACACACTTTTATAAAATAAAATATCCGTAACTATAAATAGTTACGGATATTTTATACGAACCGTATGTTTTTCCGAGAGACAATTCTTAGAAAAACATATGGTTCCATCCACAACAAAGGGCATATAATTTACGCCCCCGGACACGGAAACATTAATCAGTCCACCCTGTACAAGTCGTTCTCCTGATGGCGTTGAATACAACTTCAACGAAACGTCGAGAATTGTCCCTCGGATAAACATACGGTTCGTTAAAATATCCATATCGTTTTAAGTAACCATTTACAGTTAAATACCAATTTTCTATAATTTCTATTATTTACCACCAAATATAAAGTGGCATGAATTAACATAAATTTATTTATACACAACCTGGTGTCACGGCTTGTTCTAATACTTTTGACTTGTTTATGAAAATTACCCAAGCATGTCAATTTTAAATCAATTAAAAGGTCAAACTAAATACTCTAAAAAAGTCTAATGTCTAAGAAAATAAATCGCGCTTTATTACAAGAAGATATTTTTACTGTTTTATTTATTTTAGTTTTGGAACAATATTAATAAAAAAGCATCGTCTATTCTAGAAAATATATTTTTTTACTAGGTAGTTAAATACTTATCTTGAACCAATGAGCAAAACTCCATTTCCATATCGAATAATCAATTCGATTTATTTTTATAACAAGGCCGCTCAGGAGCAACTTGAATATTTAAATTATTGTTTAATCTTAGTATTTTAGCTCGTAGCTAGAGATTGTTTTAGTATATACGTCATCTCAACAAATCAAAAGCCCTAGAGATAGGTAGAAAGGGTAAAATTTGCATACATACTAAAGGGGCCTGAAGGATTTGCAGTGTGAAATATTTTATCGATATGACCAGCGAATCTGAACCTTTCCATGCAAGAAATATCACCACTCTAATTGGTAAATACGCCTGATATTTATTTGACAAAATCCGGAGTTTTATTCCAGGAATAGAAAAAGGGATTTATGCGGCATAGTTAAATCTATCATTTTAATTTTTGCCTACCAGCAGTGCTATTCTTAAGCCATGTATTCACTAGGGGACAAATTGTCCCTCAACAGCACGCGCGGCATAGAGTCTACGTGACGTTGCAACGTCGTGCACTGTTCCGCGACCTCGCGCACAACATAGCGCGGCATTTTCATGCGCACGATACCCGAGCGTACTCACTGCAACATTCCGCGGAGCGTCAGTACCACGTGGTATGTTTACAAGTGAATACGCATGCACTGTATCTGTCAAGATGACAATGCGGGGAAACGAAATCGTTCTCGAACTCGTCGAGCTGTATCGATCGAAGATCGCATAGAATGTCCGTCCTTCTTTCTCTTTGCAGTAAATAATTTCGCATTCTCCTCTTACTTTTCGATAAACTCATTAACATAAACAGATACGCGGCTATCATCATAACCTCATAGGGCGATATATTTCCGCGACGTCTGGAAAACAATAATTATTTGCAAAAAGGACCTTGTTTTTAATAATATTCAATTTACTACAGTAAAACCTCGTTAATTTGAAATTGCGACCCAAAAAAACATTTCGAATTGCGCGGAACCCCGTTTTCGCCAAATGAGATACCGCAGCTGTCATCCATAACCTCATCGGATGACATTTCCGCGACAATATATGTGAGTCCCGGTGTGTACACGTCAAATGACCGCGTCATTGTCCCCGAAACATGGGCGTAGATGTTGATGCGACATGTCGAGCGGAATGTTTCGCGATTTGTCCCCTAGTGAATACATGGCTTTAGTTTCACTCTTGCAACACATATCGTTAACTTGAGCGGTCCAAGCGCGCTAACCATTATTTAGACGAAGTGGAGTGCAGTTTGGAGTGTTGACGATATGCATCGCTTGCGCGAAACTCGGAATAAGGCCGCAGGGGTTCAAAATCATTGATATTACAATAACATTAACTAATATATCGATAATAACGGTACCCAGATATAACAATACTGCCAGGGATCCGCGGCGATGGTTTCCAAATTAACACTTAAAATCAACTTCACCGGGCACATACTCAACTGGAACACTTTTCCGTAATTTTCATACTCAATGAATATCTGTATTGTCTGGATACTATGCTCCTGGATCTTATAGGTATCACCTGGTCTAGGTATCAACAGTCTGGGATACAACATTTTGTGTAATGATCGCCTAAAATCGATTAATTGTTAATTTTTTTAGTTATTATTTCTTTATTTATTAGTTAGTTTATTATTAGTTTTTATTTATATTATATTATATTATATTATTATTAATTATTTAATATTATTTAATTTTTTATTCTTTTCATATGCCGATGCCATATTATAAAATTTTATTTATGTAGACCTACAACAGCACATTTTAAATCATTTAGCTAATTTTTTTATTTTTTATTATTATATTTATTTGGTAAATGTACAAACTTAAGAGTGTATTCAATGTAATATAATTAATACACATTTATATTACACGCTTACCCACTTTTAAATGAGAATTTATTCTCGTGTTTAAAAGTGGGGTAAATGACTACATGCTGATACATGCATGGTAATAAATGACTACATGCTACCTTTTGTAAAAAAAAATAAGTGAGTAATTTTATAAGGCATAGCGCTGATTGTGGATCTGCAGTAGCTGCACCTTCACGCATATTACTTTAACTCTGGACATGGGTCATGAAGAAGTGACCATTCTTTCACGATTGATCAGAGTTCATTATCTAATTTTTTATTACAATCTTGAAAAGTTTTCATTTGTCAATATTTTTATACATCGTATGTTGTCAACCATATTGAGTTAATTAACTTTTAAATATTTCAGTAGAGCATTGTTAATAATAACGGTAAATCACGTGACTAGCATGAACAGTGAGTGAAGGAATTTCGGGGCTATAAGGTTTTAACTCTAAGAGAGAAAAATCATGTTTACATCACTTTACATTTGCTGACGAACAGTTCCCAACACCTGCAATAATGCGGCAAGCGTGGAGCTTCGAACATCCTACGCCAGAGCCATTACGGTGTTCCGGAGAGCTTCGCCATGAGCCGAGCATCGTAGCGAGATATTTTAATTATTAATAATAGCGGTGCTTGCGCACAGCGCTAAGCTTGTCCGAAACCAAACAATCTACAGAGTTCGAAACTCGATACTGTGTGTGAGTATCGGCAGTATCTGTGCAGTAAAATGTATTCATGCAGGTACGAACGATACCTGGTTACTGTGTGTCGGGATATCCGCCACAATGTGTGAGCGTCAATCCCTGTGGATGCTAATTAATGAAAATACGGAAGCTTAGAGCGGTTGTCAGGTCTCTCTTCGCAAGAACCGGGGAGGGAATATCGTTCCTATAATTTTTCGGGAGATTGTTTCACCCAATTTACGGGAATTTTTTTCTGCGTTTGAATATAATGAATTGCTTTATATTTTACTAGCTGTGCTCGCGCGGCTTCGCACGCGTAGATTTTTAGTACACTGTTTGGATCGTCATAAAACTTTAGAGAACCTTCTAGAACATTCTCCTTCCAGAAATGTATCGAATGTACAGGAACCGACACAGTCGGCGCGCCTATTTTGAAACAATCTGAAGCATTTGCGGGCTTTCCATAACAAAACAATGTGCTAGAAAGCATATTTTCGTCACCCACTCCCACCCACGCATAGCCACCCCCACCAAACTCGCATATTTTCGATGCGACACTAGGGCTATCCACCACCATAACCACCGGTGGGTGGTTGTGGCTGGTTGTGGAGAAAACTTGGCGGAAAGGAAATAGGGTTTTTTTTTATGTATATATATATATATATATATATATGATATATATATAATATATATATATATATATATTATATATATTATATATATATATTGGATATTGATTATTTCATTTTCAATATTATTTTAAAAATATAAACATCTGGTCAGTTTTGTAACAAGTTTAATTATTAAAGAGCTTATTACACAGTTACAAGAAGGTGCTTACTAGAATTTTTACTAATAGCAGGGTTAATGCAAAAATATAACATGGACGCGCATAAATATATATTTTTTTGTTAATTTGCCTTTTAATATAATTATTATTTCTAAAAAATATTTTTACTCTATGTTGTTTTCATCGAATGAACATTTGTTGTTTTATTTATTCTTCTTTAATTTATTATATTGCCGATTGAATCAACAATTATATAAAATTACTATTTTTAAATTTAATTTCTTTGATATATATTGTGTAAAATTATTATTTATATTTCTAAATTCATCGAATTACTGTTATTGTTTTACTGTCTCCTTTATTTCTATATTTATATTGTTCTTGATTATATTTCTAAATGATTGATGTTCACATTTGTATTTTTTATATAAAATTTCTATTGGCTTTTTTTATCAACTTTGTACAAATTCTAAAGTAAAAGGCTTAAAAGCCGTATATACATGTAAATAAATAAATATAAATTCCTACTTACAAGTCTCATTATAATTTTTGGTGGTGGAGTGATTAGCATCCACGCACGTCTTTCGAGAGACTGGAGTTCAGTTCTTCATCGGGTAGATTTATTTTTATTTTACTACAGTGAAAAACAACATATTCGGTGGTGGAATGGTATATGTATCTGAGTCAATTTTTTTTAATAATTTAAATTTTTAAGGAACCAAGCAACACAACAAACGATCCAGCGGCATCGACGGCGACGCTTCAAATTTTGATAAATTATGTAAAACACAAAAAATATTTACTTTACACATGAAATAATTCGTGTGTAAAGTAAATAATTTTTATGACTTTTATGTTAGCTTCATCTGTTTGCCTGTCTGGACGGAATCTTACTATCGATATTTCACCCGCTTCACATTGTACAATCGAGCTGAAATTTTGCACACAGACGTATTCTCGATGACAATAAATTAATCAATCGGATCGGATGAATCCGTCATAATTAATTAATCAAAGCTTATATGGGAAAATAGTTAATGAGCTCACCAAATGGTGGCACTTGTTTCCTACCGAAGTGATTTATACACTAGATAATATAAAGACTAAAAACTATAAAATTATGTTATATGAAAAAAAAAGAAATTTAAACCACGCTTATATTTAAATAAGTACCTATACTAAACAGTAAAAAAATAATTTTCGACTAAAAATTTTTTGCCTCACTCCTCAAACAAAAGCGTGGGCGCTTTCCCTTCCCAGAATTCTGTAATCTATATCAATACTGTAAGCGCCCACCTTTTACTTAGAGTGAGGGAAATAAATTTTGGCCGAAATTTTTTTTATTATTTTTTAGTACATTTAAATATAAGCGTGGCTTTTTAAAAAATCATATGAACTAATTATGAACATTTATAATGAAGTTACTATAAAATAAACAAATCGATTCCCATTATCCCTACAAATAATAATTAATTCTGAATAAATTAAAAAAACATCTCCACAATTTTACCGGCCCGGTACGGCTATTGAAAGGGGCTCTTTTGTCTGTAAACAATGGCCGATTATGGTGTACATCACAAAGTTTGTTATAAATTATAATGTTCATATTGTTATTTTTAACGAAAATTTAATCCTTATTAAAAGAAGCTTTTCATTGAGTAATTTTTTTATTATTTTAATGTTTTAAATTTTATAAAAATTCAATTAGAGGAGATTCGTTCCTAAAGGCGATTAATTTTTTCGTAAAAAAAGTTTGACCCCATTTTTAGCATTAACGTCAGCGTGAATTTAGAAATAAAATGTTTAAAAACATTTCCCTATGCTCCCGGAGCTTTATACAATTTTTGAAACGGAATTACATAACTTTGGCTGTTTGATTTTTTTGAGAGAACAAAGCGAAATAAGATGTGAAATATAGGCCTCCAGTGGCCAGACATTTGGAACTATGGCAAAGGCAAAATTAAGATGGAGAAAACGTTTGTCACATAAATTGGAGCGTAAGGCGGGTAAAAGTATTAAATATTTTAAAATACCCCAAAAGTTTATCTTATATACTCTGTAGGTGGATGTCGGCCACCTGATCTTTGAAGTGAAACTATAGTAACTGTGCGTATTTAAAAAATTAACAACGTCGTATGTACGGTGCCATTGTATAACAGACAAATCTGTTAATAAAATTTCCATAAAACGTTGTTAGTTTAACCTTTTATATGTAAATCTTAATTTTTTACTTACACAGAAAAATCAGGATTCATAGTAAGTTAAGATAAAAACTTAATAATATCATTATTTTATAGTGCGAATATGTCATTATTTCACCATCAAAAATAACTTGCAAGAACATGAGATTTATATGAGAATCGAAAGATAATAATTTCGTTGTCTGTCGTTCCGTAATTTGGTGGAATTACAACTTTAGATAATTAGAGTGAGACGCAATCGGCACGTAGCCCAGCTTATACGCAAGGGTCGTTATTATTTATTATTATTATTATTATGTCCCGTGATTTTCACAGTGTATGGCTAGCAAGTAAGAGTGCGCTCTGATTTATTAATTTAAATTAAACACATTATTTTTTTATAAAGAAAACAAACTTGTATTATCGCCGTTCACAACTAAACTCGTAGTATGTACTGTGTCGTGGACACGCAGTCTAAGGGCATTTATGTGCAGAAAAAACTTAAAACTTTTTGTAAAAATTAAAATTACTTTATTAAACAAATTTATTTCCGGCACAATCGTTAATGGACTTACCTCGTGTGATATGGTATTATAGAAATAATTATCATTTTATCATATAAATCTTGGTTTGTATATTTAAATTATTTATTTATTCCGGGAATTCGTAACCTACCTATAAAATCATCAGTGAGTTTACTTGTCAACCTCATAATAATCGTATATATTATTCACATCCTTTGTTATACAATATATCAGGTTTATTACAACAGATTAAAAAAAGAGCTGTTTCATTCAGCTATGACAATAAATGGTGCCCGGAAGAATATTACTTTGGCTTCGAGTGCTCGTTTCAAAACGATGATACAGTCATTCATAAAACGCTTTTGAAGACTTCAAGCTTCACTTCATTTTGCTCTCTGACATCGTCTCGATTGGAAACGTCGTATTCCAGTTTCAAAGTTTTGTTCAAATAGAAATGATGGCAATACTCAGCAATGATAAACTTTCAAGAATTTCTGCCCCCGTACGGCGCCAGCATTTGTTTATTCTACTAAAACGTTGAATGCTTTTTACTTTTTTTTCCTACCATCTGTTACATCCTTTTTCCATTCTGTTCGTTTGAAAACATCGATTCGTAGACAAACAAAACTTTTCCGACAAACTCAATAAAATTGCAAGTTGCCGTTGAATTCAACAAAATAAAATTGGATGTTGCAGTGGAATATTTGTATTCAGAGATGGTTAGTAGCTATGTTAAATGCACCAACGTCATTCACATTCACAGTTTCATCATAATATTCAACATCTGAAGTATATTCTTATTATTCATACATGGACCACATCTCTTCAGATACTGACATTATATTCCCCGTAGGTGAACCACGGATTTCCTCCTATCCGGGGTAGGCGCGTTAACCAATTACACTATAGCGGCCTCGTACATTTCCGTAAATATATCGACCTTACCTTATCTTATCTCATCTTAAGCCCCGTTTATTAATTTATTAACATATATTATCAATTTTTAGATAAATCCACTTTTTCTGGTACGTTAGCCACAAATTACTTTGCGTAATTGCCACTAGGGGACGCCAGAATTAACCGTTTTAATTAGTTTTTAATATTTGGACAAATTTCATACAACACACATTATATTTTATTCAAGAACACATTTTTTATTGTGAAGTTGCAATTTTTTCAGAACAAAGTTCTGTGGAATTCAAAACCAAATATATTAATCAATTAGAAACCTACAGAAATATCAAATCAACGAAAAAATATTTGTATGCTACCAGGACTCGAACCACGAATCTCCTCCTATCCATGGTATTTATTATATTGTATATCATAAAGTTTTAACTCTTAAGAAATGTTATATATTAAATTAATATATTTTTACTAATTAGGTATTTTTTACATGAATAGTTGTACTTGTTTTATTCACAGTATTGAATAAGCAGTTAAAATATATTCATTTTTATTTTGATACATGTTTGTTTTCCGTATGTCATACGGATGAATAGCATTTCTTCGTATGATTGGTCAGTATCATTTCTTTGTATTTCCGCTCCACGTAAAAAATACAATATAGGACTAAAGATAGCTCACCTCTCATTCAAGTTTCAAACATGTACATTAATTATTGATACGTTATATATGGAGTATAAAAAGCAAAGGCAGCAATATCAAAAAAAATTAATGCAGTCAAGGATTATTAATTTAAAATGTACTGAATTTGAGATTTTATAGGAAACACAGCCTATAAATTAATAGGAAACATGATTTTGGAAGGAACAGATACATAAAATCTAGAATTCGGTTTATTTCAAATTAACAATACTCGGTGACTGCATTCAAAACATTTTTTTGATATTTTTGGATATTGCTTTTATACCTCAGATATGTCTTTCACAACCTCTTAAGAAAACTAATTATGACAAAGTTAGCCACAAACTGAAGGATGGTAAAAAAAATCAACCTGTAGTTGATTTGGGGACAATTTTTCTATTTTAATACACTTTTTCTGTATGCTTTAAGCCCAAATTGTTAATGCTGTGGAAAAATTAAAATTAATAACATAATTACTCCTTTTAATTTTGGCTTTACATCCGCCTATATTATGAAATCATGTCAGATCTTCGCGACCTTGTGTGCAGAACACATAAAAGATATTAGAGAATAAATAATGAAATAAATGTGAACCTCACCACAGGCCGTTTGCTTGTTCCAGTTGTATGGCAGGAGTGGAGCGTGCAGGTGTCCGGGGCGCGCGCCAGCCCGGGCGGCACGGCCGTGCTGGCGTGCAACGTGCCGCCCGCCGTGCGCGACCACGTCACGGTCAGCGCGTGGTACAGGGACGACTCCATGCTGCTGCCCGGCCCGCCAGACGAAGGTGAGATCACATTTACCTCGCCAACAAAAATCGATTTCTTAAGGGGTTACACAAAGTTGGCATTTTCAAAAAAAATGCTGCATCTTATAGCTTCTTGTATTTCTGATAATAATTTGGGTCATAATTCGTTGAACAATTCCAAAAATTGGCTGGGAATGTTAATTCAAAGCTTGCGTGGTAGGTGAATTTTTAAGCAAATTTTTAGATTATTTTTTTTCCAATTTTCTCGAGAGAGTGTATATCAAAAACTGTTTTGCTATTTTTTGTTCAAATTTTGCACATATTGTAACGAGATTATAACGTACTGTCATTACGATTCAACACAACACGACAAAAACACGATTCCTTCCAATCCTTTTCGATCCATTCCATAACATTCTGGGGTGCCTAAAACACTCGGGAAACATCTGGAACAATCTGGAATCGAGGGTAACATTCTCTGAAACACTGGTAATGTATAGGATAGTCTTTTATATGAAACCAACGTGTTTCATATAAAAAGTGTAGCCAGTGCCGCGGAGGGTTCTTGATTGTTTTGACATTTAACCAACGTGACTTAACCTTAAGGCCTTGGTGACCGCAATGTTACAAATGCGGAGATTAATTGAAGCGACAGATATTGAACGAAGTTCTTACGTAAGAGAATGAAACAGAATATTCTAGCAAGTTATAATATATTTGATGGACCTCTGTATCTCACAATACCACTGGAACACTGCGGTCAGCTAAATCGGAGGCTCTCTCCAAGCTGGTAATACCAAGGAGACCTGGAGCCACTAAGTTTGCGGAACGCACTTTTAGAATTACATGCCCAGCTATGTGGAATCAGCTGCCTCCAGTGTTGCGATCCATGGAAAATCGAGAACCTTTCAAGAAGGGGCTAAAGACTCACCTCTTCAAGATGTCACATCTGTAAAGTGCGCATAAAAAAATGGCACCATAAACGGGACGATAATATAAAAATTTTCACAAACATAAACATATAATAAGATGTTTCATAGACGAGTGATCATTTGCGAAATAGTGTGAATTATAAAATAGTGCTTAAATTTATTTCGTGTCTAGTGATTGTGAATTTATTAAAATAATGAATAAATCAAAAATTAATTTTCCGTGTGTTCATTTGCCTCTACAGCCACATTCCGTAAAAATACCTTACTAATAACATTACTGATAATGTGCCATAGGATTATTTTGATAAAATGCGCCGTTTGTTTATTTTGAATTTTCAACTCC
Organism: Agrypnia vestita; assembly: GCA_016648135.1. Taxonomy (NCBI): domain Eukaryota; kingdom Metazoa; phylum Arthropoda; class Insecta; order Trichoptera; family Phryganeidae; genus Agrypnia; species Agrypnia vestita. The sequence continues at coordinate 176,881 of JADDOH010002525.1, read as the reverse complement.
TCTTTTAAGAAAAAACAAAAATTATTTTCATATAGATCTCATTTGCACAAATAAATTCAACTTTTTTCGATACGCTATAGACATAACATCATTTAACAAGAAAATAATTAATGTTTTCATTCCACTCAAACCCTGGCGACAAGGTTATCTCCACCAGCTGAAAATTCACGTAGAAGGACTTTTGCGGGACAGCATATACCGTTGCCATTTTAAGACATTCAAAATAATTTGTTAGTGAAAAATATTAACTACTGTATCCGTAAATAAGGATAAGAAAATATTTTTTATATTAAATAGGTAATTACGTTTTTTTTTATATTTTAATGTGTTTTTAATGCCTTAAAGGCGACATGCTAGAATATTTTTATATACCTACCACTTCGTAATGTTTTCACTTTTCTCGAGAGATTTCACATTGATCTTTAAAATTGAATAAAATAATGTTGTTAATGCGATATTGTTACATCTGTAAATTAAACAAGAAACTTGCTTTATATAATCAAAATAAATGTTTAGGATCATTAAATAGTACAGGGTACTAATTAATGAACATTTCAATGTTTCACTATTTAATATTAAAGTAAAATTTTAATCCTCTGTAACTAAGACTTTGTGGATTAATCAAATTATAATTCACACATGTTGTGAGGATTTGCTAGCATTTTGATAACTAAATTTTTAATGATATAATAAAATTATTATGACATTAATTAATTTGTTTAATTAATAAATAATCAGTGATAGCGATAAATATATAAGCAGATAATATGAAATTGATGAGAACAATGTTATTTATTATGATATCAAGTGACGTCACATATCAAAAAACCTCAACAAATTGGAATCAACATAATGCCGTGATGTTGTAAGTAGATAAAATAAATCTATGGTTTTAATGCTGAAAATTTAATTTTTACGAACTACAACAATCAATACTATTTGAAATTTTATATTTGTTTTGATCTGAAGGTATTTCTATTTGTAAAGATATTTGCAAATAGATTTTCTTATTTCGGAGGTAAGTTTATAGAACTTCATAATCATACATGTGAAAATAAAAACACTTGTTTTTAGTTCTACATTTTAATTTTTGTGAGACGTTTTTCGCCCTATGAGAACATTTTTAATCTATTGATTGAGATTTAAAATGCTCTCATACCTATGACTATACGCGTTTCACAAAAATTAAAATGTAGAACTGAAAAACAAGTGTTTTTATTTCCTTATGTTTACAAGTAGTATTGGGTTGGCAGGCTGAATGACATATTTCTCTATTTTAGAAAAATTTTCGCGAGTGGTAACGAAAATTAATTCAGAATTACGAAAAGAGTAGGTACTTAATTTTCGCGTAAATAATATAAATTTATTGACAATCTTTTATTGATATTGATATTGACAAACAAATACTGACAATCCACAATATTGATTGTTTTCAAAAATCGAAAAATAAAATACTTTTTTACATTGTATACTGTGTAAAGTAGAATTGAAATTAAAATAAAAAAATATTTTCACATATAATTAAGCCAAAAATAAAGTAATAGTCCCCGAGGGTACTGAAAAATAAGAATCGCGGGAACAGCAATTTTGCGGAATAAATAATATATTACGTCATAATACCGTGCTTGCGTGCAAGTGGTGCTCATAGTATAAATAAATAAGTTCAACTGTTGTATTCACAACTACAATAATTGCAAAGGAAGAAAACCCTATAATAAAATAGACTGTTGATAACTTGTTTGATGTGCAATGATGTAATTGATTATTATTACATATTGTTACATATTATTACATATGTTACATATTATTACATATTGTTACATATTGTTACATATAGCTATATATTATTACATATTGTTACAAGAATCTTAAAACAATGGTAATTACACATTATAGAAGACTTTCAATGATATGAATCTGAAAACAAGAGGACTAAGCGAATAAACCATAATTACTAGAAATATGAAGAAACCGATCGAACATTCTAGAAGCAAACATTTACGTATAAAAGCAATGGCAGGCGCACACGCAGCCAAAGTTATTTTTGACAAGCGGTAAAGAACGGTGAGACTTTAGAATGGCGTTTTATCAGAGACAAACCCAAGCACAAGTAAGTGAATTAGTGAAGACCACAGCGAAATAATATTGCGATCGATAAGAGTAAAGCGATTTAAAGAAATATCTGCATGGAATATTCCAGTGACAAAAATCGTAAATTCAAGAACGGTGCTAACAATTATTTCATACCCAGTGACTTAATGTAATAAATACAAGTTTTAATAGTTTTTAGTGCTTCATTTTTCTCCCACAGCCATAATCCCTTCACATTATTATAAAGTATACGTTAATACGTATTTTATATAAACGTATACCTATTATATTTGGATAGGCCATAATGTAAGGCATCCAAGCTAGCTTTTTACCATCGTCGAGGGAAATTTTGAAGGCAACAATCGTAGAGGCTGTTCGATATTAAGCTACATAGACCAGACTATTGGAAATGCGCGCTGTTACACCTATCAAGAAATGAAGAGGCTGGCAGGTGATAGAGGAGTGGAGAAATCGAGTGCTTGTTGCAGACTCGGATTGCGAAAATTGTCAAAAAAACGATATAAAATTTACTCAATCATAGATTTTTATTCAACTTATTATGAATACTAGCTGTAGCCCGTCAAAAATGACAGTACTTTTACATATCCGTTCCTAAGGAATAAGTATTTATTTATTTTATTTAAAAAAATAGTACAAAAATTAATAATTTTGGAAAAAAATTACTATTAATAATTTACGGACGTTACACGAAGTAATGGGGACAGACGGACGGACAGACAGACAACGAAATTATTATAAATTGGATATAATCCTTCACTGACATTAATTCCATTACGACGTTGTCACATTCAAATTTATTTCAAAAATAAGGGATTCCAAAATAAAATCATTTGAATTTGTCACAGAAAATATATTCATTAGTTAACTAATTTAATTATCAAGTGAAAATATTTCTCGACATCTTTGTAAGTTTTATTTAACCTGTCAAATCGGCATCTTTTTGTTAAGACAAAATTATTTATTTACTTAACTCGCAAATTTGATCAGTCATTGTCGGGACTCTTGAATATTAATGGCTATGGAAGCTTTTGTACAGAAATAAAAAATAAAGATGAAATATCGAGGGTCAATTTAATTCTTGGATACCGTATCTAAATTGATGTCCCGAATTTAATATTCCTCTTTTCGAAAGCTCTTTACATAAAACATGCGCGTTTATACACTAAGAATTCTGATTTAAAAGTTAATCAATCATCTTCTTTTATAAAACCATTTATCCTAATAAAGTGTTTATCGACATTTTTAAAGCAAATGCTATAGAATAAATGTAAATTTATTACCTTAGAAGAATTTTGTTTCACAAAAATGATGTAAAGTAATATATTCGTACATTATTGTACGTTAATTAAAAATATTAATATAATAAATTAAGCGTTGTTTTGTTTTTTAGAGTGGAAGTTCATGATTAACACATTAATTTATACACACCGTTTTATTCCGCTTATTATCAACAGTTTTTTGAAATGAACAAATTAAAGCCTTGTTCTTTGTATACTCAATGACTAGTCAGCAATACACGTTTTTATGCATATTTACGTGCCTACGTAGAACAACTTTTCAATTTGTAACCATAAAACTCTTTTTATGCGAATGTCCACAGTTTCGTTGGATTTAACCATTAATCACAAGAAACAGCGCGTTTATCTGACTTGAGACAAATGCGATAATACTGCGATGAATAAATATTATTTGAAATGCAAAAATTCATGGAAACAGGCCTAAGAACTTGACTGAGCATTTATTTTGCAAGAAAATAAATTTATTTTGAACATTGCGAAGAATTTTATTTGTTTATTATTTATAACAAATTATATTATTATTAAAATAATATAATTCGCAATACTTGCTTACGCCGAGCTTTACGTGCCACGTGAACAAACCTTGACCTTGAAATACACGCACTTTTTACTTGTGCGGCAATTTTACATTTCATTTAGGTAACATGTTAAATTAAAGGTAGGTATCAATTAACTTACATTATTATGTAGTGATTTAGGTTTAGTAAATCAAAACATATAAATTTCTCATTCTATATTATAATTCAGTGGGTATAATACCGCCATTATCGCCAATCATCATAACAGTCGAAGGCTTCGAATTGATAAACAGTTTACCGATTTGATTTATCTGAGAACAAACTTGACTACGAATAATGACATAGAACAAGAAATAAATATCGGAAAGAAATTAGAATATTCTACAATAGTTACTTTACTTTACGAAAATCGTTGTCGTAGAGGCTGTTGTCGCATATTCAAAAAAAATATTTTACCCCTCGTAATGATCAGTCTTAAATTTTAAATAAATTACGGATTAATTATACGTTAAGATTAATTATATAAGCCTCACAAAGACAAAGTTATTTATATGAGAAACATGTATGGAAGTATATATAGGGTGGACCAGGGCTTATGACCTGGGTGAGCTGGTTTAAGTAATCACTTTACAATGTAATGTTCGCCAATTCCACAGTAATAACATTCACGCATTATCAATTTTTTGATATGTTCAATGAGAGATTCTGTTACTCTCGAAACTTAAGTAAAATAAGTATTATTGTAAGTATATAAAAACGCAGTTGCGAGTCGAAACTAGTTGATTTAAACTCAATAAATTGGTGTTAAACAAAAATTTATTTTATTTAAACATATTATGTCTCACCACAATGTGTTTGCTTCGTGTGAAAATATTAATTAATAACTGTTGTATATGTCAACAAATAACTACCCCCCACCCCCACCCGTCATCTCTTTACTTTCTATTTGTCGGCCATATTGATTTACAAATAGTTCTTATATTGCATCTGATGATGATGGTTGCGCCCATCGAAAGCGCTTTGGCTTATATAACTCAGTTATATGATCAGTCTAAAATTAAATTAATTACGGATCAATTAAACGTTAAGTTTAATTATATAAGCCTCACAAAGACAAATTTATTTATATGAGAAACATGTATGGAAGTCTATATAGGGTTGACCAGGGCTTACGACCTGGATGAGCTGGTTTAAGTAATCACTTTACAATGCAATGTTCGCCAATTCCACCGTAAGAACATTCACGCATTATCAATTTTTTGATATGAGAGATTGTGTTACTCTCGAAACTTGAGTAGTAAAATATAAAAATGTAGATAAACTCAAGTGAAGATAAAGTAGTTTATGTTTTTCGGCTAATTTTATGATCATTATAAATAATCTCTACAATTTTAATGCCAAATCCATCAATAATATTACTAACTTTACTCAGTTACAACAACCGGGAAGTAATAAAATGTAATGTATTGAAGCTTTTCTGCTCAGCTCGGCTACAACGAATCGTAAAGCAATATCGGTCTATCCTTATTCAAATGATGAATACCTTTAAAAATCTTCGCGAGCTCGCTACAAGGGGTAAGCCATTCTGATTTCGAAACCGGAAAGAGTCATTAGGCATAACAAAATGATGAAGGGACAGAATCGTAATAAAGGCCTTCCTTACGTCCTTTCCGGCCGGATACGTTGCCGTTTCCGGAACAGGCCGTGTATTAGTATGAGTATGAATAATTTCAGTTGAACAAATTTTGCATAAGTATTTGTACGTAGGTTCGCAATAAAACGATAACGAGGTACCTTAAAATTAAAGTATTGTATATTCGTATAATTTCTTATTTAATTTTTTTTAAGAAAAATGTTTTTTCTATATACTTCACTATTTAATTCTCCAAATAGGAATAGATAACTATGTTTTTACAATCACAGTAAATCAACATACCTTTTAGAGAAAAAAATAATAATGCCGACGTTAATGTTCAAAATAAGACAGGTTGAGTTTGTAAGAAAATAACATTTTTATAATTAAGAGTTGCCTTCTGGAATGAAGATAAATGGATATCTTTTGTAAGTCACCCTCCAAAAACATAAACAATAAATAATTAATCCCATTATTGCTTACCGACCATTAAACGTCTACCGGTATTAATTTAATATCTAAGATATATTACAATGAAGTATTTTTAAAAAACTGTCATTTTTTCTTTCATGAGTCTTAGCATATTATTTTCTCAAGCCTGGGTATTTTTGAAGTGTGTTTTGCTAAATTTATTAGGCTTTGTGGCCTGTTTCCACGTTAAAAATTAAAATGAAATAGTAATCAATAAAATATGAACATACTCGTACATAAAATGTGATCGAGCGGTTGATCCTCACACGCAGAAATAAAAATTTAACACTATTTTCCATACTAATGTGAAAAATAGGGTTATATGTATCTCTCATTTTCATATAATAAATTATATTTATAATTAGTCAATATTTAATTGAATTAAACACAAGATACTAGCTGTATATATTTTAATAGTATATATTTTAATCAGTTTTCATAAAGCGGAAAAGATAATTTTCATTCGGGAGAGACCGCAACATTCAGGTACATTTTGTCTGCTAGTGAAACTGTGTCATTTATTTTTCGCTAGTTTGAATAATGACAAAGTTACAAATCATCAGAATGGACGCAAAATAACTAAAATTGTAATAATATTAACAAGTTAGTGTGGATACCTGTAAAAAATACCCACGTTGAATTGTCTTCTTTTGTCCTCCACTCCTTCGAAAAAAAATCTTTACTAGTGCCTGAACTTGTAATAAACGTTTTTATTCATCTTAGTATTCGCATGTGAGCCTTGATCGATTTTCCTTTTCTGATGTTTAGTTCCCACCGTTCGGAAATTCTGGTTCAGCATTAATCTCATTACCAGGGTTGAACTTTGATTCAGTGCTCTTACAATACGAGCATACTTCTTTCTATATTATACTACTCCCAACTGAGCCATGATTGATGCTTCTCGTATAATGTGCCGCCCTCTATTAATATAAAAATTTATATTCCGTTTAATATTGAGATAAATTACTTTTGTGAGATAAACATACAAAGCTTATATATAAAAAAATATATACTTTTCACCGGAACTCGAACCCGGAACTTTATATTGGCAGAAGAATGACTAAATTATATATTTTTAAATAGTGATAATTACACGAAAAACGCGTCATTTCAATATTCTTGCTATTTTTGAACTGATATAAATGCTTGCGCTAGGAAAATGAATAAAGTAGCTCGAACCCATCACCAGCTGAATCATCATCTTACACTACTGTAACTATTTACATTCTCATTGAATTTTTGAACTTAAATATGTATTATTTCTTATATTATAGAGAGACAATAATTTTAATTGGAAATAATATAAATAAATACATATAAAACCAAATTAGTTAATCAATTAGAAAGACATCAATTAATAAAAATAGGAACTACATATAAGGTCGATATATTCACGGAAACATAGAAGGTTGCTATAGCTTAGTGGCCAGAGCGCCGGCCCCGGAAAGGAGGTGACCTGGGTTCAAATCCCAGTGGTAACCTTATATTTTTTCGTGAATTAGATTTTTCTGTATGTCTTTCTAATTGATTAACTAATTTGGTTTTAAAAATTTCACAGAACTTTGTTCTGAAAAAATACAACTTCACAAATATAAATGTGTTCTTGAATATATAAAATACATATAAATTCAATGCCATGTTACAGCATAACTTTATCCTATTTCGAATGATAAATGTTTCATATTCATCTTAAGTGATTAATCTAATTTGATTCAATTATTATAAACTGATATATTATAGATCTCATAGAGACAAGTATATTTTTTTGGGAAAGTAGTATAAAAGTCTTTTTGGATGTTCGTATTCATTATTATTTACGACCTATATATTGTACGGCTAGCTTAAGAGGCTCCAGTAAATGAATTTTGTATTTGCTCTCGATTTTGCTAAATTTAACCAAAACTTATTAAATCATTTTGCAAAACCCATAGCTTAACAGGCTTTTAATCAATTTTATTATGACAGATTTATTTACTCTTGAAGAATTTCCTTAAAAAATATGAACAAATATATTGTTATGACATCAAAATAACATTGAAACAATTTCTTAGTTCTCATGCAATAGAGTTATCTTTGGCACAATTAATCTCGTATATTTTAAATAAAGACCAAATATTTTATTTACAAATTGATTTATACAGTTTGAAGAAGAAGTGGTGCTATTCAGACATTAATATTTTTCGACAAGTTGTAAAATATATCGTTTTAAAAAAGACAAAAATTAAACGTTCTGTTTCCTATATTGCAGTATCCATAAAACTATTAAAATGTTGATTATTTTAATTCAATTTTACATGCGTACTAAGAAAATTTCACTGTCATTAATATATAAATATTCAAAAAATTATACCTCATACTCAAGAATCGCGCACCGCGGCACCCCCGCGCCCAGCTAACTGATTTCTAAGACACTGAAAACGAGTTTTTTGGCCATGACCTATCGATTAACGCTTATATTTTCTTAATTATTGTAAATAATTTTCAGTTTATTACATTTCTATAAGAACAAAGGTTCCACTTGAGTTACTGTCCTAATAAAATTGTAGTTTAGCCTGAACAATCTGATATTAATGAATAATTAAAACCCACATTTTCGAAAAAAGAGGCCGAAATATGCATGAGCAGTGAATGTCCAGCCTTAACGTTAGGGTTACGTTTACATAATTGCAAAAAAATGTATTCATAAAATATTAAATATATAATGAATAATAGATCCAATTTATCATAATTAATCGTGCCGTCGCGACGTAAGAGATGAGAGAAAACTGTTTGTCATGGAATTTGACGGCGTCGTATCAACGCATCCAGCAAATTGGCAACAACATTTCAGCGCGGCATTTACCAGCCAGAAAAAAACTCAAAATAAATTTCAATTACTTTTTGAAAAAGTCAAGACTTCTTTTATTCACAATCTGATGAAACCACTCTTACCTTCTTTGATAGGCCTATGTTCTCCATTGTGAAAAGATACTTCGAGTAAGGACTTCACTGCGCTTTAGAACCTTTCATCTCGCCAGGGGTCACGTACATATATTACATAGCTATGTATGCATATCGATAGGCAACGGGCATCTTAAAATATATCGTTGTATACTGTCAATTCATGGCTCTCAGACTCAAAGAATATATATAATAACTAACCTTACATCCGTAAAAAATAGCGGAATATAATTTAAGTATTATACATAATAAAATAAAAACCTTGTCAATGTTGAACATCGGAAGCGTTAATTAACGGTTCGCATCTTAGCTATAAAAAAAAAAATTTGACGGTCCATAGAGAAGCGGTGGTGGCTATGTCGTTTGGTTGGTGCATTGCCGTCCGCGCGTTCGAGGTTTCAGTTTTTAGTTGCTAATTCCAGAATTTTTGGACTTATGGGACATACAGACAAAGAAATTATTATATTTAGATTAATATAATTTTCATTTAAGTCGTTAAAATATAAAACAATTTGTGAAAACGGCCTTCGTAGTCCATTGGGCATGACCCTAAATTCTCACATCTAGAGTTTTGTATTCAACTTCCGGTGAGGTTATAAAACATATGTTTTATTTTCTGAAACTTGGGTGTTAACCTACACTGCCTGATGTTTCATTAAAAATTAAAATAAATTTATAAAAATAAAACGGTAGCAGTAATATAAAATAAACTCATAATTTTATAAAAAAATTGATAGACTTGGTTTTCTATCATGGATGGAAATGATGAACGTTACATTATGTAAAGTGATCACTTAAGCCAGCCATACAATATGTCGTAAGCCCTACGAATACCCAAAAACTTCCTATCCTAACTTTCCCATAAAAAATATAATTTCATCTTTGTGAGACATCCTTAATATATCTTGATTAATGCCTGTGACAAAATCCAGTACTTTGTTCTGAAAAATTTGAACGATCTCAAAATATTCATAATTTTGTGCATACGCATAAATTTATATTTGCTTATGCATACAAACGTGAATTGTATAAAAGAATTTGAAGTAAGAACATGATTTTTGGTGTTAGTAGGTATATTGCTATTTAATTGAATAAATTTGATAAAAAGATTTTCGAGTAAATTTGTCCTAAAATAATTAAGGAGAGTGTGTAGAGTGTAGTATGGGTACTCATACCATGGATGACGAGAATATTAATTATCGTTAGGTGAAGATGAACATCATAGATATGTTGAAGACAGTTGATTGATTGAAATGGTGTTTATTTTGTAGACACACATTAATCACGTCATCCAAAACGTTTATTTCTATTACTTATTTATTATTTACCCGTTTCCCCCACTGAGGAATCAAGCGATTTGTATGCGATTACAATACCATTGGGGAAATTTATTTGAATGTCTGAACCGCGTCCTGTAGAAATGTTTGATACCCCAAAAGCTTACCTTTCATGCTACAAATAAGGTTTCTGATTTTTTACAGTAAAACATGGCTCTAAGGGAATCGTGTAAGAAAAAAGATTAATAAAAAAAAAGAATGAGTAAAGTGTACTTCGTGTTTGTGAATCTGAAATTTATTCTCATTGTCAATTTTTATGTTTTAAATATTTATATTTGTAAGATTTTTGCGTTAATATTAATTTATTTATATTAAAGAACATATCTTTATTGTGAAGTTGCAATTTGAGAACACAGTTCTGTGAATTTTTAAAACCAAATTTATTAATCAATTAGAAAGTGGTACAGAAAAATCAAATCAACGAAAAAAATATTTGGCTACTATCGGGACTCGAACCCGGATCTCATATCTATGCGGGAAAAGTGCTTTACCATCACGCTTCATCCGCACGCATTCTTTTATATAATCCGGGATCAGGGTCTTTCTAAATGATTAAAACATTAGAATTTCTTTATTTCATTTGGCGCTCTAATGGCAAGATTGAGTTCTTTTATGGAAAGTGCCAAGCTTGGTAGGTTTTTATTTATTAGTAAAAATGTAGGAGCATACAAATATTAAAAAACATATAATATAAATATTTACATAATTATATATTATTATTATACATTAACATTATACATCTATCATATGTTACTCTTTTTGAATGACAAAACTTTAAACTATTTTGAATTTTCAAAAATGAATCGATTTTAGAAATCTGTACCGTTCGATCGATCGGACTCAAAATTTGATAACTTATTATAGGACCCGGCGGGTAACATAAGCAACATTTTCCCTCCCCTTTTACCCCTTCTCCTCCCCTGATATATTTTCAATGCAAATTTGTATCGTTCAACCGATCGGATTCAAAATTTGCAAATTTATTATTTAAAACCATTCGGGTAATAAAGGCGACATTTCCCCCTCCTCCTCTAATCCATCCCCTCCTCCAGATATATTTTCTGTACAAATCTACAGCGCTTCACCGATTGGACCCAAATTTTGCATACATTTCTCGACGGAAAAAATATTTCATTTTTCTTTCCTAGATATCCTATCCGTCCCAGTGTTGATTAAATTATAACATATAGAGGCTTAGCAAAGCAATGGAACATTTTTTCCCCCACAAATTTATTTTCAACTTAATCCTTAACCCGTGCAACGCCGGGTACAAACAGCTAGTTGTATATAAAAATGTCATGCTATGGATACTACTACACTACTTAAGATAATTTTTCCATTCTTTTACGAGCACAAAAATTACCACAGTATTAAGTGTTGATAGCAGCTACCGATTTTGTTAAAAAATATTAATTTTACAACACACGAACATCAATGGCGCCAGGATACTCTTCCCATTTTTATTACCAGATTATGGTTATAAAAAGGGAATGAACACGCATTAAGACAGTTTATGGCCTTTCGTAAAAATCTTCCTTCCATATCTCATCCACTGTTTTATAAAAGAAATCGTTAAATGTATTGGCCAAACCTATAACTTTCATTCTGATTTATTCGTGTGAAGATGACTTTGTCTCTACTAAACTCATCATTTCATGAATAAAACTGGTACTTTACCGTAACAAAATACATTTTACCATTACAATGTTCAACAGATATGATGTGAAAGAATTGAAATATATGAATATTGTGAAATTTATATAAAAACCGACTTTTGGAGAAACCGGTTTATGAATTTCATTACTTCCTAAAATCAGGTTTTGACCGGTTTTCGCAGGTTAACAAAAAAAAACTAATTTGATAACAATTTTTTTTTAAACGTTAATTGAATACTAACTACTGCATAAAATATCTTAAAACGGAAATTAATTAAGGAATTGATTTAACTTTATATAAAAGTGAATGATAAAAGTATGTGAATTCATAAAAATTAATAGAAAATAAAAAAAGTTAACTAATATAAAATATAAGAAGTTAGTTATTACTCTTTCCTTAAATTATGTAATCAGCCCTTAAATTACAAACCATCCCTAAATTTATCTAATGTTTTTTTCATTAATACAAAATTTCAGTAATAATAAAATCAAAAAATAATATCGATTACTAACAATATGGGCGCGTAACAGAAGCGATTGTTTCACAACGTAGCGAAAGATTGTTATTTTGTTAAAAAAATGTTAAAAAAACTAACCCATAAAAACCAAGTTTTTATTATACTCCCTTTCTTATTGAATCAAGTTTCGTGCCCCCTGCACGTGTCGGGGTCATTACTCATTTGTATTGATTCAAATTTGAAAAAACCATTAAAATTTCGAAATATCCAAAATTATACCTACTATAATTATAAAAAAAAATTTAACTAAAATTTGTAAGATCATTTTTATCGTCGCCACGAGTCTGCCTGCAAAGTTTCAGCTCGATTGGATCACAGGAAAAGGGTTAAAAATCGATCCAAAAAAATTCCGGCAAACAACAAACCGCAGACGCCACGAGTTAAAAGAAAGGGAGTAAAAACAAAAGAGATTCTTACCCAACTCTAACCAAATTTTACCTGATTTTTATTCAAGAAGAGTATTGAAGACGAAATGCACACAACATTTTTAAAACGAACATAAATATATTACGTACATATCTATGTATGCGCACTGTTAAAATATTTCATCTCATTTTATTTAAACCAGGTTATAAAGGAAAAAAACGGTTTACGAAAAATTCAAATTTAGCGAACAAAATGATTTTTCAAAACCGACAAGCCCTATGCGCAATCGACCAGTCACAAAACATATTTTCAAAAGACAATACAAAATATTGCTGTTTTAGTAGAATTATCTTAATCGCTGAATTGTAATTTAATTAGTAATTAAAGTAGTAATCAACAAATAAAATGTTATCTACATTAATATACAACCACTGAAAATTTATTTTTTGTCTACCTGTTTTGCAACCCGTCTCTTTGTCAGGCCAACCACTACACTACACACCATAGTATTATTTACACACCAACACCTTCATAAAATACTCTTCACATACATGTAACTCTAACTAAAGGCTAACATGCACAGTGTATCAAGTAAGCTCCAATTATTTTAAGAACTTTCCATTTAGAGATCAAATCAACAGTTCATAAAACGAATTTTCTTATCTGTGCTTTCATCGTGATTATAAAATGTGGTCATTCATGTCCGATACGTCAGTAATATTATAAATGATTCGTCGCTACTTGACGGTACTGTTGGAATGGCCATTCAGAAGACAAACTCTTTCCTTATCCAATATTGTTTGACTTTTGAGTTACGAGCGTCTAAAGTTTATCTACGCTCGCTTGAACTTTGCATTCTTTTACATATCGAATTCCGTTTTCCAATTCCTTAGAGAGCACAACACTACGAGTAGTCTACACGCGACTTTACTGTCTGACATTACTTTTACAAATGCAGTGCTATCTACTTTGACACTTAAAAAACTAAGAACAACGTAAGTCCCGGGGGATATCAGACCGTAGCTGACTCCCGAGATGTAAAGGGCGTGCCCTACAAAGCTTCCATTTGTTTTACACTTCCACACATATAATATAATAATATCTTATGTCATTCAGCCGTCTCAGCGCCCTCGAATTCTTGTAAATTTGACGTATTTCCAATATTCTCTAGCATTACGTAAAGTATGTTATTTAACGTATTTTGTGAACCAAACACGTTGTTTTCGTGGTGACATCTACTCTTTCACATTACGTAGACATGACAGTTTTCTTATCAGCATTTTCGTTACGTAGTAAAATAAATATTGAGATACTTGCACGTGCTTGGGAATAAAGCGGGCAAGGATTCATAAGTACCACGTCCAATAATTTTGTTATTTTGTGATATCGAAATAAAGATTTAATCTGATTTTTTTTTTGTAAAAAAAATCTAAAAATCTAGATGGTACCGTAAATGCGAGACGGTTACGCATCTGCAAATCTCAGCTCGTATCTGATCTCGGAGTGGCTTTTCTACTACACCTGGTTACGTTGCTTCAATTGAGTAAATTTCTGGCTTAACCTTGCTCGTAACTTTAGTTCTTGTTATTGAATTTAAAGTTTATCGATTTTTTTTTATCTAATGATCTACATTTTTAATTTTAATACTCTTAAGCATCTAGCGAAAAAAAAAATTCAGCTCCTCCCACGTAAATTATTGTGGATCCAAATAATTTATTCCAAATTAAATTAAATGCCATCTCTATCTCTAAGTATAAAATTGAATATATGTCTGTCTGTCTGTACTCAAACGTAACATTATATGACCCTTTGTCGAGGATACGTAATGGCCCCAAGGGGCACAGTTAGTGTGGCATAGGCATATTCAAATTGCTTTTTGTTTTTAAAAAGGCTGTCACTGCACTAATTTTTTCATGTAAATTTTTCTTTCTGTATGTTGACACGAAAACTGAACACATACCATTATCTTTTTTTTTTATAATATTCTCTCTTTTTTGTAATTAGTACCTAATCTTCATTTATTGAATTTTTTCGGCATTTCACAATGTACATACACTTACGTGTTCAGGAAACATGTAAGTGAATAAAAAGTATTTTTATAGTTTTCTTTACATCTGATAGAATCTTAATGATCGTGTTATATTCTTGGCTGTATTCCAAAAATAAAATACAATCGTATACATACCAATCTTTCGATCTGAATCAAAAAAAAATCAGTTGCATTTGACACATGACTCTCCCAGACGATCAAAATGGAAACATCATTATTATTTACAAACGTTGCAAAACAATGGTACCCCTCACCCCTCAACCTCATTTTTAACTAAATCTGTAACCTAGGCAACCCTAGTAGCAAATATAAGGAAAAAAAGGTAAAACACCGCGAAAGCATTTCGAAAATGGCTAAAAATCCTTTTGGGCAGAATTAAGCATATCACGCAACATTTAAACCTTCTAAAAAATCGAAGAAGCCTGCGCGTCTACAAAATTCTATTTCTAGGATTCTTTAAGCTCGATCAACAAATCAAGGATGTTTTTACGTAAAAAACTCATACATATAAATTGATAATAGTCAATATTTTCATTTAACATAGCAGTTTTATGTCAATTTTAAATGAACCCCGTTTATATCATATATTATTCAGTCACATTCACGAATTCATTTCTCGTTTAATCGGAACGGACTGTTTACGAGTTTCTATTCATGTCGATAAATCGTGTAATTTGTTTCTGTCAATAAAATGTCTCTATTCTCAAATTATGTAGGCATATTATACATACCTATCCACCATAATTTTTAGTTCTTATAAATATCAAAACATGTTTTTATTAATGCTCAAAATTCATTCTTATTAATGTAAAAGCGCGGTAGGCATCATTTATTCTAAATTGTGTCAAAAAATCATTTCTTTATATTTTGCTTTTTATTTTGTAAGTATTTCATAAATCGTGTGCGATGCTTATCAATTTAGTTGTGTAGAAAATAGACTCAGCAATATAAATGTTCATAGTTTTTTAAACCTGATAGCATGCGGCAGCTCGTTTATTCAAAAAAATATATCCATTTCACTTTTCATATGAAAAATTTTTGTGGGTGTCTCCAATATATTAAGCAACTTTGTCACAGTGTTCCCCCTTTCCTCTTCACTCCTTAACGCCACCTATAGCATGTTCCACAGTCTTTACCAGGTACTTCTTCGATATGGAGGTATTCACCTCATTTTGCAAACTGCAGTCAATTGCATTTTGTTTTCCTGGATACGAAAACTTACAAAATTCGAATAAAATTTAAAAAAAAGGTTAAAAGATACACAATAAATACTTAATAATTATATTTTTTAAATTAAACTAGAAATTGTAGACTATTTTCAATAATATATCAAAATCTATTGATCGTTGATATTCATGATTTTGGACATATAAAAGTGTATACCTACTCCATGAAATTAGACTATCTCGCTAACTCCAATTTATGATATTAATTTTTTTTTTTATGATATAGTTTATTTATTTACATACACTCAATAACCTTCATTTCTTTCAATATAAAAAAATATTGAAATTATTTATTATTTGTAATTTGCACGTTGGCCAAGCAAATATTTTCCCAAAAATTTACTAGTTCTCTTCAAGGGGGTTACTTGTCACTGAAGTTTCGCTTCAAAACGATCGTGAAATAACTTATTTTCAGTCCGGCAGTTCAGAGCAAAGTTAAATTCAATCCATATAATTAGGTCACAGTTTATGCCCTAATATGCGGCTTCTCGTAATTCTGCATGTAAGTTCGATGGCTTGGGGAAATATTGTGCTTTATTGTGCTTCTACCACTCATACTGTTCGTACACGTTCCAAAATACTGAACTATCGCGAAAATTCTTTAAATTAGTCATGTCCAAAAATGTGTTTTTATCATTTTAAATACAAAAATAGTTTACACTATTTTTGTATTTAAAATGATCAAGATAAAAATAAACCAAAAATTTGTTCATTTTTCTCTATGACAAACAATAATTATCTTTGTACACTTAAAATAAATTAATTATGGTAAATTCTTGATAACATGTTACGCGTCACCGCCGTTTAATGTAAGAATTATATGATGTAATAAAATGCGGGGCAAGCGAGTTGTTAATTTAAGAATTGTATTGATATGATGAAAAGTATTATTTATATGTGGGAAAATTTGGGTTTCT
Organism: Agrypnia vestita; assembly: GCA_016648135.1. Taxonomy (NCBI): domain Eukaryota; kingdom Metazoa; phylum Arthropoda; class Insecta; order Trichoptera; family Phryganeidae; genus Agrypnia; species Agrypnia vestita. The sequence continues at coordinate 159,840 of JADDOH010002525.1, read as the reverse complement.
TCTAATATGTTGAGCCTGGTGTAAGTTAATCCAGGTAACCTTTGACTATTATGTCTTTTGTTTAAGCTATTAGTTATTTTGTATATTTCAATCGCTCCTCTATAGATCCTTTTCGTTGCATTATTTAAGCTGGCCACCGTGGATGCTCTGTCAAAATTAATTTTATTACATTCTGTCATAGCATACCTGTTTGTACCGGTGATGAAGTGAAATTTGTTTTTTTGCATTCATGGCATGTTCGGCTATTTCGATGAATGTGTACCAGTTAGTCCGTCCTCCAAAATAATTATGTCTTTGTTTATTTACAGGAGCTAAGTACGTGGTGACTGGAAACACACTGCATGTGCGCGACGTGCAACTTGCGGACGCGCATTCGCGGTACGCGTGCTCCACGGAGAATACACTGACTAATGAAAGAAGGCGAAGCTCTCCTGTCAACTTGGAAGTCGTTGGTAATTTTAAATTATATATATTTATGTGCAATCTCATATGTAGTTGAAAATTAAAATCTACCTAAAGCCATGAACTATTTTTTTTTGCAAATTACAGAAAAAATTTTCAATCTTATTTATAACATGAATAATACGAAATAAAAACTTATAAAAAAGGAATTAAAAATAAAACATTCAAGTAATATGACGTTTATGAAATTTTTATATTTCGTGTTTTATTTTAACTTTTCGAATTTATTTAAGTACATTTTAAAACCAGACAATGGAAATAGGTATCTTTTGAAATACAAGCATTTGGATTAAGGTTTATAAGGATTATGAACTGATGATTATGAATTATGAATTGCAAGGAGATAAATATATTTATTGCATAATCGGAACTATATATATATATATATATATTATATATATATATGAAGTATAATCATCTTATAATATATAATCGTTCATCTTGTAATCACTTACTGCAGTATACTTATATTGTATAATGTATTAATGTTTTATTTTAATGTATTATCGTAAATTGTGACTATACTAATCACCTTGTCCTAAATGACTATCCATTAGGGTCATTCTGACCTGTCGATATTCTTTAAGTTAAAAAATAAAAAATAAATAAATATAAATGAAGTAAAGTACTTGATAATTTGAGAATGTAAAATATTTAACAATATTAATGAAATTTTTACTAATCGATGAAGATATTAATATTTTGTTCTAATGAATTTGGATACAGGTTTGTTTTGAAACTCAGGCTAATTTTAACAAGTAATAACTTCAGATTGATAAATTTTATAATTGTTAACTAGTATTTAAAATGAAGGAATGATCTTAGAGAATATATTGACATTGAAACCTAAAAAAACAAAAATGGTGGTTAGATTTATTTACGACTCAACTCAACTCAACGACCCAAGTAGTAATAAAATAAAATGCAAATGTAGATTATATATTATAACAACGTGATATCGAAGAGAATATTACGATCTACATCTGGAAATTTATTGTGATAAGTTGCAATTTACATTGGTAGAATTTAAGTTCACCGTTTAACATTTGAGAGGACAGTCTCATTGCTATTTTTATCGGTTCCACTACGATCTCACTTGGATCTGCAGAGCGCTAACGGCCGCGGCGTTTTTTTTTTAAATGGAGCGAATGAATGAAAAGAGAACAGTTAAAACTGCATACGACTCGAGTATTGATGGCGTCACAAATAGACATCCACGAAAGTCTTGGCGTGTAAATTAAATATTTATTTATTATATTTATTTATACAGTATTTATACATAATGTTTTATTATAACAAATTGATTGTTATAACATTTTTACAAACATTATACTACTCATAATATGAGCCAAAGCTCGAGCTTATGGGAGGAGTATTTACAAGCTAAATTAAAGTATAAAAGCAGAAACCATTTAGAAGTAGTAATTTTTTTTATTATACAGAAACCATTTGAGACATGTGGGCAATTCATCGTTTTCCAAAATCAAGGATTTGACTTCTTTCTTAAACAGTTCATATTTTGGATCTCGAAATTTGTTTTGCGACAACAATGAATATATTATATCATTTAACTCCCAAGTACAGTTGCCGGCAAACTTCATGAAATTCTTTGGCTAAGTGGGGGAATGCGCAGAAGACGAAATTTGGGTCTCGTTGGTGGAAAGGTAGATGCGCAAACGTCCCCCCACTACGCCGCAGAATTTCAAGATGTTTGCCGGCTACTGTACGTATAATGATGTTGTGCCATGGTGGTTCTTAAAGATGGAATCTTTATATGACCGTTTGTTCTATGTCTATTACTTAAACAGTCTAAGGGGTAAGATTTATTTATAAAATTATCTTTGTAAATTAGGTATAGGGAGTTTGTTTTGTATATTTTTGTGAGTGATGGTACATTAAATTATTGAAATATATTACACTACGGTAGTCATAAGGTTTTTTGAGAATCGTTTTAATAATTATTTTTTGCATTATGATTAATTGCTATACGGTACTTGAAGATGATCTTCTTAAAAGACTCAATAAATAATGAGCGTGCAATAAAAAAAATTATAATGTCGATGGAAGAAATTTGTATGTAAGGACAAAATGTAAGACTTTATCCTCCTTGCCTAATCCCCTTTAGAAATATTGTTTTGGTTGTTGCAATTACGAAAATAAACTTCGTTTTTAACTACGTGAGCAGTAGTCGCTCCTTACCCGGAATAACAAAATGTAAAATCAATATGAAACTTTGTGATGTGATGTGTGATTGTGATGATGATATATGATGAGATGTGAGAGAGAGAAAGAGAAATGATGAATGTGAAAATTACAAATATTAAAATTTGATCACTTTTGTGCTCTACAACCCCTGATGGGTCCTGGCCTTCTCAAGAGTCTGCCTCCAGTCGACTCGGTCTCTAAGGCACATATGCCTTTGAGGACATTGTCGCTCCGTTTTTATTTTGTCCGTCATCGTTCCATCGATCTTCAATTCAGTACAGACTTCGGTACTTGTTGTTCAGTTATTCTCTCCACGTGTCCCAGCCACTGAAATCTTCCCAGTTTTTGTGACGCTTAACTCCTTAAACAAAGTATACAGCTCATAGTTGTAATGCCTGCCCCAAAGTCCATTTTCTAGAACCGGTCCAAAGATTTGCCTCAAAATTTTCCTTTCAACAACGTCGAGTGCTCACCCATTCCTCTTAGTCAGTACCCACGTCTTAGTTTCGTATGTGAGCACTGGTTTGATTATTGAGCGTTTTGTGCACTTATATTTTAGTTTTAATTTGGCAGTCTGGATTTAATCTGAGTTTGGAGGCGGAAAAACTGCAATTTACGCTCATTACGTGCTTCTGGAACTCTGTAATATTATTGTTGACTGTTTTCAGAGAGCCAAGGCATATAAATCTTGGTAAAATTTCAAATTTTTGACTTCTACATAAGGAAATACTATTTTTTATTATATTTAATGTATTTTTTATTATAATTAATAATAATATTTTATTATATTTAATGCATGATATAAAATACAGAAAGAGCTATAACGACAAGGGAATGTGCCAAAAGAAGAAGAAATTAATATTATTAAATAAATTTGTTAAGAATTTTAAATCTATTTTAGTACCTACGACTTTTTTCAAATAACAATCGTCAAAAAGAGCAAAGATAAGAAGTGTTTTTAGGAAAGGTATTTTTTTTTGCAAAGCATTACTAAAGAATCCAATATTATTTTTAGTTAGAAATAAACAAATTTCTTGAAGATTATTTTCAAGAAACATCTGAGAAAATGTATAAGTATTTTTGACAAGCCAAGAGATATTCATTTCTCATTATAAATTCAACTGTGGGAGTTTTTAGTAACCAATTTAAAAACCCAAAGATTCCAAGTAATTTATATTTTGATGAGATATAAACCTGTGCAAAAAAAATATTCTGGAAAATGGCAAATAAATATTTCTACACACAACGAAATATAGTTTAATCTTTTTTTTAATACCTACTGACTTTTTTCAAGATTTTTTAAATTTATTAAAACATTTACTATAATGATCGGATATTATATGGAATAAATTTTGACCGTTCCTGAATATATTTTTACCAACGAAAATAGAGTACGTATATTTTTAATTATTTTACGGTTTTCTTGTATATCTGTATATTCCATTTTATATTCATATTATAATTTTTTCAAGCCAAATGATAACTCAGTTTCAGTTCATCATTAATGCTTCTAGATGGCGCTATTTGTACGTTAATACAAACACTATGATTTAGCGATAATCTTTTTTTTTAAATTTATGTAGATACATTTACTAACATATAACGATAACAATGCTCTCTATTTCCTTTTTTATCTCTTCTTTGCCTAACACTTATCCATTTATATTATGTTTCTTAAATAAAATCCCATTTGTTGCATCTTAGATGTCCAATGGCAGACTGTTATAATATTTAGTAGAGTAATATTTAATATATCTCTACCCAAATGTAGTCTTTGTAGTTTTAAAATGGAGTTATAAAATAGATAAATTAAAGAAGTCTCACGGAAACGAAGCTATACATAGGAGAAACGTGTTTAGAAGTATTTTTATAGGATGGCCCAGGGCTCGTGTTTCGACTGCTGTGTTTTGATTGTTAATTTTTATATTGGTGGAAAAGCATTTTTTTTCTTATAAGCCCCAGATTATTGAAACATTCTGAAGAATTCTTTGAATATTTCTTTTGAGCTCATTCGAAGCTTGTTGCGAAGGTTAAATTTTTATTGGCATTTTTTATTTATTTATACTCTTTTAGCAGGCGCATGCAGTGAGAACATTAAAAAGTATGACTTTTACGTTTAATTATATTTTGCAAATAGAAATAGAAATTAAATATTCATGTGACAGAATATTATGATATATTAAAATATGAATAATATGATAATAATTGTAATACAAAAATTACGAGATAGATACCTACATGTTTTATTTAGATTTTTTTTATATATGCATTAATGTCATACTTCAATCCCTCTGAACGCCCCTGACTTTTGGGATACCAAAACAACTTACTTACATAAATCAGAAATTCAAACATGTAAAAGTACGCAATTATATAATATATTATTTACGTAATGTCAACAATCATATTGTGATTCCGTTTTTTTAACATGTTTGTTTTTCAGGAACCTACCAATGAATTTTTGATCAGTACCAGCGAACTCCGCGGATTTTTCTCTAAGCTTAGACTTGGGTGCGACTCTCTGCATTCTGTATTCAAATCGTCTCGAACGCCTCATTCACCCCAAAGGTTTTTGAATCGGGATTGTGCGGACGTTTCAAGTTTTGTAACCCTGTTAAGAAAGGAGGTCTTAAGCACGAGGAAGTAAGCTATTGTATTGAGAGAATGTCAAATTGGATTGCCAGTAGATCCAGACCAAACCCGAATAAACCTGAATTTCTATGAAAAGTTTTTCAGGATGTCGTGTCGTGTATACCTCCATGTTGCAAATAGTTAAAACAGAAAATTCAATTTTCTTTAAGCGCAAAAAATCTGTGGTAAATTTCCGTATATAAATATAAATCAGTTTGAATAGGATCTATAAATGCATCATCTTCACTACAATGTATGAAATATTCAAGTATTTTATTATCATACTATCCGTTGACCCGCTGAAAATCACGGTATATATTAATAATTAATAACGACCCTTGCATATAACCTGAGCCCCGCGCTGATTGACGTGTTAGACTTGGGCGCCCGGGCCTCATTAGCGGCTAGTCATCATCAGTGTGGTTGTTGTACTTCCAGACTAATTCTAGCGAGTAACGGACAGACAGATATTCGAAATTAGGACTGTTGATATAATTTTATGAAATTGTGTTACAGTCAAAATAATATAATGCACTTTAGTGTGTTTTCAAAATGTATTAATTATAAATTTTTGATTGTAGAGTATATAATAAAAATATGTGATCTAATCCGATAATATTTTATTGTTCTGTATTTATTATCCAATTTTCATTTCTTATAAAAAAAATATTAATAAACATATATATTCCTACAAACGTTTAGGTTATTAACCCGCGGGTATGTTATCGTAGCCTACATTTCACGTCACATTTCCATGTGCTCTGTTGATGCCGCTGAAATGTGGTCCGAAACATTGGATGCGACATAAATCATCCCCCGGCAGAATAACTGAGCGCAAATTCTACTCAACTTAATAACAGGTGGTAATTAATTGCCAGTTTATTTTGTTTAGATTATTTTCACTCTCATTAAAATATATGGCACAAGAAATAATTTTTTCGCTATAAATAAATTTACCCTACTTCAAAAAGTATATTTCAACATTAAAAAATGTTATCACTTACTTTGATTTGTTTTATCTATTTACCCATAAAAACAAATTTTTCATTATAAACCTTGTTCTAGATAGGTATATATGACACGGCCTTTGCAAATCTTGATATTTTACGTTTAAGTTTTGAGCAGTTCACAAAATACGTTACGAATAAACTCGCGAGATGACATATTTCCTCCCACATATGTGAACATACACATACACAAACACAAAAACGCGTACACACATGGACAAATAAAAACACACAAATACACTTACATAAACGTACTATATGACATCTCGTACATCAACCCTCGTACATTAATTACTCTCGCAAATATGTGTTTTCTTTTAATTGACCCATGTCTCTGTTTATAAACAACTGTTTTTTTATGATTATATGTAAAAGGTTGTAAGAAAACCAATAAATGAAAAAAAATCCTTTACACACAATGTTTCGGTTTCAGCTTGTTTTTTTTTTTTTTTTAAAATAGAGATGCGAACACGGAATACGTTTTACATCACTATTTTCAAACTAAGCTAAACGCTTGTGCTATGAAAATAGGACTAACTTGCTAGTCTGGAGTGAGATTCAAACCCGCGACCTTTGGATCACGAGGCGATTGTCCTAACCACAAGACCAACAAGCTACTCTTTTACAAGTTTACAATTTGATTACGCTGGATGAACTGAAATATTAAATTCAACTTTTTGAAACTAATCAAGTTTTTCATGCCACTCCAACTGAATTTAACTGATATATAACATGTAGGAGATATCCACTCAGAAGTCATACTTTTATAGGTATTTTTTTCACTTTTTTTTATTTACAATAAACAAAATTATTTTACAGAATAACAACCTGCTTTTGTTTCGTAGCAATCTTAAGCAAAGCGATAAATTCTAAAGTGTCCCTGATTCAAATAATTTTCGAAAGGTACCAGAATGTGTGTAGATACTTACCCGAACATCTGACTTAAATTTGCTTTTTTCTGTTCGTGTGTGTGTGTGTGTGACCCCAAATGTATGTAAGAATACATTGTCATCGATATCAAGTCAATGTGCAAAATTTGACGAGCTCGATTGGATAAATGTTTTATTTATCACTCCCATGATTTTTCCACAAGAAATCAAAACCGGCGGTGAACTTAATATAAAATGGATAGTTCGCACTTTTAAATAATTAAGCCCCGCAGAATTTTTATTACTAGAACACTGCATTAGAACTTCTCTGAACGTGGCTTAAGAATACACATCTGTCGTTTGCCTTTTTTGTGATGAGCATTATAAATGCTCTTTCGGAAAGCCATTCTGATAAAGTAAATGGAATAATTTTATATAAAAGGCGGGTGCCTCAAATTAAGTGATTGTGAATTATAAAATCTTAACACGTGTCAATTTTCTCAAAACAAAAAAGAAGGAAACGACAATAATATTATAAATATTGAGGACAAACATGTTCAATATATTTATAAAACAATATTTATGTTTCAAAGATGTTTTCCAAAGTAAGATGTCCAGAATAAAGACCTGCAGCATTATATATAATATTTTATATTAACAAAATTGCAATTACATATTTCCCTCTAATTGTAAATATTTTCCTTGGAATTTGTAAATATTTTCTTTCATAGTATTTTTTAATATTAACGTATATTTTCATTTTATTTTATTCGGCAATTTGTAATTATGTTGTCGGAATTATTATTTAGTATGCATATTATTAAATAACTTAATTAATATTTAAGATGTAAAAGCCTCCATCGTAATATGTGAAATAACAAAATAAATCATTATTAAATACGCAACTTTTTTCAAGAAATATGCTCTTGATATATTCAAAAATTAATGTTTGAAGTCTCTCCGGCGCTATTTCTTGATGTTTGAAATCTGTCAAACAGTCCTTGATGTTTGAAATCTGTCAATACAATATTTCGAAAGAGGAAATTATTGACGCTGTATTTCTAAAGGGTTTCGTAATCATTTTCATGAACATTTTCCATTGAAACTTTGTACTTCTGAAAAATTTACAGGATATTTTAGTTTCTAATAAAATTGTTATATTTATTTCACAATCTTAGCAGATATATAAAAAATCCACAATTTATCTTATTTTACATTATCTAATTATCTCATTGTAATTGATAGCTGATATAATTAGATAATAGTAGGTAACCTTAATTTAATATTTATTTTTAGTAATTAGAAATATGCAACGGTCTATTAACGTGATAACCCTTTGCGAATTACAATATTAATTTACATTTTCCGAGAGTTGAGTAATTATTTTAAGTGGGTTAATTAATTACATCCTAATTTTTTACCGTGGTGCTTATTTTTGCACATTTGCAACTGATAAAAATCTAGTCCATAAAATAAACTTTTTCGCAACTCTTTAATTTTTTTCTCTTTTCAAAGGCTCAATTTTGTATTCAGTTATTTTTTGATTCTTCAATCTATATATCTTATATTATCTTATATTTTGGAAGCCGTTTACTTTAACTAAAATAAACTTACTAAAAACTAAATCATTTTTAAACAAACGAAAGAATCCGTGTGTAGAATATAACGAAAAATTATTTTCCACCAGTATATGAATGAGCCTGGAACATTTAAACACCGAAACCAATTTTGCAAAACAAATACTTAAGTTTAAATTTTTTTAGTCTTGGAACTCTTACTCTTAATGAAAAAATAAATATTTCGGATATATTTTCCTTTTTTCTGTATAATCTCTTTAATTGATTCATTGGACTTTGTAGTGACCCAGGTAGATAGAGGGGTCTTCCAAATTATTAAAGTTTTCTAGATGTTCAAAAGATTAATTCAGTATTAGGATATACTATAAAACGTAGCAGGATAATTTCCGCGAGTTGAAATTTAATTTTAGCTATTACGTTCAATTGATTTGCCAACTCCTGGCCGCGGCTAACAATGTGATGAATCCTATGGGGTGACCCGTCAAAAATACGTCGTGGAAAATAATATTAAATAATATAAATTTCATTGCAATGAATAAAGTCATTTGCCGTATGATGTTAGCGAAAATAGTTGTATGGCGCGGGTGGCAACGGCCGAGGTCGACAGATACGCTGTAACTATAAAAGGATCGCGGAGTAAAATATTATACCTTCTTGAAATATTATAAATAATGTATCCTATACAATATTAATACTCTGCCTGTGCTAACTATACATTGAACTAAAATATATATTATTAACTGGAAATAATTATTCTGTGAAAATTGCGCTTTTAAATGCAATATTAACTAAATATATTAACTAACATCTTGGGTTCGCAGACGAAATCGATAATACCTAATGCCCTTTGCATTTACTAAGTATATTACCTAAACAGCCACAGCTATACCATCCTGTCCGTCAGGGACGAACCATAAAACACAGTTATATTCCTAAAAGTGCTACCTCTTACGCGACAAAAATACCTATTGCAGTCGGGCTATGAATATGAACTATTTCCGCCTCATAATGGCGCCTGGAACCAATACTAAAAACCTCACTAGAAATAATAAATGCGACTAAATCTCGATAAATACAATATATACTATTCGTAATACGTCGTTGAATTGGCACATGATTCGTCTAATGGATGAAGGACCCCGTTGTGTATCGTAATAACTTCAAATTCTTTTATAGGAGCAGTGTGGAAACAATTGCATAATATTACGTAATATAAACATCTAACGAACCTAATAATCTATACATTTATGTTACAATAAAATACGTTCACCAGAAGAATTCGTGTATTAGAAATAAAACATTTCCGTTTGGAGACAAACCAGTAGAATTGTTCGAACGGTGCAAAGGGAAAAATTCACACATATTAAATAACACTGAAATTAATAATTATAAACTCTTTGTATTAGCAAATTCTTACCTTGAATGGTTTCGTCCTAGACGTGCATGAACCTGTTCATATTAATTGCATGAGAAAATAATACATATATTTGCTATTTACGAAATACGACATTTTTGAAGCGAAACTTCTTTATAAATAAGTAGATAAGGTCTCGGGGATGGTTTGTTCGTAGGAATTTTATAACAGCCCGTGAGTTTATATGAAATAATAGTTTCTTTGAATGCTAAATTTTGGTTTTTTAAACCCTCAGCATCTCTGCCGAGGGGGGTTGAGGCTCCGCGCCCGCCTAAACCCGGTGCCGACTTCCTAAGTGACTAAACGGCCCCCCTTGTTCCTCCGGAACTTACTGCATCCCGAGACTCTATCTCTTCTTTACGAGATGTGATCCTGTGACGCCCCTCTTTTAGGCTTATAATTGAGATGGCCGTACTCTTTTGGTACGAGTTTCTGATGATGTGTGTTGTCTTGAGGCGCCTTTCTTTTAGGCCGGTGTTTGAAGAATCATGTACTCTTTTGGTACGAATTGATGACGACATTAGCCTCCTTTGCGGGCATAGTCAGCGATGTTACAAATTATTGTGCAATCTCATTATGCCTTTTCAGAGCGGCGTCCCACGATTCTGCATCTTGCAACATTTACTTTGGACAAATGTTAGAGTGTTAGTAACATATTTATAATATCCCAGCTATTCCATATGAGTGAATGATTTTTATATTTATTCTGGCCCTGTCTTTCTTACAGAGGACGAAATAGAAGTTAACGTTTTCTATCAAGGTTTTACAGCATTCAAGCATGGAAATCCTTCCAAAGACATAGGGAACCTTTTTGTTGGTTTAAGTAGTTTGCGCCAGATGAGGTTAGGTGGTCGGTTTATTGACGACCCCGAGCAACAAGGAGGACCCCGCCTTTAAGGGGCCCTGCAGGGGCTTGTGCGGGTTCCACGCCCAAGTGCCGGCAATCATCCACCCCTCAGCCAGCTAGGCTAACACAAACCAGATATCCCCAATCTTTAGTTAGATCTCCCCATTCTGTCCTTTACTCGTCATTCTGAAGCTACTTGTTAAGCCAGATGTACCGAGGTACTCAAATCATAAAGACTTGGCTGAAGACCGGATTGCGCAATACTTATGCAACACAATTATTATAAGGCTACTAAGCATTTCTTATAGAATTACGTGTATTCAATTATTAGTAAAAATAGTTTGAAAATCCCCATACTTTAAAATATATTCGTTCGGAAGAATTTCTCGTACGATTTGGATTGATATCTGGTTATGCAATACATAACGCGTCGACAATATTATGAATCTATTAAGCACTGCTTATAGAGCTCCGTAAAATCAATTGTTAATACAAATGGTATGAAAATCCCCAAGCATCAAAATATATTCGTTTGGGAGATATTCCCGTACGAATTGAGCCAAGATCACACAAGAAATCGTGATATTAATTATACATTATTGCTCCGATTTTAAATCTTCCCAAAATAAATACATTTCAATAGTGAAAATAATTAATCGATAGATAATATAAATGTGTTCCTTAGCTGTTACACAGTGGCGGTATGATCCTCTCTGGTACTGATGAATGGTAGATTCCTCCATACGTCCGGGCAGCAACTCCGTCCGCAAATGATGTTCTGGAACTCAGGGCTCCGTCGGTAGTCTGTCGGGCAGCGCTCCCGCTCGCAAGTCTGGTCTCGAACTGAAGGGGCTGAGTACATCGTGTTCGCTCCTTTTATAGTAACGATTTCACCATACCTCTGAAATCCACGCTAGTGCAGTGACTCATCCTATGCGCGATGACCTCACCGCCGGCGCTCGCCATTGGCCGGATTCAGCCATCAGGACGGTCGCCTCCGGCTCAACCCGTCGAAAGGTAACGCGTGCCTGTGATTGGTCCGTTTCGTTAAAATAAGAGTAAAGCACTCGCTACACGCGAGACTTGCTGTTCCGTTTCATAAATAATAAAGGCTCGTTCGCACCTACTCACAAGGTCGAGTCTATTAGGATTGGCAAACAATATTAATTTAACACAGAATTATATCTATGGTATAATAAAAACCCTAAGAAATATTACTTGTATAGCCGAATATTCAATATTTTGTTAGCCTCTTGTAATACATGGAATCTTGAGAAGAAATATATCAGGCTTTTACTTTTAAACGATTCAAACCAGAAGAAATATATTTTTGATGTCCATACTTGGCTTTTTGAATATTATTATTTTAAGATTTTCTAAATTTATTAAATCTATCTCTATGTCGACCATCACAACTTGTTTTAAACAAAATAGTACTATTTTCTAAAATTGCAACTTCTCAATAAAATATTTTTTCATTTAAAAATAAAACTTATTATTTTTAATAATTTTTATATATGTATTTATTTAATTTACAACCCTCCTTTCTTATAAGTCACAAACTCTTAATTTTTTTTGTTGAAATTGTATTAATTTATCATTTTATCTTATCTTACATCATCTCCTTATCCTGAGTTCACCTTAGCACGTCCCCCATTGTCACGCTTGAATAATTATATTGCTTTTCCTTGTTGTTATCAGGCGCTAAAAAGCAATTTGAAATAAAAAAGAACACTACACAGTAATCTTTTACTACCAACAAAACCTAAAATAAGCTAAAACTAGACTCCACTAAGGTGTCCAATAAGTATTCAACTATATCCTCGAATACCGCCCACAGCTTGGAGTATCCTGACAATCATTTTTGATTGCTACTACTATAAATATTAAATGTACTGTGATGTACTCACATTTCAAAATGTTTTGGAATTAATATTGTCACCATAACGATCGGCGATCTACTTAAATATTGATATTTGACAAATGGTGACTATTTAGAAACATTCGTATAGAAACATTATACGGACGTAAATTTTAGTGCTTTCAGTCTACTTTTGAGTATTTGGATAACATCCTCAACAAACTTATATTAAGAGAATAAATTGGATTTTTCATTGAGTCCTATTTAAATTATTACATACACCAAACCCTTTCCTGGACTAGGATTCCGGATTCGATTCAGTGAGATATGTTGAAATATCAAAATCAAGGGTTGAAAAAACACATATCTATGTATGTGTTTTTTTCAACCCTTAATTTTGTGTTTAAGTTTCAGTACAGTTATACAATAGTACAGTCTTAGCTTGTGGGTTTAAAAATTAAAGTATTCAATTAAAAAAAAATTTAACCAGTGGATGATTTGGCAGTTCATGATTTCGTAATACATTTTATTTTAAAATATCACTTTTAATTTACACTTTTTAGTACACACCCAATATTTAAGATAATTATTACTTCCATTACTTCGAGAGGAGTGGTCCCTCTCATTATCAGGTATGATTAAGAAATAACTTAAATACAATTAGGGCAGGGAGCCACGTAATGGAGAGGTTTTATTTTGGTCTTTTACAGGTACAAAAAATGTTTTTGAGTATCACAGTATTCATATGAGTTTTCTCGTAATTTAAATTCTGTATGCTTTCAACGGTTTGCTAATTGTTCATTGTCCATCCTTTATCAGAATGAGGAACCTAGCGGAGTAGTTTTAAATTGTGACTTTCGAAAGAATTGTTGGTATTTGGTTGGGGAATTCTGCAGAACACTTGCGTTAGATATTTTTCTTCGCTGGCACATTGCTAATTTATATGTGATACGTGTAAGTTGGAAATTATTGACTTATTAACTTCTATTTTTATTTACAAGGCTACCAGCTTCAATATTTATTTATTCACTTTTAGTACACACATTATTACAATGGCGCGTTTATTGCCAGTTGGCAATTTCTTCTAACCAACCAAACAATTTAGTAGATCCGTTGAAGTAGATTTCCAGATTACAATGTTACAGCTACAAAACTAGCTCCATTGTGATGAACAAGTAGGGTTAAACTAGTTTTTAGGAATGATAAAATTGCTTTAGTCTACTTTTGAAGATATTTATTGTCTACGTTGATGTGATATCTATGCATAGTTGATTCTACAGCCTAGACGACTGCACTTCTAATGAGGAGCTGAAGAATTCGGTATTATAAATGGGGGATGGATAATGAAGTACATACAGTCAACAGAACGGAATGAAAGGCGATTATTAGATTAGATTTTTTTTATTATTATAATTTTTAATATTTAAGCATTACCTTTGTGAGTAGACATTATAACAGAGTGTTGTGAAATTAGTGTTTACATATAAATGTGTTAGTTAAATTAGTATAAACCACTACCAGATTTTAGGTCTACCGGTTTCGAGATGTACTCGTCTCTTCGTCAGAACCAACACTACACTACTATGTTCACAATGCTATACACCACAACCATAGTATAATGTGAATACAATATTGTGATCATAATATTGGGTTTTTTTTTGAACCATTGAATTATATGAGCACAATGTTGTTGAAAAGTTAAAATGGTTGGTGTATAGTGTTGTGAACGTAGTAGTGTAGTGTTGGTCCTGACGAAGAGACGGGTACGTCTCAAAACCGGTAGACCTAAAATCTGGTAGTGGTTTATACTAATTTAACTAACACATTTATATGTAAACACTAATTTCACTAACACACTTAAAAAAAATGTATCATCTTCAGGCAAGGGCCGTGCTAATTTTCTCCGTTATCATTAATACCGTTCAAATTTTAGTTTATGTACTACCGAAGTAGGTTGAATTTAGATTTCAGCTCGCCTCAGTGAAGATTGAAAATGACATTATAAAGTAATAGAAAGTCGAATTGTCGACTAATGGAGAAGATGAGAATTTCTTTAGGTTGAAGATGAAAAATCATAAATATTTTTAATTTAACTCACATTCTAAGATTCTGAAAAATTCGGAAGTACATTCTGAAACATTCTGAATTACTTACATTCTGAATTACTTAACCCCACTTCTTATATTGATTCATTGCAAAGTGTTATCAAAAATGTGTCGACAGGGAGGTGTGCACGTGATTGCCTACGTCATGTAATGTCACGCTTTTAGCTAACCCATATCACGTGACATTTTTTCCGTGCAGACCCCATCGGCACCTCGCCGCCCCGCATCGTGTCGCCGCCGCCCGCCGAGGTGTCCGTGAGGAGAGGGGGGGACGCGCACATCAGCTGCGCCGCCGAGGGCAGCCCCACGCCGACTATCACGTAAGTCTTATCGCACGCGACACTTTGTCACTTTAACCCTTTGACTGACACCTGGATCCCCCCCTTCCCTCAGAGAGAAATCTTTACTCGGCATCAGAGAAATTAATATTTATATTACTTCATTTTTGGCTTCACAATATTAGTTACGCGTAATTGTTGAAATTACATTTAAATTAATTTAATTAATAAAATATAATTAATAAACATGTATCTAGATTGCTTTCACCTCTTATATATTGAAAAATGTTTCAGAGCCCACGCCCCTTTGTCAGGATACAATGTAACCTAACAAATTAAAAATCAAAAATCGAAGTACAGACAATCAAAATATAAAAAATATATATGGGAAATGAACAATAAAAAAGTACCTACTAACATGAAAACACATTCAAATGATAACTATTTTTTAAAAAGACCTGGTAATTTATAATATTCAATTTATTACTAACCCTTTTTCTTATTTCCAAAATTTCTAATTTATCAAACTGTAATACTGTATAATTTGTATGTAAAATTTTTAAACCCATATAAATTTTTATTACCAGATATTGAAAATTAGTCTTATGATTAAGTTTAGTACAGTCAGTTTTGCATGTTACATTAATTTTACAGTTTTTATAATGAATCGTCGTTATATTGAGATTTTTTGATACTTCTTGCAGTGTGAAAAAAATGTTTTTTTTTCTGAATTAAGTGACAGAATTCTTGACAATAAAACATTTAATAAATACTAATTACATTAAACGTTTTATTGTCAAGAATTATTGCAGTATCATCAGCAAAGGCTATAATTAAACCACGATGTAATAATTTAAGCATTTGATTTATATAAATTAATAATAATATTAGTCCGATGAAAGTTCCTTGTGGAATTTCGTTATATTTATTGTACGTTAAACTCTCTGTTTACGATTTAACATTAATTTCTCCAATATTTTTTATTACATTATGAGAATACATTAGATATTTTAATTTTATTTGAGTGATTTTCCTCAATACCTTATTATAAATATGTATAATAAAAACAAAAATAAAAAATTGGCAAATCTTCAGGCAGCAAAAGCATGCTGGTGTAGGGGAAAACACTTATAGATGGTGAGTGCCCTGTTAGGGTTGCGACCGTGGTGGATCCCGGTAGGCGGCAGCGCAGGGGTAGAGTGGTGTTGAGGCAGGGTTATTGTTTTGTCAAATTAATGCATAAATACACTTTACTAAAAATACCCTAATAATTGTCGCTCCTAGGGGGAAGGGAGGAGATGAAAGAAATTGTGAACGAAGTCATGACATAAAGGATGCTTAAACCTGCCGACGACAGAAACCAAGCCCTGTGACTTCCTTAAGCGGGCCTGGTTTGGGAACTCTGCTCACTTTCCGGTGAGACCAACGAGGTCAATTCTCACAAATGCACATTTATTTATTATTTAAGATTAACGTATACTTACGGGTATTAGTTAATGTTAAATATTTTTTACAATTTTTGTACTACCTTTTTTAAATTAGAATCATCGCTTTCATCAAAACTTTTAAAAAGAAGGGCACCGAATAAAGTATTTTACTTTGTTGTTAAAATCTCCGCAACAATGTTCTTGATTTCTGTAATGTAACACAGTGTATCAAAGAATTGCAGATACAAAAAATTAATAAGCATACTAAATATTTTGCTTTAAATGTAGGCAATAGTTTTATTTTAATGATTACATTTTTATTATATGTACATTAGAACTCTGCAAATTACTCAATTAAGATATTTTTAATATATGTATCGTCTTAAATAATAATGATTCGATTGTCATTACTTTTATTTATTCTTATTCATTATTTTTATTATTGTACCTAATTTTTTCATGAGGACAAATTAATAATGAAACAGGGCAAAGAAACAAGTCATTAATTATGTGTGAATTTCTTGAAACAAATTTCTTGTCAAATACAAATAATTTATTATTTTCACCCTTAAATATTTCTCATCTGAATGTCATAAAGAAACAATATTCAACGTAAGTAAAGATCTGTCATCATCAAACCACAGCCGTCCATCAGGCTTCCATGGGTAGATGGTTGTGCTATTGTTTTGTTAAACCAAGCTGATAGACGAAGATAGTTGATAAGTATTTCTGTGGAACTTGTCTTATTCGCTTATATAAGTTGGTCTAAATCGTCTGTCTCTCTGTGAAAAATTTTAAACGAAAATTCAGTACAATTATAATTATGATAGTTAAAAAATATATACGTTGGAAAAAACTGTCGTTAAATACCATCTTTTTATGGGTGTTGGTACTTTAAATCATCTAATAAAATCACTGGACTACATGAATGTATATTTTTTTTTTGCTGAAATAGATATGTAGGTGAAATCTTCAATACCCTTAAAAATATTTTATGAACATAAATTATTATTTACGTTTCTTTTACTTACGCCTTTCAGGATTTTTACAAAAAATAAGATAAAGTGCACATTAAATGAATTAACACTTCAAACTAAATTGTTTCATTATGAATGCACAAGAAATACAAACAAACAAAAATAATAATATAAATTAGATAGAAAATACAGAGCAATAAATAGCACAATACAAAAATATAAATAAAATATAATGTGGGAATCAAATAGGTATAAAGCATAAGCAGATGCTAAAAAATTGTAATATTATAAGGAAAATAAATAAATAAATTGTGAAAAGTAAATACAAATCAATAGCACAAGCTGAAAGCAGCATAATATAATAAAAAAAATTACATAACAGTTAATAATCCTACCCACTCCACTTATTTAAGTCCATTGATCACGTGATATTCTCTAAAAAATATGTGATTTTGAGATATCGTTTTAAAGAAACTTTTCATCATAATATGTCTGAAACTTGATAAACTATTTAACGGCTCCAACTACTTGACGGCCGCGTAGTCCAGTAGGCATGACACAGGCTTCTCACACCGGGATTCCGGGTTCGATTTCCGATGAGGTCACAAACACACATGTACATGACTTTCTCAGGCCTGGGTGCTTCTGTTATATGTTTCGCAATAGTAATTGGGCCGCGTGGCCTGTCGTTTTCGTGTACTTTCACCACTGTGCACTGCCCATCGGTTCTTAATTTTATAAGTAAAAGGTTATAAAAAATATCCTATAAATGTACATAGGATCAGGCCAAGATTTTCTATAATTATTTAATGTTGCATTACTTTCAAATAAATATGACCCTCAAATCGGACTGTACAAAAATATATATTTATAAAAAACTTAATTATTTAAAGAACAAAATTGTATTTATGTATGTCATCATTTTAACCACAATTAATACCTTTTTCAAACTATTCTTAGTATATATGCAGTAGACTCACGTACTCGTATTTTTAACGCCCATCGACATCATCATCATCGTCAACCTCTCCGCTACGTGGTATAAGCCATCATCCTGTACTACTTTTGTGGGCTAGCTTTCTTTTTTTTATTTATCACTATTTCCAAGCGAATTTCCCATATATATGTCTTTCCCTAAAGCGTCTTGATATCCAAAGGTGTCATTTGAGAAGAGGTCCACCTATCTTCACCCCAACGTAAGCCCATTTCCACGTCAATCAACGGGCAATCCTGTTATTCGCTAACCTCCTGTCGGCACCTTATCCACTTGCATTTTCTATCATGAAAAGTATTTCCCAATCCCAAACCAAAAGACTCCAATCCGTTAACACTGGTCGAAGACTTCTTTTTCGAAAGATATTTTAATGTGATTATTTGTCGTAATTACCAACAGTAAATTTAAGTGGACTAAGAAAAAAGGATGGAACACTTAAATGAAGAAGGTATTTATTAAATAGTGTAGCCATGATTTCTTTGAACTACCTGATGGGGATTTTCAACATTTGAGGGATAATGTCATCGTCAATGTTGATGATAATATCACCGTTTCCTGGTGTTCGCTAAATTGGTTCATTAATCAAATAATCACAACTATTTTCAAACAACTTCAACCATTCGGAGTATCTTAACAAATAGGTTTTTATAGGTATTATGTAAGCTTGAACGTTTTATCAAAAGTGACATACATTTAATAGTTTTGGAAACAGTGTTGATAACTAAAGCAATATTTATATATAACAGAAGATGGTTGTGAATTGAAACGAGAAATATTTTTATATATCAGCCAATGTAATAGTAAATAAATCTAGGCAGGTTAATTTTTAAACGAGTTTCATTATTCGTTTGCATTTTCCTGAAACTCCCTTTTCAAACTAGTGGAAAAAATATCTCAAAACAATAAAGCCGATTTTTTTTAAATTCTGTACCCATCTTACTGATAATATTATCTTTCTTGAAACATTGTTTATTTTGATAAAATGCGTCATTAAATTATTATAAATGTTTAATTTCCATTTTCAGGAAAAAAATTAATCCAAAAAATTTAAAAAAAAAATCGAATTGACCTCATTTACACAAAACAAATCAATTATTTTTCGATTTGTTACATCCTTGGCATTAAATTATTTAACAAGACAATTATTATTATTTTCATTTATTAATAAGATATAAAGTTATTATCATACATAAAAACACCTGATAAGAATGGAATTCAACAATTTAAATCTACATTACGTGGACGTTGTCTGATTGCTGATCTAGTCTAAGTCGCTACAATGAAGAATATGGTTTTCCTTGATCACAATGATTCTTGTATCTAAAGAGAGCTGTTGTACTTCTCTTTAACACACTTTCACACAAAATGAATTCACAGTTGTTGATCCCTTGTTCGGATCTGAAGAGGATTCTTCCTTTTGTCACAACTAGTCGCAAATTAGTCACAAAAAAGTAAAGAAAATTAAATAGATGTTTCCCATTTCAAGCCTTTTTTTTCTGAACACATCAATTAATAAAGATGAATTATAAAAGGCTCATAGAGACGCAGCTATGAATATGAGAAATGTGTGTGGAAGTCTTTTTTATACGGTGGCCCAAGGCTTACAACCTAGATTAGATGAATTAAGTGATCACTTTACACAATGAAACTTTCACCAATTCCATCGTAAGAACATCCACGCACATCAAGTTTTTTGAAAGTTCTACATACGTATGTTCAAATCTGAGAATATTTCGTTTATTTTAATGGATTATGCTAGATACATATGTAGCCCTTTCTCACAAACTAGTAGTATATATAGGTTTTGTAGCTAGTAATGAAACCTCAATATTTTTTTAAAAATTTTCTAAATTAATTAATCATCCCTCAAGAGAAAAAATTCAGTAACTGTGTTCTTAGAACATAGCATGTAAAAATATTGTTACATTCATGTTAAAAGAGCACTAGATACCACACTTCTACGATTCTACAAGTTGTTCAAATCCTGTGGTGCTGTAACAGATATAATGTTCTTTAACCTCAGTTTATTTTAGTGTCTTAATAACAAACAAACTAACAATCATTTCATTTTTCATATTATTTTTTGTCATAATAAACTATACCAAGCGTTTTAATACTTTAATTTTTATTGACAGTTTTGGTACTAATTTTTTGGCTACATTACCAAATATTCAATAAAATATATACTGTATTTTTATAAGTTCTCGGGCGGTATTTACATAAATTTATATTTAAAGAGAGAGAGATCATTTTCACTCATTATATTAATATTCCTTAAATTAATTTCCAAATACTGTTTTTACATTAATGTTTCGATAATCTCGACGTTATTTTTCTACACGATCGACTTGTGAAAAGAAAAGAAAAAATGTGTTTTTTATAAATCATGTTAAAAGTTGTTTTTATTTTCTCATCTAATATGAACTTTTTAATGAAAAATAATGAGTCTTAAAAATCTTTCAGCGAATAAAGATAAATAGATTTCTTGAAAATGTTTGTAAAAATTGTTTTTATATTAAAATTTTACACCCTTGGAAAACGAGCTAACAAAAAACTGACTAACTTCAAAGGGTTGCTTTTACAAAGTTTTATTATTAAAATATCTTGGATTTTAAAGAATTAAATTTGAAACAATATTTATATATATATAAATATGTTCTAAGATCATAATGTATGGTTTTTGTCCACAGGGGATACTTATTAATTAAGATAAATTTTTGTCTCATTTTGTGTCAATAAGAGGAAGCTATTTATGTGGTAAAGGAGAATAAAAGTCTTTAATTTGTGGCCCAAGGTTTGTGACCTGTATGAGCAGGCACACATCACGTAATGCAACGTTCACCACTTTCGCGGTAAGAACATCCACACATTATTAAAGTTAAATTATTAAAGTTGTATGTATGTACGTTTTACATTGGTTTCTTTCATATATACGAAAAGACTACGTGTGTGACACGTATGGTTGTTATTTGAGGATTTACTTATAGTGGAATTGGTAAACGTGAAAGCTCACACAAGCCATAAGTCTTACTCCACCCCTTAAAGACTTCCATACACGTTTCTATACTTTATTTGAATTAATAGTTCAATTTGGCATTATATATTCATGGAGAGTATTTTTCCATTTAAATTGAAATTGATATCACAATAATCATTTATCAAAAAATTCTCACGGTGCTCATAAACAGATACCAACAAGAAAGTGTATATTGGAAAAGCCCCAATCACAGAAACAATTCCCTGTTGAAAATATAAATGTGAAATTTGATGACGAAACTTCGATTTTTATAAATACAGGCTACAGTAGAATTTTAAAAAATATAACAATTAAAGAAAAAAATTTGATGACATGCTTATATACGTTTTCTTTGCATATTTTAATTCAAATCGTTCTATTTTTAGCGCTCTGGAGGAGCCCTCGATGAAACAAATATTATGTTCAAAATTACGTAGCAGAATATAGAATTCCGACGTAACTGTTTTTTACTCCCTTTCTTTTAAGTCGTAGCGTCTGCTTGTCGGCTTGTCTGCTTGTCTGCCGAAAAAACTTTGGATAGATTTTTAACTCTTTTCTCGTGATCCAGGCAGACTCGTAGTGATGATGAAAATGATCTTACAAATTTTGTTTTAAAAAAATAATAATTATAGTATACTTTTGAATTTTTCCAAATTTTAAAGATTTATATATTGTTTTATTTTAATAGTAAAAACTTGTTTTTTATGGGCTAGTGTTTTTCGAATTCAACTTCCAACATAGCGTATGCCCAAAGCAAAACAAAGCGTTCATTGCTATGGAAAATATGGAAAATGTCTCCTATAAATAAAATTCTCAAACTAACAATAGACAATGAAGTGGAGAAGAATCGAACTCCTCCCTTTCGTGTAACAGGTATTTTCACAATTACTGACATGGATCACGAACAACACGTCATCAAAATATACAAAATCAGTTAAAAATATAATGTATTCAACATTCCATGGATTTGTCTGTATTTTTAAATAATCTATCTTCTATACATATAAAACTCAAATTTACAATACTTAGGACCTTTAGGACCCGGCGGAAAACATAGGTCACATTTCCCTCCTCCTACTTGGGGACCCACGCCCGTAGAAAAGCCCTAAATATATATCCGTATAGAAGCCATATCCGCTATTTCTAAATCATCTATCATCCATCCTCTGGCATCCTTCAAGTAAACAACTCCAGAGAATGTACTCCGGCTCACCCAGCTGCAGGTACATTACGGGTCCGGAGCAAGCCCCAAGTAATGTAGCTTGCTTCTGAATTCTCTACGACCCGAGATCATTTGCACCGAGAAAAGATCAAACGCCGATGGACCCCTCTGGCATTTCTCTCTGACGCCCACCACCGGGAGAAAGGGTGTTGTGAGTGGTGAGAGTTGTGTCAGGGCAGAAGAATGTGGCGCTTCATCCTCTCTGCCTACCCCCTTATAACGTGATGGTTAATTAAGTACCTGAGTAAGAGCCAATGTATTATTATATGCGTATTTTACATGATAGGTGAGAGGCTGTAACGGCAGGGTGCTGGCTTTGCTTATGAAAGGTACTGACATCGATACTCAAACTATCCAAAATCATTTTGAATAAGGCTGAGAATTAAACACAAAGTGAAAGTGAGTAAGAAATTTTCTAACGCAGTTTTCACGTTAAATTTCACTGAAAACTCATATTTAAAAATTAAGTACGTTTAATTAGCGTTTTCATGTACATAATATAGTAGAAGTGTCGGAAGTTCTGAATGCCAGACTAAAATGGGTTTCGTCGAGTGCAAAGTTTGTATTCGCAGTACTGACGCATATTATTTTATTCACGTAGGAATAAAAGGGTGTAAAAGTTTTGCCAACTGCCGATTTATATGTGTTTTATAATATGTAGGACGTTTATAAGTGTATACCTTTACATATTTTGAAACATATAAACTTAGTCTCTAGTTTCTGTTGATATTTTCTCCCACCTCCGGTTAAAGATTTTCATAACTTGGGCGACTTACAGAATTTTTTTATTTATTTATTTTATTGAAAATAAATATAATATTTTATTAAAATAATAGTAGCAATATTAACAATTATTTTTTTATATGTTATATATACCTCACCAATAATAATTATGGTTCTTGTGTGTGGTGAGGGATGTTATCTGATTTAATTAAAATTAAAACTCATCTAGACCATTTACTCAAATTATTTTATTTACTAGATGCAACTCGCCAAAAATGACGGAGCATTGATTAGCGTCTTTGCTAAGCCTAAATATATATCGCACCCCCAATAGTGTATGGGCATAATTACAAAATGCAATTTTTGGGAAAAGCCATAAAACAAAACAGCGATGTATTGTTTTTAAAATAATAGACCCTGACATCTTGATTTTTTATTGTATAGCCATAAAATTTAGTCATCTTAGTCTCTGGTAATTGTGTTACAATATGACTTGAATATATTTTGAAAATATGTATTAAGTGTATAAAAAAATCAAAAATAATAACAGTCGAAACATAGGACCCTCTTACACGCTTTTTCTATTTGTTATTTTGAGCATTCTTTGTATTTGTATACACTCTATATATTTACTTGTATATACTTGTATATATGTACACTAAGTTTTTATAGGAATTATCTAAAAATAGTGCTTTTTTATATTCAAATGTGTACATTATTTCATTTCAAGATTGATTTATGCCTACATAAGATTTATTATATTATTTGAGTTATTTTAAGTTTTGGCACAACACTACTTCGGGGGTGATAGGATGAAGTGTGAAAGGGACACAAATACAGTATTCCCTTATTTGACATTCGTTTTCTCTTTCTGTGAGAGCCATCGTGTAGGACTGGCAAAAATGAGTTTTTCTATCAGAAAAGGTTAAAATACAAAAAATGTTGTGCCCATAAGTGGAGGTGCGATATATTTAAAGTATCTTTTTTTGTTCAACAGGGAGGCAGACGTAGCAACATGCGTTGAACGGTTTAATTTCGTCTTTTTATCTGTGAATTCGAACGAAATCACGTACATTACGCTAATTTCCGTGGACAGACACACAGCCAGACAGACAGACGGATGGACGGACGGACGGACGGGTGGACGGACAGACAGACAGGCAACTAAATTATTATGTTTGATATTACTTCAGTATTAATTATGTTTTGTAAACAAATTACACCAAGGTTAAGCTAGTAATGATTCTTAAATTTCGTAATTTTAATTTTTTTTAAAAATCAAAACTTTTGACTGTAAAATATAAAATTTTAAGACAAAAAAATATTACGAAATAATATGATATATTTTAAGACAACTTTATGGGTTAATAGTATATTAATTTTATATTATATTTTTATTTGTTATTTTTCAAAATCAAGATAATTTTTATTATTGCTGAGAATTTGAAATTAAATATTTAATTCGGTATGCTATTTTCTACACTCGTTTTGTCATTGTTTTGTAATAGACATTTATTTTCCATTACAAGTGCAATAGTATGTTAAAATAATTGTTGAATTCTTCCACCCTCTTCCTCCGCGGGTAAAGGTCGTCCTCTTGATGACGTTAAATAAGAATTCAACGAAACGTCGAGAATCGTTTCTCGGAAAACCATACGGTTCGTTTAAAATATCCGCAACCAGTTACAGTTAAATATGTCTAATGAACGTTATAACAACCAGAATCATCTGAAACAAAAAAATAATAATGCTCTTGTTAAATGAGATGTTTCTCGAGGTAACGCCGCGAAGATTTTGTTTTTTCAATTTTTTGATTTTTCAACTTTGGAAACCAAAACACTGATTTTCGCTAAAAAATGGACCTATTTTTATTATAAAATTAAAAATGCTCACGGAGTTACCTAGTGAATTACGTGAAGAAGTATTGTGCAAAATTTCAAAACGATCGGTCCAGTAGATTTTGAGTTATGGTGTAGGTATACGAACTTCAAAAATGACAAGTTTCGGAAAAACGCTTTAAAGTTTTTCACACTATAAAATTCAAAATAAAACTCGACAATTATTTTATACTTACACGTAGTAATAGATGCCAGGTCCATACAGCATAGAGCTTTCATCGAGAAGATCTAGAGCATCTTTTTGTCCTTGTATACACAAAACTCTACCAATACAATAGCGCAACCGGTAATCGTCAGGTAAGCGCGTCACTCAAGTATGGAAAATCAATCTGAGCATCGCTTAAATGTTCATAACTTCGTCAATGTTTTCTCCTATTGGCTTTAAATTTGGACACAATATTTTTGCGATGGTATACATTCATTTAAAAAATAAAAATAAATTAAATACCTTACCCTCCCCCCCTTAATGTCCTCCCGACTAAGTGAGACATTGCCGCAGATGGCTGCACGAGGTGGACGGCGTCCTGCGCGTGGTGCTGCCCGGCCCGCGCCTGTCCAGCGCCGGCGCGCTGCTGAGCGTCCGGCGGGCCGAGCCGGCGGACGCGGGTCGCTACGCGTGCCGCGCCAGCAGCGCCATGGGCGAGCGCTCGCGGGACACCAGGCTGGTGGTCACGCAGCACCTGAGCGCCCATCTCCATCCACTAGTGCAGGTACCCCAACTCTCTTTTTCAATCGTTTATTCTATCGATACATTAAAACAAATTCAATAAAAAGGTGTGTTTTAGACATTTCTTTCATTTTTTTTTCATTTTAGACATTGTCCTCGAGTTCACGTACATGATCTTCTGATTAGAATCTGATGTGTTAACAAAAGGCCTGAAGATAGACTCTTTGATGGGATTCGAAACCTCGGAAAAGAAAAGTCTTATATACATGACAGCGTATTTCAGAAACTTGAAACAAAAATAAAGTTTTAAATAATAATATTTTAACATGCTTAATCTGAACCATTGGGATACACATACATTTGTAATAATTTCGTGTTCAATATTCAGAGGATCATTTACGTAAATAGCATTTTTTATAATTGTGTGTTATAAATTCGTGAATTCATTTTAAGGTAGGTATACGAATTTTAAATAATGACGCGTCCAATTTTCAAGAAATGGTTCAAAGATGTAAACATTTTTATAAATGTCTTACAATGTTTAAAAACTTTGATTTATTTATTAGATCGATGCTTAATTGTCCATCATTTTTTGTGACTTTTTTTTGAAATTTTATGTTTAATTTACACTTGTTTATAATACATTTCTTAAGTAGGGTAAGGAAATTAAAATTCGCATCGAAATCCGTATACATATACGCCACATGCATTCTCAATTATCTTTTTGGCGAAGGAACGAAATTCGAAAGGGCATACCATTAATCGAACAGCGTGACTACCTAGAAGTCAGAAAAGGGTCGATCTTTGGACTTTGATGGCCAGGTCCTACTGGGGGCTTTGGAACAGGACGAAAGTTGCATCACTAGGACAGTGAACACTCTTCGCCCGAGGAATCGACCATCTTCATTTGCAAACTGGACGTAGTTATTGATGTTGTAACAAAATTTTATTTACCTATGTTAGTATATAACCTCTCAAAATTACTTTTTTCGGATCCAATTGCAGGGTCCATCATTAGGGCTGATATGTTGATCAACAACCAACACCAATCAGCAACACATCAGCCTGATGATGAACCCCATAATGGGATCCGAAATGATAGACATAAAAGTCGTAAAAACACGGCACAATACCCCAAAAGACACAAACCAGAAGATAGTGTAGTGGTTGTCCTGAAGAAGAGACGGGTTAATTACTCCCTTTCTTTTAACTCGTAGCGTCTGCTTGCTTGCTTGCTTGACGAAAAAGAGAAAAAACTTTGGATCGATTTTTATCCCTTTTCCCGTGTTCCAATCGAGCTGAAACTTTGCAAGCAGACTCGTGGCGACGATCAAAGAGATCTATCAAATTTTCGTTAAAAAATATTAATAATTATAGTATAATTTTGGATTTTTAGAAATTTTTAATCGTTTCTTCATACAACTTACTAAGTTGTATGGAGATTCCGACGAATATGGTAGACACTAAACCTGATTGTAGTATAATTTTGGATTTTTGGAATTTTTTTATTACTTCCTTTCGTAGCGTCGCCCGACCGAAGCCCAACGCGTAGATTAAGCGCCAAACCAATTCCACTAGTAAATGAGAAAGGAAGTATAATTAGGTATAACTTGGATTTTATGGGTTAGTTATTTTAAGTGGTTATATACTAACATAAATAACATTTTGCTAAAATGTCTGACCTCAAAGTTAATACTTAAAATATTAATAATGATGTGTATGTTAACTACGCTCTTGACTGATAGTTGTGCTTAAGTTGTACAGAAGTTTCCTATTGTTTATAAAATGTACCAAATACACCTATTTCTGCAATTTTAATTCAAATGATGACCAAATTCACAATAATCTTAAAAGAAATTAAATATCAGTTTCCCAAAGAGTAGGTACAGAATTTTAACATAATATTTTTATTTATTTTGATCATCGATAGCATATTATGTCGATAAATTGTACAGCCACAACTCGTAACTAATCCAACGGAATTAATATGAGACTACAATTTTTAGAGGGCATTTTTTGCAATATTGCATAAATTCTATTCATTTTTATTAAACTTAGGGCGGTCGCATCGACGGTTAAAATACCCATAACCGATATAATGGTAGCTATGATCGGAGTGAGTTGTATTTGAAAGTTTTGCTTGAGCTTTGTACCTACATTATTCGGGGTTTGAATCTCGTATTGATTTTATCTCCACCCTCAACCAACTTAAGATCTCATGCATGAGCCATCCAATAACATAATATAGGATAACAAAATAGACGGACAACATTATGTATTAAGGAATATTAAAATACATAATGATAATTTGAACCACTGAACACTTAATAATAATAATAATAATTGGATAATTTGTATAGCGCCGTTTTCGCGAAATACTCACCTCAAGGGCGCTTGGATTATTTTAATCAATATAATCCAGAACTAGTTTTTAAAGTATGTAAGTTGAAAATGTTTAAAATCATATTAAATATTTATATCAAAATCCACTGAAAACATTTTGTATAAAACATAAAAGTAACATTAAAGTACATTTTAATAATTTTGAACCACTCTAAACTTAAAATTATTTTAATCAATATAATCCAGAGGTTGTTCTAAAATTATGTAAGTTGACAGTGTTTGGAATAATTTCTAAAATCGTATAGGTTTTTCAATAATGCTGAATAACTCCAGTTGCTCTACTCAATATTCATAAAGTGAATTCCTTTCATGTGTGAAAAGTCATGCTTATCATAATTAATAAACTAAAAATAACATATTAGAATAAAATTATTTCTAAGGAACCTACGAGTAATTTACTACGATTAAAGTAACAATATAAAAATGAGTAAAATAAATAAATGGTATTTCATTAAAAAGTTGTAATATACTGTAACGAGTTGTCGGTTGAACAGCGGGGAACATGCGCAGAAAGACGGGCCGGTGTGCTCAGTCGCGCAATAACGAAGTAACAGATAATTCGTAAATTAATAAATCAACATGAATATCGTGGCACAGGATGAAATGGCAACCATGGAGGAATTTTTGGATGCAGAATGGGTTACGATTATGAAGATGCTAGAAGAACTGGAGCGGAAACGCCAAGAAGACAAGTAAGAACAGGAGCGGAAGCAGGAACAAAGGCGTTTAGAAGATTAGCAAAGACATCTAGAGGATGAGCAGATACAGGAACAAAGGCGTTTAGAGAATAAGCAAAGGCATTTAGAGGAAAAGCACAGGCGTCAAAAAGAAACAATGGAAGAGCGCAGGCGTCAGAAAGAGAAAGAAGAGGAAGAACGCAGGCATCAAAAAATTATGAAAAAAATCGAAAAGTTGTTGGACGACAAACTGGGTTGCGTCAAGGAGGTGTTGGACAGGAATAAAATGGAATAAAAAACAAAGAAGTGGAGACTACAAAAATGGGCGTCAAGAACCATCGAAAAAATGTAAAACTGGACGTCAATACTCTACGAGATGGCGCCGAAGAACGGAACACTGAGAAACTTCTAGAAGAAGTAGGAAATTGCCAGAAGGTTCAAGTAGTGGGTGCTACGGTGTCGACAGGGATAAACCACCGACAGGACACCAACCACAGGCAGTACGAAGCGGTGGCACCCTCAAACATTAGGAATAACTAAGGAAATGAATAAGGGACAACATCTGCAGAAATGACCTTCACCGACAGTGAAAGGCTGGTGGAAGATGCGGCCAAGAACCAGGTGGGGATGAACCCCACCGACACAGTATTCGACGTCAAGCAGTGCGAGTTCACCGATCCCAAAGACCAGGAAACAGGACAATACCATCGTATGCGGCCTTCAGCAAGAGGCCGGTGGAAAATGCGGCCGAGGATCAGGTGGTGGTGGAGATTGCGGCCAAGGATCGTGTGGTGGTGGAAAATGTGGCCGAGGACCAGGTGACGATGGAAAATGCGGCCGAGGATCAGGTGGCGATGGACCTCAACAATACTGTTTTCGACGCCGAGCAACGCGAGTTCACCGATCTTAAGATACAGAAGGACATGGAGCCCTGACGCTTCTGCATGGTCGCCATGGAGGACAAGCCTATGGTGCAAGTAGGGTACAAAGGGGAGAACAAGAAATTCTCTCCTGAAGAAATTAATCCCATGGTGTTGGACGAGATGGAATAGACGGCCGAAGCATACGTGGATCGAAGTGTACAAAAAGCGTTTCTAGCTATGACAGATTACTTCAGTGACTCCCAGCGACAAGCTACCAGGGATGTAGTCAAGAACGCCAAGCTCAACGTGGTGCAGATCATCAATGAGCTCTCTGTGGTGGTGCAGGCTTACGGGTTAGACACAAATTCAAAGGGCAAGCGTAGAGTGCTCGTCTTTGACCCAGGTGGATGGAACTTCCACTAGATCTGGACTGCTAATCATTTTTTTGAGGAGTTAAAAAAACTGTTCAAGGATGCAGACAGGTTCCGTGCAAAGAAGAAGCGAATTGAGGCACGCGATAAGCTGAAAAGAAAATGAATCGATGTCGATTGGGATAGTTATGGGAACTACGTGCTCGTGTGTTGGAGTGTGGCAGCATGGGAATTTGGAAATCATTGCAATCGATCAAGGACTAAAATGCTGGTCTGTCAACTGGACCAGCAGACCAAATCTCATGGGGATAACAATGATCCTGTTCGGGACGAACAGTTTCTCGAAAGGGAAGCTGTGCAACTAGTTATCGGTTGACGTTTGACAGCTGAATACAAGAGAAGGCGTATGCGCGCAGAACAGCGCAGAACATGCGCAGAACGACGGGCCAGTGCTCAGTCGTGAAATAATGAAGAAATAGATAATTCGAAAGCGAAGATTTTATAAAAGTTATGACCGCAGTAGCAAAACAAAAGCGAAGCGGTTTTAGTTTAAAAAGAGTATTGCGTTTCCAACGAATTTAAATATCAGATAAAATGTTGAAGCAAAAATAAAGATTTATTTTATGAACGATAAATTACGAAATACGTCTTTATTTCGTTTCGACCGAGCCATGACATGTAACAACTGGCGTCAGAAACGTAACAATATATTCGTTTCCATTCCAACCTATTCAAAATATCATAAGAAGTCAAAAACAAAGGTATAAACTTTTCAATGTGCTGACATTCACATTAAATCAAATGTACATTTCAAGGGTGTAAACAAAAGCATTTCGAGAACGTAACTTATTGTTACAACGTAACTTAGTACACTGACGCGCTTAGGTCTAGAAACAGCATAGAAAAACAGGTTAACTGTACATACCGACGTATCTCATTAGATTAAAAATATCATTTTAACATTTATTAATTAATACCTTTCAAAAAGAACCGGACAACTGTCAAATCTAAATAGATTCTATTTTTGCTATTTCTCTTAATATTAATAAAAGTAGAGAAAACCTTTTTCTGTACACACATCGTTCGATTACACTAAATTGGTTTCCTTTAGAGAAAACTTATTTTACAAATTACGGAGGTTATATTATATGATATACTATATATTATAATATATATATATTATATATATATATATATAATATATAGGTATCTTAAAAGTAGAAGTCAAAATCAAATTAATTTAAGAGGTCCGCAATTTGATACGGTTAGTAAGATTCAACCATTTTTTAGAAAATTTTCTTGATCCTAATAGTATCTACACAAAAATAAATTTAAAATTCAGTGAAAAAGTAAAATAACTATTTTACTAAGTATTTACCAGAGTTAATATTCATAAATGGCAATATTTACATATTTACTGGTGTTTGCTAATTTTCCAGTAAAGACCGGTGAAATTTCAATTTGTCAAAGTTTTTGTGATGAACTTTGTGGAGGTCCAAATTATAAAATTAATTTTAAAATAAATAATTAATAGAACACAACTTTGTTTACTTCATACTATAACATTTTAATTAAAATTTTCGATGTTACTGCATAATCTTCAGTAATAAACTATTCAGTAATGTACAGTGAACATTATTTTAGTTTTCAATTTAGGTGTTATGGTATTAGATTAAAAAAAGTTGTTTTCTTTTAATTAATATAATTATTAAAAATAAACCATTGAAAACTTGGTTGATTTTTATTAATTATATTAATGATGTCACCACAAAATTATTTTGCTGAATTTGAAGAAGTTCTTTTTATTAGTTTCTTCTAAATTTAACAGTTTAGTAAAGTTAACAGTTGACACTTCACAGTTTACGTTCCCATTCTTAAGAATTCGATTTTAACGGAGTTTATGAATAAATTGATTTAATATGATATGATATTTATATTAATTACATTACATTATTATAAATGTCATTAAGTGAGGTATTTATGTTTTACAATTATTAAAAATCCATTATTCCTTTAAGCCACGCCAGGAAAATTATTGCAAAGCATTTAAATTTTGATAATTCAAATAATTACACAATTTGTAGAGCTGTAAAGAATTTTCTTTTGCGGGCGACTAAAAACAAGAAATGCGTGATTTATCTATTAATCTCTAAAAACATTTAGGCCTACTGAAAATAAAATTTATAGAGAAATAGGAAAAATACAATGACCTTAATATTTTCTTAATTTTGGATGCTCCATACTAGTGATGGGTCCGCTCTGTACTCACTACTACAATGTAGTACTACACTACATTGAAGCGCACACTTCGCACATTTTGATGTGTAGTGCACACTACAAACTACAAACACCAAAGTTATTGAAAGTATAAACTTCAAATATTGTCGTTGGCCTTTTTTTTTTTTTTTTAGCTCGCCAAATTTTTATTTGGGAAAAAAATACTTCACTTCATTTGAAAATTTATTCATTACTTCATTTCATTACTTCACTTCATTACTTCACTTCATTAATACTACAATTACTTCATTTCATTACTTCACTTCATTAATACTACAATTACTTCATTTCATTACTTCACTTCATTAATACTACAATTACTTCATTACTTCACTTCATTTACTTCACTTCATTTCGTAGTACTACAATTGCTTCACTTCAAGTAGTTTTTACTACAATTGTAGTGTACACTTTGTAGTCTTCAAACTGGTGAACGTGTGTGTGTTGTAGTCTTCATTTTGAAATGAAGTTTTTCCCTTCGCTACTCCGTACCTTTTAACGTTACTGTATAGTGCTCATGGTTTCAATTTTACTTTTGCGAAATCATTATTTTAATACATTGTTAGATATTAAAATAACACTTTGCTGTAAGATTATAGCTTTTCTAATCGCATTACGTGAATCTGGAAACGTTGCAGTCTGGCACCCCTAAAGCCAATTTGCTCGTTTAAATACATTACGGATCCTGTATCTTGTAATCAAATTAATATGCTTCATACAACAGGAGCAATCTGTGCTACGTGCGGTTTAATTCGTACCGAGCACTGGCAATAAGCTATTGTTTCATACAAGTTTACGAGCTTTTCCAGTTCAGCCTGGCACATCAAAAGCAATGCCATCTGGGTACGAATATCATATCGGGAATCGAACACCGGATATTTATTTTATACCTACTTTTACTATTTTGTGTGCAGTTCGCCAAGTTTTCTGTAGCATTGTGAATTGAATATTTTGCTTCTTAATCACATTCTGTGTATGCATGAATTTGGATTCAGGTGTTGGGACGTAAATTAAATTAAGGTAATGTTTGTAAATAATATTGTACTGGTCGGTATCGCGGATTTATATTTTAATTTTTCGAGTATTCTTTCTTCTGAATGAAGGTTTGAACGTTGTGATGACATTATTATTAAAATAAAACACAAATCACTTTGTTTTCACCACTTTATTAGATATAAAATCTACATGTTTCGAGAACAATGTTATCTTCTTCAGGATTGTTTGATCATTTTCTCTGAAAGTGTATTAGAGTGGCGACATTTAGCGGATGTCGCCTCGATAGTATTACGTGGGATAAGACGAAACGCCTTAGAAAAGCTTTTTGATGTACTTTACCGGATTTTATTTTTAAACGATGGATACGCTGCATAAAAACCCTACACATGACGTCAAAAATACATTTCATTGCTGTTTATTTTGTCAAAATTTAATGAAATATATAGAATATAAATAAAATAAAATAAATATAAATTAATTCAATTTATTCACTCTCCGACAATTAACACATCCGTTTACGTACTTCTGGTATGAAATCATTTTTATTGCTTGAGATATCCAGAAACAGAATAGTATTTCGTACTGAATTTATAGTTTAACCCGTTTTATGCAATAGATCATTTATTGATCGCTGTTTTTTGAATTTTTTGTTTGACTCTTGTTAATGTGCCACGCTAGCTGTCAAAACTCGAACAGAAATTACACATCTCATTCTACGTTGTGATCTTTTGTATTTGATTTCATTCACTATACTTCCTTTTTCAGTCACTACTTTCCTTCAATCTAACGTGCTCCTCTAAAAAAATCTACAATTCTTAAACTATTTTTTGTAGTTTAAGAATTGTATTCAAGCCGTATTGTATGAAAATCATGTAAAAAGAGAGACCATGTGAAAACACAATCCAGTGTATTATACTTTTCTCCTAATCTTTACCTTTGCTGATAAAAATAGCTAGCGCCTAACGTAAGATTTCGTCACAAAAATACTTTTTCACTTTTTAACTTTTTAACTTTTTAACTTTTTAACTTTTTAACTTTTTAACTTTTTAACTTTTTAACTTTTTAACTTTTTAACTTTTTAACTTTTTTTAACTTTTTTTAACTTTTTCACGTATTTATCTGTATTGACTGATATATCAAAATACCAAATAAGTCCGTAAATTATCCAACAACCAAAAAACATATTATTTAATTAACCACCATTTATATAGTGGTTTTACCGGGTCTTTGTGTCGCGTTTCTGTTATATAATGTGTAAAATAATTATTTACTTCATTCACGGAAAATACGAAATAATGAAATTATCGGCTTTCGTGTTCAGCAGCTATTTGTTAAAATCATGGAACGCACGTGGATAATAATGGTGTGTGGTGTTTACGATTGTTTATTCCATACCATTCATTTATTAGGGGCCGAAATGCTCTTATGCAAACCCAAAATAGTGCTTTCAACTAATTTTCACCAAACTACTATTCCTCATATCGGAAACCGCAAATCCATCCATCACAAACTATATTCCCAACATTTATGCTGTTCCAAACCAAATGCTGGCGTGGCCTTATGAAACATAATCCGTGTATTTGCTCTACCTGTCTCTGTGGTTTCAAAATAATCGTGATATAATTTAGACCTGAGACACATATTTTTATATTTTTCATAAGTAGAGTATTTATTTTTAACTTTTAAAACATTTATTTATTTGGAATTCAACAGTGTTATACAGAGTGTTTGTCATTTTATTCACTTGTATTATAGCAAATGAATTTTTCGTTATCCATGTTAGTTAATGATATTTCAATTTTTTGCAAAAAATAAATCAGAATTATTGAAAAAAAATGCAAACTTTGATATTGCATATCTCCGTAGGTAACTATTGATTTCAATTAGGTTGAAAAATTATTGTTGCTTGAACATTTTTGACTCAGTATCAAGGCAGGAATCCACCTGCAAAGTTTTTTCTACTAGTTGCCCTCTCTATATATACAAATACATATACGTAAGATATAAGTGTAATTATAATACAATAAAAGAGCCATGACAGAACACCCTGAATAATATTTTAAGCAAACGAATAAAACAAATTAAGATAGAAGTAATGTTATGAGAGAGTAGATTATTATTAGTATATGTGCGTGCGTGTGTGTGTATGTGTTTGTTTTAGCATATTAGGGTTTCAAGATATTCCTTATGGCTTTTAGGAAACCATTGCAGGTTTCGTGATACTGGAGAACCTATCGGAGGATTTCTATTGTT
Source organism: Agrypnia vestita (assembly GCA_016648135.1). Taxonomy (NCBI): domain Eukaryota; kingdom Metazoa; phylum Arthropoda; class Insecta; order Trichoptera; family Phryganeidae; genus Agrypnia; species Agrypnia vestita. The sequence goes on along the minus strand of JADDOH010002525.1, from coordinate 123,820 downwards.
TTAAATTGAGTTATATGAAATAGTAAGGAAGAAGTAGTAAAAAAAAAAAAAAAAAGTAACGGAGCGCGTGTTCGGTGAGAGGGGACGCTGCGGTTGATGCTTGCAATAATATCTGGACAGTCGATTTGTTAGTATAACATTTTATAGAGATATTCCATATCAGCTGCTGTTCGTCTGTTGTGTTCCAATGTCATCGAACCGTGGTAATTCGCAGATTCTACGTAGATCGAAAACTTTTGTTGTTCCCTAAAGTTCAAATGTCCTAAAAATCAGTTTATACTTGTGACGTTTCCCGTTGTGTGGGTGGGTGTATTTGGGATGAAGCTTTTTTTTTTTTTTTGAAAGAAGTTTAAATGGGAAGTTTAAAAGAGAAGGCTTTAATAAAAGTTTTAAAAGCGATTTTACTTTAAGCTCATTTATTAAAAGTCTTATATATTATTTGAGATCTGCTTTTGCAAGCTCTAAGCTATGTTTAAAATTTATTTACGTGATTGAATTAAGTTTACGTTTAGTCTAACATATAAATTGGCCAGTAATCGTCTAGTGATAGTAATATAGGACTCCTCGTTGTGACGCGGTTACTCAGTACTTAGTAGCGTAGCAGAAGAAATGCCTTTGTATTCATACGAGGTGAAACTAACATAACATTATTAACGCGCAACATGAGCCGGGCTCAAAACGACGATTTTGTTAGTCTGTTCTCGATTGAACAGACTAACAAAATCGCCTTTCATGGTGGCGCATCCGTCATTTCCTCGCATCCGGTAGCGGCGTCGCGAACATAAATATGTTTACGTATATTTTTCGCCTAGAACGATGCCGCCTGGTTACCGATGTCTCATATTAGCACTGGTGGACGGCTTCCACGGCTGAGTGCGGGGTCACGATTACGATGGAATATTCAGATAGATAAATACCACTTGCGAAATACAGCCTAGGGCGCTCTGAGTATAACTTGGTATCCGCATAATACAACCGACGGTACATAATAGGAACTTAGCGCTAATATTGCGCAACAACACGCAATATCTATTTTTTTACGTATTTTTTTTTAATGCAATAGTATACTGGATCTGCCGGTCATCCAGATTAGATAAATCACGGTCGATTAATACACGGTTATACTTATTAAACACACACACAATATTCAAAATGCAAATTAACGGCTGGGTTCTCCAGAATACATACATACAATGCTTACAACTGGCGCGATCGGTGGTCTTCGGCCCGATTTATCTGTTCATGGTATATAGTGGAAAGAGTAAACATATATTCATAACAACTAGGCGCAACAGAGGCTCAGGGCAAGCTTTGTCTGACATTATCACAGCCCGAGATTCTAAGGGAATGGAAGATACAGTTTTGTAAGTGAAATTTAAGAAGTGTCTAACCACTTCTGTTCAAACGTGGATTCTAGATGCCCCCCCCCCCCTAAATACGTACGTCTGACAATCACTATAAAATGCAATTATTATTAAAAAGGCGTAGCAATATATCGAAAGATAATTATTATTACAGTCATGTTTGAGTTCGCTAGATGGCGGTAGTATAACAATTTTTATTCATACGCCAGGCCGACCTGTAAATAATCTTGAGACAAGAATTTCTCTCTTATATTCGAAGCAAAATAAATTTTAGCGCAAACCATATTGCACAAACGTTAAAAATTCGACACCGTAAACATCCTCCGCAATTTTATCAAGTAAAACGCTATTCTAAATAACCAATAATATTTTAATTCTATTCACTTACATATTCATATGCCAGGCTGACCTGTAAATAATATCTTGCATTCGAAGCAGAATAAATTTTAGCGCAAACCATATTGCACAAACGTTAAAAATTCGACACCGTAAACATCCTCCGCAATTTTATCAAGTAAAACGCTATTCTAAATAACTAATAATATCTTAATTTTATTTATTTTCATACTGTTCCAAATCTCCTTTTAAATCCGGAATAATAAATATTAAACGCGACCCCGTTTGCCTTTAGTTTAAATAATTATTGAATAACGATACATCCCAATATTAATCAATGTATAGCAATGCATACGAGAGCCAACAGAATAATAATAAATCTCCTATCTGCCTCCCCAATTTCAATATATTGTGCAATATATGTCGAATTCAAAGCATAATTATTGGAGAAATTGAACCATTTTAGATTCCCAAGTAAAATCGTCCGATCTCCCGTGCGCTATAACACCCCGCTTGGAAGAACCTTTCGCACGGTCCGAACCTGTCCAGACAAGCAATCGCGACACCAAATACACACAACTACTCCGAATCTCAATTACTCCCTAAATAATACAGCCCGATAGTAAAAATAATTAACCGTAATAGAAAATATAAATGTGTTCCCCAGCTGAAGACCGCATTGCACGCTACCCACGCAATACAACAACCATTATACTGCTACTAGGCAAATCATATAGAAATCCGTGTATTCAGTCGGCAGCACAGATAACATAAAATTCCTTTGCATATTTGAAAGTTACATAAGTATTATGAAAGAACGCCCGCTGGATTATCACAGCCGCAAACTACGAATTATCATATATTAAATCTGATGAGCGCATAGTAATATAAGGTTCCAAATATAATACACATAAAAGGCAATAGAAATGCTTATCTGTTCACTGTTCCAATTCTCCTTTGAATTACTATCAAACTCCGGCTCTTTCCTCGGTCCTTTTAAATTATCCTCCTTATTTCGGACTCACTTTGACAAAGCCTCGGCCGACCTCCAAGCTGAAAACTCAAGTGCCGCTCTCCAATTTGTATCGCTAAAATTAGTCCCTATCTCCCGCCATTTTTGATTCCAACTTGCGTGTAAAAGTCAAAGTCTAACATCTCAGGACCCTTCTCATTGGCCAGATCCACGGCGAACGCCCGCGTCTTGTGATTCGTCCGATTCAGTTAAAATAAAGGTAAAGCACGCTTCACACGCGCGGCATATCTCTACGTTTCACGAACAATACAGGCTCGTCCGCACCTACTTACCTGGAAAACATATAATCACATAATATTTAACGGGTTGTGAAGCTTCTCTTTATTATGAGCTTTTAGCAGATAGATATTTTCGTATAATTTTTCAGCAATGTCTATTTGAATAGGCCAGTATCGTTACATACTGTATAACAAAATTAGTTTCATTGTTCGAAAAAAATATTTAAAATGCTGACACGTTATCTTATCGGACATTGTGTATGCCGGTGACATGATTCAGTTTGTATTTCAACTTCCAAAATCATGTATCCTATAAAATATCTAATTCTGTACATTATAAATGAATAGTCCCCGATGACTGCATTAAATTTTTTTTTGATGTTGCTGCTTTTGCTTTTAATTCCCTTAAATTAATCTATGTGATCAAGCCTGGACGTTTTACGATAATTAAGTATTTTATGTTTAATGTTATTTGTGATACGTTGGCCCATAAGAGATGAAATAAAAAAAAATATTCATAACTTAAAATATCCTCTGAATGTACATCTTAGCTCTTTTCTTTATTTCTGTATACCCGCTTTAGCATATATTTCGGCCGGAATAACTGCAATGCAATATCCGGAAAAAATTAATGCACTTTCTTCAAAATCCAGGAGACCTTGAATCTATTCTCAGTTATAGATAATTATTATAAAAATATATATTATATATTTTCGTATTATATATATTATATTGTATTCTATTCATATATATTCATAAATATATAAATTCAAAATATAATGAATTTTGCGAATACTGTAACTCCCCTAATTTTCGATCAAACCTTAAAAAATTAACATGATAAATATCTCGGCTTTTTTCATTTGCCTGCCTGATCCGTCATCTTGTTTCGAAATGGTGTATGTTCAAAAAATTATTTTTTATTGGACCTAGGTAAAAAGCAAGAAAGGCACAGGATTTTTTGTAAAAAACTGTCTTAATACGGGCAGTGACCAAAATGGGCTAGTAGGACTTTTTAATAAAAGAGGTGCCATCTAGTGCCATCCACTTACAAATTGTACTCACGAAAACAGCTGATACATCAATATTGTGAAATTCTTTGTACAGTGACAATCGTGATGTCTAAGCTTATGACGATGTATGTAGGTATTATTATTTATTTTAATAAATTAAGCGTTATTTCATTTACAGAGTGGAAGTTCATGATTAACACAATGATTTATACACAACGTTTTATAATTAGTGGAATAAAACGTTGTGTATAAATCATTGTGTTATTTATTTTAATTAAATTAATGGTATTAAAGACAAAATCCTTTTGAAACTTATCGAGGTTTATTTTATTTTGGAATGATTTTTTTTTACATTTAAAGTTCTCATAACGTTTAAATTGCACACGATAATAATAAATTGGTTTTATTTGTCAACTGCACGTTATGGTAAGATTAAAGGTTTTCTTAATTACAGATAGTTTAGAACTACTCCAAAATATGTACATATATAAAACGTTCAAATATTTAAAAAATGCAGCAATCGTGGTCGTAAAAGAAATGTACATTATATATATTCAAGAACACATTCATATTTGTAAAGTTGTTATTTTTCAGAACAAAGTTCTGTGAAATTTAAAAAAAAAATTAATTAATCAATTAGAAAGACATACAGAAAAATCTAATTCACGAAAAAATATTAGGCTACTACTGGAATTCGAACCTAGGTCACCTCCTTTCCGGGGCTGGTGCTCTGACCACTAAGCTATAGTAGCCTGTATGTTTCCGTGAATATATCGACCGTATATGTAATTCTCATTTTTATTAATTGAATAATTTTTAATTTTGTCCATAGAGCAATCTACTTTCTTGATACTTTAGTTCAAATTACTTCGCAATGCTACCGCTAGATGGACGCCAGAACTAACCGATTAATTTATTTTATTTGGACATACATTTATACAACAGATATTATATATATTCAAGAACACATTCATATTTGTGAAGTTGTAATTTTTCAGAAAACTGTTCTGTGAAATTTTAAAACAGAATTAATTAATCATGATGATTTTTGTAAATTTACATAATTTTTTTATTTTTTTGTTTATCAATAATTAAATTCTCAATCAGTATGTATTAACATGTAGGATAAAATATGTCATAAAATAAGTGATCTATTGGCAATAAATTACTAGTTCATATTTGGACTGCAAAAAATACAATGTTTTTAGTAGTGATATTATACTTTTTTTAAAACCTTGGGCTTTATATTCGAATAAAAATTCATTGTTTTTAATTAAATACTAAATTATCGAATGGGAACCAAATGCTGTTGACTTCTTTTTCTCGTAAATTTGAAGGAAAAAACTAAAAATTAAAATAGTAGCCTATATTTACACGGCTTCCTTTACCTATTGATTTGTATTTATATTTGAGTAATGTTCTATATTACGATAAGCCTCTTTCCACATGAAATAAAAATTATAATAAACTATTTGTAAGGTAACTATCATAAACTCGATTCCGCCTTCAGCCGAAATATTTCAAACTAGCCTATTTTTAGACAGTAAAACCTGCTAGGCTAAAAAACGGATTTTATTCTTTCATTTTAATGTTCTGTATTTATTTATGTTTTCTTTATTTATTTATGGTTTTTGTGTTTAATTTGTATAACTCCATATTTATTTTTAGCGAAATTTAAAATAAATTAAATTTTAATAAATATTATTATTAAGTTCTGCGGGTTAACTATTTTTAGGTGTCTAAAACCTAATAACATTAAAATAGTTAACCCGCAGAACTTAATAATACTATTTATTAAATTTTAATTTATTTTAAATTTTGCTAAAAAAAAATTTTTTCATTTGAGATTCAAGTTTATATACTAAACAATGTTAATAATATAAAGGTATATATAAAAAAAAAACATAAAAATATGACCAAACCATTTGGAGCTTCTGTTTTCATTCTTAAAACAGAATCGAATTTGATTTTTGTCGATGGTGGTTCCTACCCAATATTGCCCGGGGCTTAAATTTAATTATAATTTAAATTTGGGTTGAGGAGAGAAGGGGGAGTATGTGGGGGGGAATAAATATTTTGAATAGGCCTTAAATAACATCAGTTCGTGGACATTGACTTCATCCCGTTTACTGAAAACAGAGTTTTTGTGGACCGTATAAGGTTGCACTTACATAATATTGTCTCGGCAGTCTCGCGTGGTAATAAATTATATCCTCAACTTCCCTATAACAATTAATGATATAATACACTTACTACAGAATACAGTGTTAATAGCAGAGGCGTGCAGAGAGAATAAGTTGCATGAAATTTATTTAAACATATATTTGGAAAAAAAATCGAAATTAAATATTTATCTTGCAGATTATTATGTATGAAATATTAAAATCTTAATAATATGTTAATTATTGTGATAAGAATATTACGAGATATCATTCTTATTTCGGTTTCTTTTCAAAAAATATTCTTGTGAAAAAGTCATGCTTCTTGTTCTCATTGCACGCCCCTGATTAATCAGTACATATGTGTATATAAAAAGATGCCCGTGTTTCCCTACCCGCCAAGTTTTCTCCACAACCAGCCAAAACCACCCAGTGGTGGTTATGATGGTGGATAGCCCTTGGTGTCACATCGAAAATATGCGAGCTTGGTGGAGGTGGCTATGCGTGGGTGGGAGTGGGTGACGAAAATGTGCTTTCTAGCACATTATTTTGTTATGGGAAGGCCGCAAATGCTTAAGATTGTTTCAAAATAGGCGCGCCGACTGTTTCGGTGAGTCTAAAATGTTCCGGAAAAACCTGCTCTTGAAAGTTCTGCAAGGAGAAGGTCCTAGAAAATTTCCGAAAGTTCTATAAGGTTCTAAACTGAGTGGCGGAAAGTGTCGATGAATCGTATTATCTAGAAGGTAACGTATCTAGAAGGTTCCTGTACATTCGATAAATTTCTTGAAAGTTCTGGAAGGAGAACGCTCTAGAAGGTCGCGGAAGTTCTATGACGATCCAAACAGTGTACTAAAAATCTACGCGTACGAAGCCGCGCGGGCACAGCTAGTAGTATCTATATTCATTAATTTATTAATCAATTAGAAAGACATGCCGAAAATAAAATCAACAAAAAATATGTTGACTGCTACTGGGATTCGAACCCAAATCACCTTCCTTTCCGGGCAGGTATATTACCATTACACCACGTCAGGTACTTTTCCGCCGATTAATATTACCTTATCTGTAAGTCTCATTTATTAATTGATTAATAAATGATTTTAATTAATTAATAATTTTTTCCTTGATTTGATATTTCTAATTGATTAATAAATTTCACAGAACTCACTTCTGAAAAAATTGCAACTTCACAATAAGAATGTGTTTTTGAATATAATGTATGTATATTAATTTAAAAATAATAAAAATTCTAGAACAGAACAGTTTTATGACGTACTTACTAAATTTTTTTTTAAAACTTTTTGGCTGATTGTTCTATTTTATTACGTGTATTAATTTAGGCAAATGTTGTGATATCAAGGCGTACGTTCTACGATTTTCCACTTTATAAATAAGATATATATTTAATAGCTAATATCGCATTGATTTGTAAATTTAATACCGTATGTCTCTTTCTGTCAGGATAAAGCACCTCTGCTCAGATATCCGACACCAATACACGTCAGTTCATTTTGCAGACGCGGGGTCCTTTCATGCAGGGCGTTCGTCAAACGCCACCCCCAATTAGCAATGTGGCCCTCCCAACTAAATAGGAACGCCCCGTGTGTGGCGCACACATACATCCAGCGTGCGGGCTACAGGGATGTTCCGAATACTATGAAATATGTATTCGCGATTACATATAATTTGAAATGGTTCTTGCAAACACGCCTAATGCCTAATGCCTCCGTGAATATAGCCTGGTACATTGGATACGTAGATTAAACAATCGCAAAAAAGCAACACTCATGGGAAAAATAACACGAAAATTGACTCAAAAAACAGTCGTTATTATTAAATCGTTAATCGTAGCTCATTTTCGTTATTCTTAAAGGAAAAATTTATTGACAGATTTAAATACGCTTATTGTAAAGCTATTGTTAAGCGTAAAACTAAATACAGTAATTTTCATATATAAAATTTTTAATTTAAAAATACCAAAATATTTCAAAAATAAATTTACGTACGTTACGAAAATTCATGGATATAATATAATATATGAAATGCAAACAAAATCGAAAGAAAAGAAAAAAATAAAACTATTTTATGTATTTAAATTTAAAAAGAGTACAGGAATACAGTAATCTACCAAAGAACGTAAAAAACATAGAAATATCGATATGTTATAGAAGGAAAGAAGACGTCATCATAGAATAAAATTGAAATATTATTTTAAAGTTAATATATGCATGGTTAATTTAAGTGAATTAAAATATTCAATACTCTTCGTACCCAGCGTTGCACGGGTGAAGGATTAAGTTGAAAATAAATTTGTTAAGAGAAACAAAGGTTCGATTCGAACGGTATAGATTTGCATCGAAAATATATCAGAGGGGGGGAAAGGGTAAAAGGGGAGGGAGGAAATGTCACCTATGTTACTAAAAAATAGTTTGCAAATTTTGAGTCTGATAGGTCGAACGGTATAAATTTGCATGGAAAATATGTCAGGGGTAAAAAAATAGGAGGGAAATTTCGCCTTTGTTACCCGCCGGGTCACAAAGAATAAGTTTCCAACTTTTGATTCAGATAGGTGAAACGGTACAGATTTGCATCAGCAAAATATATCAGCGGGAGGGGAAGGGGTAAAATAATAGGGGAGAAATATCGCCTATATTACTCGCCGAGTCCTAAAGAATAAGTTTCCAAATTTTGAATCCGATCGGTCAAACGGTACAGATTTCCATAGAAAATATGTATGGGGAGGGGAAGGGGTAAAATAATAGGAGGGAAATGTTGCTTATGTTACCCGCCGGATCCCAAAGCATAAGTATGCAAAATTTGAATCGAATCGGACAAACGGTGTGACTTTGTATAGAGAACAGATAGACAGACAGACATTGAGTTTTACAGGTATAGATTATAAAATAAATAATGACATAAAAAAATACATAAAAAATAAAAAGTATTGCTGGTATCTGCATGCGCCTCTTGGAAACGTATTAGACAGAATGACAAGAAAGTTTCAATGTTATTTTCACGGGACGTGGCTGTGGGAGGTAAATAGAAGTATAAAACAATTAAAAAATATATTATTACGTGAAAAGTTACTGGACACGAATTTAATTGGAATACTGTTCTTAAATTTAGGGAAACTAAATGTTTATTGTCAACTTTTCATTTGTTTAACATAAATTACTTATAACTCCACACTCGGTAAAACCTGTTCTCTGGCAGTTTATTTAGTTCTATTTCTAGAATATTTCATACACTTATTATCCAATTTCTCACTATTCGTACTAATTATCTCAATTAATACCAATTCGCACTAATTATATCTAATTCTCTTCGGACGAGTGAACAAATTTTACTACGCTGTTTCTATTGCATCGATCATTTCTCGAATTTTCTGTTCAACTTCACACGTACGTACTCTCTTGATTTGTTATCGCTGGTATCACTCACGCGCTAGCAACACACGCCGCACGGTTCGCTTGTGGATTTCTGTGGCGTTTAGCCCACCGTCAATAACGAAAAAACTGTTTGCGTAGCGGTCGGCCGACCCGTCGTTATAAAATCACGTCGTTATAAAATCACGTCGCGACGTTATGAGGTGAGCGTAGTCCGTGGATATTTTGTCACATGGGCTTTTTGTCGTGAATCTTTTGTCGTGTCATGCCTCCAAGTGTACACCAATATTTCTTGTGAACTAATATTATCGCTCTTGTCTTGATTTGATTCAGTGCTGTATGTGGGTGCCTTGGAGGAAGCATTCTTCGGACAAACAGCGGCCAGCGTGGTCATGTTATCTTCAGTGTAGCCGCAATATCGACTTGCATTTTTCTAACTCCTGTGTATCGGTGATATCTATCTGTCATACAAAATATGAAATATCTACCTTATTTACGAAAACTAAAACGTCACATTTTTTGTAATCATCGAATAGACATTTTCACACCAAAATTACTAAATTAAACTGTTAGGAATGTACGGATTTTTTAATTAAAAAATATTTATTCATTACACTCGTATTTTTGGCCAGTGTGCAAGAGAGAGCAGAATATTGTACATCACAGTTAAATAGAGCAAGAAAGAGCACGATAATACCATACATATCATGAAGGACAGAGATTGCGGTTGCTTGGGTTTCGGCGAAAGAAAAACAGGCGACCGCTTCGTTGTATTCAGTTGCCAATAAAACATCGGCGGGAGCGCACGCAAATTCGATTTGCCATACTTTTATAATAATTTACTAAAATAATGCAAATATGTATGTTTACCTTACATAATTATATAAAGGGACCTTTTAAAAATCTTATCTGTATCGTATTTATGTATATTTTATCACATATTAAAAACTATGCCGATTTTTAATCAGGTAACGCTGTGTTACTCCACCGTCCCCAAAGTTTTTTTTTAGCACAGTCTTTTAAGAGCTAAATAAGAGTTCCAACGGAAAACACTCTGTGGAGCTATGAATTCTCTTTTTTTATCCGGTATGTTGAACTCCGTATTAAAAACCCGGAGAAAAAGAGTTCTTAAGAATAAGTGCTTTTTCATAATGTTGATTATTTATCTCCATCACAAGAATGTAACGTACATATAATACATATTATGCTAATCCCAACATTGATGCTGATATTCTTGCCTAAAATCATTCGAAAAGTCACAAAAAAATCCTACACAACGACACTTTCTTTCATCCAATCCAATCCAATAACCTGAGCACATAAAATCAATTCTTTATTTATTTAAGTACATTATGGCACTGAATTTATACACTAAATATGTACTTATATGCGTGCTAGAGCAGGCCGAAAACACTTGTATGTGGGATAGTGGTAGTGATGTAAAGTATTTAGAATATTTTGTGTATGTCCAAAATTTTCAAGAACTTCACTACAATTCAAGACAATACTGGATTTTATCTCCAGGGGGATATCTGTAGAGATATATCGAGTAGGTTGTTGGTCTTGTGGTTAGGATACTCATCTCGTGATCCAAAGGTCGCGGGTTCGAACCTCGCTCCAGACTAGCAAGTTAGACCTATTTTCATAGTACAAGCCGCCCCTTGAGGTGAGTATTCGCGAAAACGGCGCTATACAAATTATCCAATTATTATTATTATTAAGCGTTTAGCTTAGTTTAAATATAGTAAGAATATTGATGTGACACGTATTCCGTATTCCCTATTCAAAATTTATATTTATATATAAATATAAAGAGACGAAGCTATATTTTTGTGGAAAATTAGGTATGGAAGTATTTTTTGGTGTTCATAGGGCTATCGTACGGCTGTCTAAGTAATCACTTATCGTGGGTGGAAATGGTTAACGTTACATCGTGTAAGGTGATCACTTAAGCCAGCCATACGATAGGTCATAAGCCCTGTGAACACCCAAAAAAGACTTCCGTACCTACTTTCCCATATAAAAATATAGTTTCGTCTCTATGGGACATCTATAATACAATTATTTTTGAGGTATTTTGTTTATTTTGTGCACTCTTAGTTTTTGTTTAAAAAAATAAATTATCTGATCGATAAATATGAATACACATAAGGATGTTCAAAATTAGACAAATATTCGCGTGAGGGAATTCAATAACGAATTCGGAACATCCCTAGTGTGCAGGTATTAGGCAGTGGCTTCACCTACAACACACGTGTGCGGGTGTGTTTGTGTCGGTGCTGCGCATCCTTTGTTCTCGTGAACGGTTCCGTCGGCGGTGACAGAATCGACCCGGGTCAAATCTAATGCTGCCAGATGTCAGCTGTGTTGACCTGCCTTTCATCATCCCACCTGGCCACACTGATAAGTTGTGATCTGATAAATTTCGTGACAAAAACGCTGAATCAGAATGACAGCGCTGACCTATTTCAAAGTATTGTAAACCTGATATAATGTTAGATTCTTTTATAAAATAATATGTAACCTTTTCTCAGAAATAATGATTCTCGACATTATTATCTTTTGGCGCATCGAGAGGCATGTAGCAAAAATGCGAGACCCTGAAATTTACTTGAAATTAGTGTTCATTAATATCTAAATATAATAATTTCGTTCGAATTGATGGCTAAAAGAACAAAATTACACGGCTGGAGAAAGACTTGACAAAAAGCCTCCACCGACTCTATCTAGCCTGTCATAAATATACTATAAAAGCAGGGCTTATCTAAGATGCAATTCATTCATGTTAGAAATTTTTTATTTGTCCCGATTATTTTAAATATTCTAGGTTACATTTCTTTAAGTATGAGTTATAATTCTTTTCACGAAACTCGATAAAATAATCGACAATGATCAGTGTAGAATTTTACATCTCAATACTTTGAGCATCATTAATATATAATTTTGTCTTTATTTTAGTTTTTAAGTATAAATGTACACATAATGTTGCAGTTCAGTGGAAACGAATTTCCTTGAGACTTCTTATCAACAAACACTTTTCATAGTATATCATTTAGTTCGTCACTCAAACCATATAATAAAATATAAAAATAATTAAACAATATCATCATCATCATCTTCACCCCCTTGTCCTAGTAGGGTCAGGGGCCCAAAGACTCGACAAGGTGTTTCCATGTTCCCCTGTTTTGCGCTGCTTCTGTATGAGTCAACCAGTCTAGACCCATTCTGTTTTCGTACACCTTTTTCCATTGCCTCTCCCAGCTTAATCTGGGGAGGTGCACCAGCCGTCTTCCTTCCCGGGTCGCCAGGAGGATTTGTCTTAGTATTCGTTCCTCTGGCATTCTTAGCACATGTTCAAGCCACCACAATTGTGGTTTTTCTATGTAAAGGAGTAGAAGTTTCATGCCGAGTGTGTGTCTTATGTCGGCGCTTCTCACTCTGTCCATCAATGTGACTCCCGCTACCCCTCTTAGAAAACTCATCTCGGCAGCCTGGATTCTAGCTCTTACTCTCTCCGTTCAGATCCAAATTTTATGGCTATATATTACGGTGGACCTGTACACAGATTTGAAAACAACAAGTTTTGTCTGGATACTAAGCTTGGATTTTCTTATCACCGCACTATACAGAGAACGTAGAACGCCGGCTGCAGATCCGATTCTTCTATCTATTTCGTTTTCTTGCCTCCTGTCGCTAGAAAACTCCTCCCCAAGGTATTTGAATTTTTTGACTTGCTTCAGCTAAGTCCACTGTATGCTGATCGAGCACTGCTCTTGGTCTCTTCCTACGACCATAACCTCTGTTTTGTCAGAGCTAATCTTCATCCCTACTTGAGTACACTCTTCATTGAAGGAGTTTCTTCATCCACTCTTGTCCACTGTATGCTGATCGAGCACTGCTCTTGGTCTCTTCCTACGACCATAACCTCTGTTTTGTCAGAGCTAATCTTCATCCCTACTTGAGTACACTCTTCATTGAAGGAGTTTCTTCATCCACTCTTGTAGGTCCTCATGTGTGGGAGCCAGCCTTGCTATATCATCAATTAAACAACATAACTATAGTATTGTCACGGACGTGGCAATACTGTGTGAGGCAAATGAAAACGTTATAACCATATAATATATATAAGGTTTTTATTTATTGCGCAAAAAGTAACTATTTAAATCGGTTAATTCATACAGTTCTAAATTTTACAGTCAATAAAATGTTTTCAGAATATTTCATACAATAATTATTGTACTGTTCCAAAATTCACACAAATTAACTCTAGTCATAAATGATTATATTGCATCGATCACTTTCTCAAATATTCTGTTAAATTTTTGCACGCAATTTAAATTGCTCACTTGTCGGTAGGTGCTCGCCCGATAATTCACTCGGTTATCCACGACTTGCCACACTGGTTTGCACTACTTTTTTGTCTCTGGAATGTCACACATGTTAAACGTCACGAATGACTGATCCCACATCGCGTGACGCCCTTGTATTTATAGGTAAATTCCTTAGAGATTTTACGACAACTACGTTGACGTTTCGAGAGTGTGGAACGTTCAAGAAATAATTAGAGACTCTAGATGATTCCAGGGTGTTTCACAGTATTGTTGTCAGTTGACCAAGTATAAATTTCGAGAGGTTTTGACAGCGCGCAACTTCATAATGATGTCACTTATTTTTCTAAAATTTAGTCTAATTAAAAAGGAAAAATATTCCTAGAGGACCACTGAAAACATTGATAATATGTTTATTTTTTTTTGTAAATAGAGATACGAACACGGAATGCGTGTCGCATCAATATTCTTACTATTTTCAAAATAATCTAAATGCTTGTGCTATGAAAATAATACTTACTTGCTGGTGTACTGGAATGGGGCTCGAACCACCGACCAGATCAGATCAGATAGGCGAGCGTCATATCTTGTTAGTTTAGTGGGTAAAATACTCGCCTCATCGAGTGGTCGGTGGATGAAACCCCATTCCAGATCATCAAGATAGTTTTATTTTCATAGAATAAGTGTTTAGCTAAGTTTAAAAATAGTAAGCATACTGATGTTTTATGTAACTATTCCGTGTTTGCATCTGTATTTTAAAACAACAAAAAAAACTACAAGATTTGTAAATATTTTTATTTAAAAACTATCTCAAAAAATTATGAGAAACAATCAAATTAGTAAAATTCAAACACAGTTCCAATATTTTAAGACATCTCACTGTTCGTGGAATTAGTCAAAATTAAAAAAAATCATATTTTTTAAACTCATGGAACCACCTACCTTGGAGATCCTATGTTTTAAATTTTTTTAAAAGAATAACCATCACGCCGTTTCACTACAGGGGTAGGCAGAGATGAAAGAATGCCATATTCTTCTATTTTGGTACACCACTTTTGCCTCGGCTACATTCATACATCTTATCATGCAAGCTCTACGGTTCTTGGGGCTTTTAAAAGGGACATCCTCCAATACTTGTAGTATCTAATTATGCCAGATCTTTCGCGGACGCTCTCGATTCCTATTACCTTCAACACTCATCCCACATATTTTCTTAACCATCCGTTCCTCGCTCAAACCTTTCATCTTGTACATTACCAAACCATCTCAGCACTTCTTTCTTTCACTACCTACCATGTCTAGCACACTACAGCCAGCATAACATTCACTTCTTCATTTGTTCCTCACTCATTCATTATCTTTTAAATTATATTTTATATAATAATTGTTATTCTCCATACTTTTACAATCAAAATTATGTGTAAAATAATACTTTAGGCTATATAGGTAATATTTGTATATTTTCTCAATAGAAAGATATTTTTGAAATTTTGTCTCAGTCCTTCAATTATTATTCTCTACGGCGGAAAATACGATGTCTGCTTTAAGCAGCTATTAACTCACTTCCTGTATCTAACAACACGCTTATCGCGCGTTAAATGGCTGCTGCATTAGGTTCTGCTCTCTCAAGCAGAATTGCAATAACATTGAGTCATAAAAATTCTAAAAACCACGCTAATTTATGGATGTAGTAAAAAATAAATTTTACGACAAAAAATTTTTGCTTCATTTTCCAAATAAAATATTAGCGCTTACGATATTGATACAGATGGAGGGAAAGCGCCTACGCTTTTTGCAAAATTTCAATTCGATTAGACATTAGGAAGCGGTTGAAAAATCGATTATGAGATTCCGTCTACAGGTTAAGCTAATATAAAAGTGGTAATATACATATGTCTGCCTGCCAAATTGTAAAAAGCCATACTCCACTATATGTATGTAGGTGTATGTTATGGTCGAAAAATACCCTGTACTATCTAAAAATTATATACCAAATGAGGGCTACAAAAGTAAAGGCATATATATTATGACGTGGAGTTCAGCTCCTCATGATCTGAGCCCCTCGTCATCACCAGCTAGTTCAATCGGAGTAGCATGGGACTAACCTTACTCCTCTTTTACAATCTCAGGGTCCTTTCGGTGATCTGCGCACTGAACTCTCTCTCTCTCGAGCCGCTTCAGGTGCCTCTCATATTAACAAGTTCAAGTTGCAAAAGATTAACAAAGATGGGTTTACATAACAAGACATTTTGTGCATTCAACATAAGCATTTATTCAATAAACTACTGACAATTTCTGTGCCCTGAAACGGCGACAACAGGCAAATTCAAAGATATTCTAAATTTGGTTCATTGAAATCTTATATTCTAATTTAAAATAAATTGCCCTCTCCGCGACATCATCGCTGAGGGCCGCGATACAAGGGAGAAAGCAGCTTAAACTATATTTTCAAAACTCTACATGCGGTAGCGCCAGCGCAGGGGTCGCGGACGGGAAATCATCAGGTCAGAATTTACATTCACATAGGATGAGACACAATTAACACGAACAACAACGCCTCCCCATGACGCTCCACATGTCCTTCTTAATAGGTCACAGATGCTCTTCCAAACCCGTGCTTCACAAAACTTTACGTCGCCGTGGCGCTGAACGGTATGATGGGTACTTGAAATATAGTATGAGATCAGATAATACCAGGTCTTTCGGCGTAAGAACGAAACTGTTCCGACAATGCTTATCTCCTGCATCACGCCACGATGTACTACATCAGGTCAGGGTGAGACCGGCATCCCCTGTGTCCATGGAAGCTGACTTCTATGCTGCCAGGTGGTCCCCTGCCCTTGTGCTGGACCTCGAGCTCTCAGCAGGCCGCATGCTTGACATCCGAAGACGGTTTCACCTTGTGACCCCATCGTAGGAACCCTGATAACAATTCATCATTAGCACAAATCTACAATTAAACAATGTTATTACGATGTTACTTCAAATGGCGTCTCTCAGTTCGCATCTTACTTCTCAAAGGGTGCGTAGTTTTCACATCTCGTGGAGTAGAGTGTGTATATATATATATATATATATATATATATATTGTGACATAATAAATTATGTTCGTCACACTCCTTCGCAGAACAGTAAAACAAAATGAAATATTTAAATCACCGCGCATAATTTCTGATAAAATTATTCGAGTACATAAAAAAACTCCCTTAGGTTTCTCAGTTTAAGAAAACTCTTCAAAAAAAGTATTGCTATAAATTCTTTTTTTTTTTTAATAGAGATGCGAACACGGAATTCGTGTCACATCAATATTCTTACTATTTTCAAATTAAGCTAAACGCTTGTGCTATGAAAATAGGGCTAACTTGCTTGTCTGGAGTGAGATTCGAACCTGCGACCTTTAGATCACGAGGCGAGAGTCCTAACCACAAGACCAAGCTACTCAACACATTCACAAACATAATTTCAATTCAAAAATTTCCACAAAAATAAATAACCGACCAAGATCAAGTGGCAACTTATAAATCCCCAACTAGTGCTTCGCAACGCCATTATGCTTATCAAGATATAACTTTTTTTAATGCTTCCACATAAGATCAAAACAGAAATTTTTCATAAAGCCTAAAAATTACAAATTAAGCAATTATTAGATAACACTGAGATCAATTGTAAGTTTTAATTTCTTCAATTCTTACAATTAAGTTACCCATATTAAGTTATTCAACCCTGATGAAGGCTGAGCTGTGAGTCGAAACTAGTTGGTTAAACTCAATGAAGTGGTGTTAAACAAACAGTTGTTTTATTTAAAGAAAAAATGTTATTCTTTGTAATTAGCCTAAAGAACTATATTTATTTTTAAATCAATTATAATATGTATACATAAATAATAAAAAAAAATATACATATCTGACATTTAATAGACATATCTATAATCGATTTTATTTTCACACCGGATATTTTTAAATTGGTACGTTTTTGATAAAATGGTTGTTTTTAAAAATAGATATTGATTATAAATTTACCACCATTTGCGAGATTATCATTTTTAAACACGTCACTTTCTATTTTCGTCAATTGCATTATGGCGGGTAAAGCGGATATGCAGGAAGTAGTATGAGTCGTGGTTCTCGTTTCAGATAGCGCGAAAAATCGTACATAAATAATATGGCTTTCGCATAAACCGTTCATAAATTTAGTGACAGCTACCAATAATCTGGTAGCTGTCACTGAATTTGCGTCAGTTTTAGCTAATTCTAAACGGTCTTTGATTATTTCTGCTGTAATAGGATGCCGAAGTTAAATGGCTCGTTATCAAGTGTTAATTTAAATTCAAAACTCGTTAATGTCGAAGTATTGACTTATTTAGTTAGTTACTTATTTATCATTGTATTCATACCATCCGAATTCAATAAAACTCCAGACCTGGCTAAGAGGAAGGAAGGCAAAATAAAAAGAACTTTCAAAATTAAAAGTTATCGAATCAAGTGATTGAAAATATTTAGTAAAGCTTTAAGAAGATAAAGAGATAATAATGAAAGTTTATACCAAATAAAGTTTTTTACAGGTGGAGATTTTTAAAAGTGATTAATTTAATTTCAAATACATACATTGATTAATCTTAGGTTGAGCTTTGTAACCCTGCCTCGCCCGTCATTTAGATTTTTCTGCATATTGATTTCATATTTACTTATCTGTATTTCACTGAAAGAACGCTGAATTCAAGACATCACAAATAATTTATTTTATTGGCATATTTTATATTGCAAGAGCGCGCCATTCGAGTTTTTGCTGCTTCGCGCAAAGATATATTTCGATTTATAATCAAGATAAAATTCTGTGTTGTTTTTGGGGTACTTTTTATGCGAATAAAAAAGTCTCTCAAAAATACATTAATTGTACACGGCACACGTGCGCTCGGTACAAATATTTCGGTTAAAATATGCGAAACGAAATTGCATTTCTCTTTTACAAAAAAGTCAATAAATTGCATGCGGAACACATAAATTTTTGGGAAACCATACAATAAAAGGAATTCCGGTTTCTGTCCGATCAGGCCACAAGAGATTCCGCATTTTGTATGTAACGCGGAATCTGGCAACTCCATTTTGTTAATGCAACATTGGCCTCGCCGCGCTGCGCGTGCACCCGCTGTGACCGGGCGAAGATAAACTAGGGGGTCACAACACAATCTACAGGGGTATCAAAACTGCGTATTCAAATTACAAGTATAATCAAGTATCAATTCAGGAAACAACTGACAGAGTGTTTGATAATTGTTTCAAATCCCTGTCTATTTAATAAGATTACGTAGACAGGAATTTGAAACAATTTTCAAAAACATACAATGAAACATTATGTAATAACTTGCCATTTCTCAAGAAAAAATCATCACAATTCATAAAAAGAAAAAATGATTTGTTGAATAATAGTTTAACAGACAACCTACGTAACTCATATTGTCAGGGACTAAGGTAACTCATTATAGAACAGGTATTTCAATACCTAGTGTAAGAAGAAGAAGAAATATACAATAAAATTTCTCCTCTCTTTCTTATTAAATTTAAAGTTAACTTACTCAAATTAGTCAACTTACTCAACTTACTTAACTTACTCAAATAAGTCAACTTACTCAACCTACTCAACTTACTTAACTTACTCAACCTACTCAACTTACTTAACTTACTTAACTTACTTAACTTACTTAACTTACTTAACTTACTTAACTTACTTAACTTACTTAACTTACTTAACTTACTTAACTTACTTAACTTACCTAACTTACTTAACTTACTTAACTTACTTAACTTACTTAACTTACTTAACTTACTTAACTTACTTAACTTACTTAACTTACTTAACTTACTTAACTTACTTAACTTACTTAACTTACTTAACTTACTTAACTTACTTAACTTACTTAACTTACTTAACTTACCTAACTTACTTAACTTACTTAACTCACTAAACTCACGTTACTCACTTAACTCAAAATTATTTAGCTAACTTAAATTTTTGCTTAAATTGTATGTTACATATAAAATATTTACTTTGTGTAAAACTATTTAAATCACGGTTTAATAAACGCCGATTTCTCGGTAATTATATGAAAATGAAAATAATCATTCCTTTATTATATTATACTAACAAAATTGTTTAATTTTACAATATATTGAAATAAAATGTACTAGAAACACTTAAAAATATATTTATTAAAAAAGCTTGGCAATAAATGTTACTAAGTAAATATTCCTATAAGTTATTGTTAAAAGTTAAAAGAGTTAAAAATAAACGAGTTGTTATGAAAGAATGTGAAGCTTATCTTATCACGGAAGATTGAATAAAGATGACTCGCTAATATAGTTTGGTTACATAGAATGAACAAATGCACAGATAAATACATGGAAGAAGCTGGTAACATCAGAAATAGAAGATGACGGCGGAAAACTAAGAATAATTAGATATATCAAACTCTTTAAATCTTCAACAACCGAAGGGAGCTCTTGAGAAGATATAAGAAATTGGTCGAGGCTAGAGTAGTGAATTTGCATAGAGGAGTGTAGCGTTCTATCCAGTTTGCCTACCCCAAAGAAAAAAGGCCAGATGGTAAGTTAGTTAGAAAAGCATTTGTATTTAAATCATACTATTAGTTAGTATTAAAAATAATTACTGTCAGTTTCGGGTAAAAAAAAAATACACTTAATTATTTTCATCGTTATCAACATCATCATCATTTTTATTATATTGCTGGATAAAAGTATCTCATGACTACGTCACTCTCTTTAGTCCCTTACTAATCTTCACCACGTCTCGTTCACTTTTTCACGTTCAATCAGCTACAACCTCGAAAAATTATAAAAAAAAACAACCTTTCTCATGATTTCAAATATGTTTAGATACTGGGCAAGCGATCGTCATGTTTCCATATCACACACACTGTAGAAAAGGTAGCTAATGATTTCTGGTCCGGTAGTAGTTAATTGCAGTGGCGTAGCAACAAATTACCGAGCCGGGTAATCACGTATACAGGGCCCCTTCCCCCCAGCCAACCCCTTGAACACACCGCGTTTACTTCTGTCATTGAAAATAATTACTAGAAAATAATATCATAAATTTTAAAATTTACTTTTTGCTACTAATTAATGTAAGAAAAAACGGTTGCTTTTATTCATCATAAAACTAGTTTATTCAATAATTAAAACTAAATTTTCGGTAAAAGAAAAACGTTTAATAACTTTATACTCCAGTTCTAGGGTGTATTTTAAAAATGCAAAGTTGAGAAATGCAAACTCTATCATAATTTTATTCTCCATTATATATTATATTCTAACTATTATATCGACGGCTCCTACATATAATATCATAATCCGACGAATTTGAGTTTTTTGTGTAATTCGTATTTAATTATATCTCTAATTCCAAGAAAGAAAAAAAATTAATAATAAAAAAAGTTTTTTATTGCAAATTATTTTTTTTCTTTCTTGGCATTAAAGATATAATTAAATACATATGAAATACACAACAAAACTAAAAATCGTCGATTTATGGGATATTATACGTAGGAGCCGTCGATATAATGTTTATAAACTCATTAGAGTAATCTAGTAATGTCGAGGAAGGCCATTGTTTTAACCGACTTAAAACTTAAATACTAGGATAGGTAATGGATAGTCAGTTGTACGTCAGTCCTGATGAAGATACGGTGGTATCGAAATCGGTAGACGTAGAGTCATTATTTAAGTGGTTTAAAAAAAATTATAATAATGTCCAACCACAAAGTAAACGCTATAAACATCAAAAATAATTTAGAAGATTTTAAAGCAATTCTGTAGTTATGAGTTTAAGTAGTACAGTGATTCTGAGCCCTAATGAAGTCCGGGCCCCCGGGCGCCTACCTTGGCTACGTCACTGGTTAATTCCCTAGTTTTCCTTCACATATACATGAAGCACAGGTACATAAAAGTCTCTCACTCATGATTAGTGAATACGTGAGGCCAATCACTCTTTAGTTTCGCGTACTATAATCACCAAAAACCTATGTAATGATGCTTGTCTTGGAAAATAGTACAGTATGATCTCAAATTTATTATTTTAAGTCAATCACATCGGCAAGCTTCAACAATTCCTTTTACCACTTTATTGTTTTATCTTTTCATATGTTGAGATTGATTGGAGGGATAATACATGTAGATAACATCCTAGCTCAACATGTTTTGAAATGGCAATCAGCCCTACTGTGAGAAATTTCGTCAAGTCTAGAGAAAACCTCTAAATCCTATCCACAAAATATTGAATGTTTCTTTTCGATATTATTAGATACTTTATGTAGCGCCGTTTTTGTTAAAATTCACTTTATGAGCACTTTTTACATCAAATGTTTAGTGTATAGTCCTACAATAGTATTTACAATTTTAAATTATTACATATTTTTTTAAAACATGCATTTTCCGTATTTTTATTAATTAATTTTTTGATGCACTCATTTCATTTCATTACTGCAGAGGGTAAAGAGCTCCGCTCCTTTAAACCTGCTGCTTCAAATGCTCGATTAACTTAGTCTTCTGGCAATGGCTGATTGGTTCCACAGCCCTTACTGCGTCTGAAGCAGAGGCTCACCACTATTTATATAAATATGTAGATGAAAAGACCACTGTGTTTGCCACTCCATATCAACCAACTAAATTTAAATTCTATCCTTTTTGGTGAATGGAGCCAATGCGAAAGGGATGTTACGAACTTAGGTACGTATCTACGCGAGAATTTTTGGCGTTCAGTATATTCAGTCGTATTCTGAAAAAAACAATATTGCTATTACTGTATCTTGATATTGTTATTGTATTTTATAACATTGTGAAACCGCAAAATGTTTTAAGTATGACAGGTATAAAATTAAAGAATTCAATCAATCAAAAAGCTCTAAATAATACAGAAATAGTAATATTGCTATTTTCAGAATACAGCCGATTATCCGTGAATATATTGTGGCCTATCCAGCTGAGGTTTGAGCAAGAATGTATGCTATGCTATTCAATGTCTATCTATCACCTGTTTTTCAGTGAAGTTGTGATAAACAAAACACATAATGATTTAAAAAGTTTAATTTATATACATATGCAGATGTGTACATCCTCTTCTGGATTTTCAGATTTTGCTGGCTTTCGTGAAGTATCCATTTGCATTTGGCCGGTGGAAAAATGAAAAATTGTTTACTTCGCACTCAACACTGCGCCGCGTTGCGTTTTATGAAAACGTATAAAACAATAAAAGCGAACGTAAATACAACATTTCATGGGGTTTCCTGAAAAATTGCCAAGGCTGAAAAATTATGTAGCAAAATAAAAAAGCCAACAAATTCGTGCCCCGAACTCGCACAATTTCATTTGACTCCGCCAGCTGCCATAAATTGTTCTGCATCCCCTGGGCGGCTGCTCCCCTCAGGTTGTGATCAAATAATCACAACGAATTCTGAACAAACAAAACGTTCCTTTGTTGCGAAGAATTGGATATAAGAAATGAAATGAGATTTTCGCAACCATTTGGTTTTTATTCTAACGTGATGTTTTTGTGCAAAATCAATTTTCCAAACGAGCTTTTGTACCAAATGTCAACTCGTTTGAAATTAACCGTGAATGGAAAGTATCCTCTTACTTATTTAAATTTAATCATCAACCAAAGCCAAACATTTTACCAATCCGCGCAGAACTTTTTAAATTATAATATTTATTTTTATTTAAAATATCCTTTATCGCATTACACTGTAATTATCTCTATCCGTCTATATTTTTAAATGATGTTTGATTTTAAATTTTTGCTTGATATGCCTGTATTTCTATTTATTTTTTGATGAAGTTACATTACTTTTTATTATAAAATAAATTAAATACCTTTATATTTGTCATCGCAAAATTACTTTTCTAACAAATTGAACACTACAAGAACTTCAGCAACGAAACATTGCGTGGGATAACCTTTTCGGCTTTTTGTTCGACGTGGGAGAGCCGCAGGCGAATCAAAAAACAAAAATAATAAACGCGTCTACAACAAACAAGATAATCAAAAAAATCCCCTCCGGCACGTGCCCAAGATTTTGTTTATTTGTAGACGTATTTTTTTTTTCTAGGACCAATATTAATTGAGTTTTAATTTTTTCAAATTTTCGTTCAGCTCCCATTCTAATAAAGATAGTGGATCGGCTGGTTAACTAACTTCCAAAGATATTAATTTTTCAGATAAATTTGATCGAAACCTGATATAAACTATGATTATCCTCGTATCTACAATATCCATTAGGTATATCCATCATATACGTATAACAAAATACATATACCTACGTGTTTCTTCGACCATGGCTAGAAGTCCTCAAAATCACCCATCATTAAGATGAATCTGTATATTTAAGTCTTACGTACATTACTTCTATATGATCGAACCATTATTGAAGGTGGCCGACTCGACTCGACTCGACACTAGAGTTATTATTACGGGATCAGTTGCCCTTAGAAAGGATAATAAGATAAATGGTTGAGTGAAAATCTGATAGAAAGAAGTATAGGAGATGCGTTAACGAAATCATCATATTATAACTTGAGAGGGAAAGTAAAGAAAATAAAAAATAATAAATTAAAAAATGTCTCTAAACGAAGTCTGAATAAGAACTTACATATTTGTCGAGAAAATTGTAAAATATTCTGTCAATTAGTACCTAGCAGATATTTATCGAAACTTGCTTTGACGAAATAAAAAGTGTTGTAAAGTGCGCACCTGCCACTTAAAAATAATATTTTAAAGAACGGCAGTATTTTTTTTTACATTATAAAAAATTTGTTTTCATTATTATTTAAGATTTGAATTGTACTTAAAATAATATTTGAAAAAGTGATAAATTTTATTTAGGTAGGTATTCTTACTATTTTATACTTTTATTAAGTATTTTATAGTTATTCAAGTTGCATAACTGCGATATGTTTATTTTTTTTAATTAACATGATGGAATTAAAGATAATTTTCAGTTATGAAAAACAAATTATTTTGATTAGTTTTTTCAAGAAGTCAACAATAATTAGAAAAAAACTGTAATTATTTCGATTTATTTATTTCACGAAATCAAGACTTTAATATTTTCTAATAGACAACAGTTTTCTCGGAGAAAAAACATTTTATTTTGATTACTTTTTTTTAAATTCAAGATTAATTTCAGTTATAAAAAATCTACTTATATATTTCAAAATTCACTTTAATCTTAATTTCATAGACGTCAATTTTCAAAAACTGACAAATAGTAATAAATATTAATTTATGAAATTTGTTGAAATCTAAATATACAGAGTGTAACACATTTTTTTTTTGGGAAACATACAGTACAATGTAATATAAACTTATATAATATCTAAAAAATATTAATTTAATGACCAGTGAAATAAAACTAAGAAAAAAATGATAAACCTATAAATAACAAAATGTTTAAATATGTGGGGTGCGCTGCGTTGTATCAGAAGGTTGCTGTGCTCATCATCACGTCGGGGTCACCAGGATATGGGGTACCGTGTCTCGTATCCCACTTTTGTACAATGTATTACAGGATGAAAACAGCTGATGGTGAACAGAAAACCGCAGTCACTTTTATTATGTTTATTTATTTTCGAATTACAGTATGTCGACCACGGTAGATAACGGTACAGCTGATTGGGTACGCCTGGGGTCGTCAACTTGTTCCTGCGCGTGTGTAGCGGGTACAGGAATTGGTCAAGGCGCTGGGAGCTGGAGACGGTGCTGACGACTGATGTAAGTGGCGTATCGCAGTGAGGTTGATGAGGATGATGGTGGTACCGCCGGAAGCAGATGATGTTTGCTGCTGGAGGTGGCGAAAACAGTGGAGCGATGAGGCGCACGATGATCGATGGATTGGAGACTGAGTCGTAGCGAGGAATGAGATGAGCGACATAGCGATTGTGGTTTGATGTCGCAGCTGCTGCGGGCTGAAGATCGATCGTTTGGTGTATAGAGAGATGAGCCACGGGTAACAGTCGTCGGGCAGCGAGACGTCGTTTTGACGGCGAAAGAACGAACTGCATAGTGAGGTGAGCTATGGTAGTAGCCGCGCAGCGTGACGTCGTTGAGATGGCGAGGGAATGAACTGAATTGGGATGTCGGTGACACGTTAATCTTTGTGAAATGTTGAACTATCATTAAAGTGACATATTAAATATCGAAAATTCATTCACTTTAATACAATTCAAATAAAATTATTAAAACATTGCTGAAATTTTAAAATATTTTTGGAAGGTTATCGTTTTATTTGACTTGTACTAGAGCCAGAGATTTTTTTAATGTTCGATATGTTACTTTTTATAACAGTTTTAAGTTTTACGAAAGATAAGTCAACAGCATTGAAAACAAATTGTTATCTTTGAAGTCCATAACTATTGGCATTAGGACATTTTGCTAAAACATTTACGACTCACAATTTAGGTAGGAATCTACCAGTAAAGTATTGTGGACTAGCTCTCTCTCATCCTGTATAATAATATTTTTAAATATTATTTCGATTTCAATTTGAAATCATAATAATTGAGAATGGAAAATAAGGATATTAAAAGTAAAATATTTTAAATTGAAATTTTTAACATAACGAATAAGCGTTTAAAACCTATATTAAATTATTTTTACCTATATTAAAAAAGGTTTTTTTAACTTTAGTTGAACATATTGAAGGCTAACTCGTAGTTGAATATTGTGACCGTTAACTCCAAAACAATACAATACAGAGCCCACCGCAAAATGTCAGGTGGGAGGAAAATCATTACAGCCATTTAAAAACAATTCCGAACCAATTTCTGTGTGACAGGTCCGGATTACAGAACGGCACCGCACACTCTCCACCTCCACTTAGGTTCTGAATAACGAAAACATTATTCCGGGTGGAGGACCAGAAACTTATGGCAGTTTGACAGTTCCGGAGTGCCAGATTAATTCAGACGGAAGCGCCCATGTCACAAACAAAAAGTTCAGCACGCGCCGCTGGAAACTGGAAACATGCCACGCGTTTGTTCGACTCGAATCGAAAGTGGGCTTCTAACTATTCAGCTGACATTACAAATTTATTTGTTAAAGTTATTCGCTCGTCTGCTTCACATCACGTATTCACGTTATAATTCACATCTGCTCAATATTATTATTTTTTCTTCAATTAATTACATAGTTATGAAGGAACTCAAAATCCTCATTTTCAGATAGAAGGAAATAAATAGACATATTATTTCTGTACAAAATTATCAATTTTCAAATTTACAGCCCTCCTTTTCTTTCTAAAGTTTGTCTAAAAATTCCATTGTCAACGCGTTCATTATGTATATTCTATTCCGATAATACGAGAACACACTACGCCATACACTTATCACTGCATAGACTGGGCAATGAGTACAGTTTTATTGTAGATTCCATGACAACTTGACTATTTTAAAAATAAAAATTCAATCGATTCTGAGACAGTGATATTTTTTATTTTAATATCTACATTTTTTTCTGTTTTAATCAAACTTTGTTGATTCTTTCATTTTTTTACATCATAATATTAATATTTTTTACATTATTCTATTAATTTTTTAAGTACATTCTTTTTAAATAGAGATGAAAACACGTAATATTCTTACTATGTTCAAACAAAGTTAAACGCTTGTGCTATGAAAATAGTACTAACTTGCTGGTCTGGAGTGAGATTCGAACCCACAACCTTTGGATCATGACGCGGGACTAGATATTTTATTAACATTATTCTTTTTTTAAATTTTTTCGGCCTTTGTGATTGTTACTTTGATTACTTTCTTGTTTACTTTTTCTTATATACAGAGTGTAGCCGAGTTAGTCGACAATACATTACAGGTAGATCCACATTAAAATTTAAATTTGAAGTCAAAATTGTTAAGGTAACTGTCCTAATAACATTGGTTATGGAGATATGCGACTTCGAAGTTTGCATTTTTTTTCAATATTTCTGATTTTCCTTCTATAAAACGTTGAACTATCATGAAAATAACTTATATTGAATATTAAAAATTCATTCGCCTTAATTCAAGTCAAGAAAAATTATCAAAACCATCAAACCATCAACCAATAAAAACATCAAAACCAAATAAAAAAAATATTTTTATAACTTTTGAAAGGGGAAATCATAGGCCCTACCGACAGTACGCGCTGGTTGCGCCATTATAATCGGCACAAAATGCACGCCTTTATGATTCATAGATCGCTTCGCGCTGAATTCTGTCAAGTCCTTTACGATGTAAACCCAGTTTCCTGAAATTGGAAAATATTATAAACCAGTACAATTTTTTTTCTAATTTGACAGTAGTATTTCTGAATTCACATTTTTCACGCACATTCGTGTACTTTCAATGATGTTCCATTAATTAATTAATATGTGCTAAAATACGAATTACTTTCTCGACGCCTGTAAACTAAGAGATATTTCATCTAATTATAAAAAAAAACATTAAAAACTATGTATACCTAATAAAAATCTCAAGAGTTTTTTTTTGACAAGAACATCTGCCATCTTTATTGTTGAGAAACTTTAATATTATGGAATTTTAATTTTTACATATATATTTACTTTGCCTTTCTCTAAATTTTTAATTTTCTCAGATTTTCATAAATCCATGGAGTGCGTTGAAAAAAAATAAAAAACTATGTATACCTAATAAAAATCTCAAGAGTTTTTTTTTGACAAGAACATCTGCCATCTTTATTGTTGAGAAACTTTAATATTATGGAATTTTAATTTTTACATATATATTTACTTTGCCTTTCTCTAAATTTTTAATTCTCAGATTTTATAAAATCCATGGAGTGCGTTGAATATATCCCAGTGAGGAAACGGCTAAATGGTGTGTATGTTAACTTTATTTTTTATATTATGAGATCATTTTTATTATATAACTTACTGATTATTAGACTTATTTTTATATATTACGAGATTATTTTTATTATTAGACTTATTTTTATATATAACGAGATCATTTTTATTATATAACTTACTATTCCTCAGGCGCGTGCAGTGAGAACACTGAAGCATGACTTTTACGAAAACATACATTGAGGAAAAGATATCGAAATTAAATATTTTTGTGACAGAATATTATGAAATATTGAAATCTGAATGATATTTTAATTATATTAATAGGAATTTTGTTTAGACTTTTTTCAAAATATATTCTTAGAAAAAAGTAATGCTTCAATGTTTTCGCTGCACGCCCCTGCTGATTTTATCACAATATTTAGATATATGTTGAAGGAATATGATCCTAATTTATAAAAGCTATTTAAAATTTTTTAATATTTATATTTATCTAATGAATAAAACAAATCCTGCTAGTAATGACGATTAGTGAATGAAGTTAATTTCATTATTTTGACATGACATGAAAATGACATCATAACAGTTATCTTTATGTGTTGGCTAAAGTGAAAAACAAATATTTTATTTACTCTCACAATATAAACTGAATATATAATATTTTATGATTATCATTAAACCCGGTGAAAAACATTAAATTTGTTACCTCTAAGTGAGTTTAATAATGTATTTTAATTTTACCACTTGAGTTACGAGAGTAACAGTATCTCTCATCGACAGATAATGTTATCGCCAAATCAATCGATGGTACGAATAAATTTATTTTCTTTTTCAGTAGAAAAAGATTTTTTACGAAATTTAAATCCGGAGCGAATGTCTCGAAAAGTGATATAATAAAAAGGTAATCCTAATATTATCTGTTCTTAAAAATATTGTAAAATTTCCCGTTTCTGTATAAATTTTGAGTTCTGTATAAATTATAAAAATGACAAATTAACATAATAATTTTCATATCTACTAAAAAATAAGATCATAAGAAATATGAGCTTTATTATTATGAGCCGTTTTTCGGGAAGCTGATTATTTTCCTCTTGTTTATTATTTTCTTCCTGAAAGTAGGTACTTCTCACCCATCGTCAGTAATCTCTCAAATTTCATTCTATTCGTTTTTATCCAATAACAGATGTTACAAAAAAGAAACAGGTGTAGGGGAACATCAATTGGATAAAATTTCACAAGGTGGCCGGCCCGGCGTCCAGCGCTGGATGCGTTTACTTTGCCGGAACCTGTCGTTCGTTTAATAAAGGTTTCAACTGAACGCCCTTTAAGTATGCTTGGATACTTAACACCCTTTTAAGGAACAGTTTTGAGCAAGTACGTCATGTTATTTTAAGTGTTTTTTATATATAAAAAATAAGGTATATCTTATGTTTACATTCGTATGGAATATTACATTGTTTTTAATTTGTTTATCAAATATATTTTTTTCAATACATATACACAAGTCTGATGCTAAGTAATTATTAAGATTCAAATTTATTTTATACACAATCGAGTGTTTAACCTATTTACATCATTAAAGCATTTTCTTTTTTTTAATAGAGACGCGAACAGGTGTTGCATCAATATCCTTACTATTTTTAAACTAATCTAAACGCTTTGATTATGAAAATAGTACTGACTTGCCGGTATCCTGGACTTGAAACACCGACCATCAGATCGCTAGGCGTGACCATTACACTAACAAGCTTCTCATTGTCCTATTCTTCTATATAATCCGTACTTTCTATTGTTAGTTGGCGATTTCTCAATTTACAGAAAGCAAAGTCGCACAACAAACTAGTACAAAACATCACTTGTCACGAGATGTATTTGCTCGCTTAGTTGTACAAATATCACAAAACAAGATTAAATTAGTAGTATCATAAAAGAAATTTTTACGCTCGCATCGTAAAATATTTCCATTTCAATTTTTTCACATGAATACAGGCTGTAGCTAATAACAAAAACCTAATAACATATTTTTGATCTAAGGCATTTATATTTAGAACAAGCAGAAAGCAATTGACGCGCTACGGTTCAAAATCATTATCGAGTGTTTTGTATTTATTTCCTACCATATCATAGACTTCTACATAAATATAATAATAATAATAATAATATTACGCTTATTTTCAAAAGATTATAGATTTTTTGGTAAAATCATCGATCATAACAATATCGTTTATACGAAAAGATACCTATTAATATATTTATAAATGATCAATTATGTTACTATTACACAGTGTTCTTGAATATAGTAGTTCACAGTGTTCTTGAATATAGTATACGTGTGTTGTATCAAATGTGTCCAAAAATTAAAAAGAAATTAAAAACGGTTAATTCTGGCGTCCTTTAGCGGCAGTTACACAAAGTAATTTGTGCCTACCGTACCTGAAAAAGTGGATTTCTCCAAAAATGGATCAAATTTTGTAGAAATGGATAATATGGAAAATTAATTAATAAATGAGACTTACAGTTAAGATCAACACATTCACGGAAAAATACCAGGCTGATGTGGTGCAATTTAAAGCATACCTGCACGGAAAGCTGGGTGGTCTGGATTCGAATCCCGGTAGCAGCCAAAATATTTTTTCTTTGATTTGATTTTTGTGTGCGTCTTTCTAATTGTTAAATAAATTTGGAATAAAATACGTTTGAGTTCAATTTCTTGAAATTACTTTCATATTCTATATCTTTATTTATAAAATATCGAAAGGCATGAAAATTCCATAAGAAATTATATAATTAAGTATAAAAAAAAATTATTTCTAAAAAATATATACCTAAAAATCGTATATATGTGTTGTGTATTATTTATTTTATTTTATTAAGTCAGTAACCGACACATTCGAGCAACAATTTCGCAAAGGTGCTAAATCAGTTCTCGCAATCTCCCATGGTAAATACACTATAGCTCGCATGGAAAACAACCCCAGCTTATTTGAGGCGAGATTCTGTACAGATTGCAAGTTCCTTCAAACAAACAGAAAACACGTTTACAGGATACCCTTCTATCCTTTAAGCTCAGTTGATCTCTCGGGTATAGCTCGACTGAAGAATTGAGAAGACACTGATGATTATTTATTTACAACCCTAGAATCAAAAGCAATCCGCCGGCGTGAGTTTCAGAGTCGAGAGTGATTTATGAAAAATGTACGCTTCACTAGCAACGCGTAAAGACGAACATTTCAATATTTGCTGTCTGTTTCCTTGAGGGCATAAATAACTTAATCGTGACTCCACACTTTTATGATTTTAGGACGTTTATCTTCACCCCAAAAGAGAAGGGTCGATATATTTTTTTATTTATTAATATTTTCAATCAAATTTATAATAACTTATTCAAGAACAACAAAATAACTAAATGGCACCATTATTTTTATTAATAAAAAGAAAAGATTTTGTATTAAACCACAATTTATTGTCCTCAGTCATCCTATTGGCGTTGTTGTCCTATTGGCGTCCGTCCTGACGAAGATACAGTGGTATCGAAAACGGTAGACGTAAAGTTACTCCAAGTGGTTTATACAAAATAATTAATTATTTAATTTATGTCCAATCACAAAGTTAACGATGTAAACATCAAAAATACTATTTATTGAATTATCAACATGTTTCGGGGCCAATGGTCCCTTCACCAAGATACAACCGATGCGTACGTTTATTAATATAAATTTATAATAACTCTCACGTCGTTATTGAAAATGATTACTCTGGAATGGTTGCAAAAAGGATAATAATAGAATATCTCTCAATTGAGCTCTTTATTAGCAAATGCAGATGGTCATTATCATGCTGAAAAATTGCATGATGCCATTTTTCCGGTCATTTTTCTTGCAGCGCGGTCTCAATTGTTGAGTTGTTTGCAGTTAATGTAAGAATGTTAATGTAAGAATACAATTCATTATAGTTTACTGAATTCATAACTTATATAGTAGCAACCGATGCCTTAACTTCTCTGTTAAACTCCATCATCAAAAGTTTATGTGAGAAATGTTCATTTTTTGTATTTTCATTGGTCAACAATAACACAAACATTTTTCAAGTTGAAATATTCAAGACGTCTTGAATAAAACAAAACAGTATTAAAATTAATACGTGCAAAAAATTTTCCAAAAGCATTCTTGTCTTGGAAAAAAAACGCTGCGAATTTGTGCATCAACCCCTTACGAATATAAAATACACGAATATAATGTATTCATATATAGGGTTGAAAAATTAATAAACGTATACATACATTATGTATGTTTATTTATTTTTAATGAAATCACATTTTGCTTTGTGAAATCGTAAATTTTCAAAACTTAGTTCCATAATAATAATAGAAAATTTAGATAAATATATGTGAAAAATATACCTTCAATTGATTCAGCAACATTGTAGATTGACATTTTTAAATATTGATTATATTATTTGTATGTATCTATATTTTTAATTAATTACGCCTAGATGTTTCGGAAAAACCTTTCCATTGGAAAAACTGCTCAAAATTTCAATGTAAAAAAGCATTTAAGATAATAATAATAATTTGAGATAATCTGAATAATCATGGTTTTTTTTGAATTTTCAAATCATTTATTAGAAAATGATCACGGTTATGATAAAAATTTAGGACTTTCTATTTTTTATATACATAGTTTTGGTCTGAAATTGAATAATTTAGAATAATTAGAAATTACTGAAGCATGTTATAGTAAGCAAAATATTATTAATAATCAATTAAATTTTCCAATAATTGTGAGTAATCAAGAACTTTAGCAATAATATTAAAAAATAATTTTTCAAATAATTTAGAAAAAAAACAAACAAAAGACATTATGCATTTTGATATTTTGACATTTTTCAAATATCGTGACGATCAAAAGTTTTTTCCGAAACATGTAAGTGTAATTCATAAAAAATATAAGTAGATAAATACAAATAATACAATCAATATTTAAAAATATATTTGTTGATTTGTATATTTCAGAGTTGTTCAATTTGTCTGCGATGCAGAACTCTTGAAGACAAAGAGGCGCCATCTGTGTATGTGTCGATATCCCTTCTGAAACCATGTAGGTAACAGTTTACGTCTCTTAAAACTGTTCTCATCTCTACGAGCTGCTATTATTTCAGAATGTTTTAATTTCACATCAATATGGTGACATTATTTTTCACGTAATCATTTATCTCCAATCCTCGCACAACAACACCCTTGCTATGTAGGCGGTCGTACACACACCGCACAAGCAGTGCTCAAAATTCATTAAGAATTTCATTTACTAGTTCAAGAATAAGTAATCACGAAAATAATGCGATAAACCTTGTTATTGGCCTTAATATGATACCGTTGTTTAATTTTAACTACGTCATAATTTTCGTGTAAGTTTCCGTGTAATAAAATAAAAGGTAACATCGTAAAATGTTTGATGAGTACTTTCATATGTGTTTAGACGCAGGAAACTGGGAGATCGCCGTAATTAAAACAATCTTCAAGAGTTGTGTTGTCCGCCAACGGTCTATACCGCATTCATAAATGGCAAAAAGGGGCTCTCAAATTTTTTTTAGTGATGGTGTGTTATGTTACTTGAAATAAATGTAAATGAAATGCACCAACTAACCATACAGGGGACACGTGAAGATCCGCGGGGAACCACAATTACGAGAGTGTCGGTATGTCGGCACTGTAATATATAATTTATTGTAGGATAGTATTTTTCTTACTCAACATTCACTCGATTCTATGTACATGGTGAGCTGTACCTGGAACTCAACAAATCTGGCCGACTGGCATCATACCAGCTGTGTCACTCCTGATCAACGCGTTTAGCTCCGATCTTTTTACTAGCATTCCACCATATAAATATTACCCGCGTAAAATAATTAATGTTAGTGAAACGTAATAATTATAATAAAATGTAATCTTATAAAACAAGAAACTCAGTAAATGCTCATTAAATATATCTTGTTTCATTCTGCTAATTCCCCTGCCCCACGTACGATTAATAATAAGTATAATAAATTATTAATATATTTTTTTTTTTAATCATTTACCTTAAACTTTTAAAACCTTCCTTCTCTTTCATTATATTATAACTTATTCTAAATCCCGGGCATAGCTGTGAACGGATCAATATTTTGGTCATGGCTCTCTCCAAGAATGAGTCGTGTTCCGATACAAACATTGATGTGTTAGCAATATCTATGCGAGGAAACGACAAATATATGAGTAGATTCACGTTAGACAGTAATGCAACAATATACTTAATATTAGTGACGCATAATATTAGTTATGTTCACCGCGCGCAGTGTTTAATATAAAACTGAATACATTGATAATAATTATTATTAAACTATTTTTAAAACATTCCGAAATTTCTTGGTAGTTATTCATAGCATCTATAAAACTCAATGTTTTGCAGCTTGTCTGACTGTTTATCTGATCTCTATAAAAATCTACACCGTTTGACAGATTCGTGTACTTATTATTTAGGATCTTGCGAAAAACCTAATTTACACATCTCCCATCCCCCTTTGTCCAAGCCCCTTCCCCCTCATATATTATCATTAAGATATATTATTCATACAAATGTACATCGTTGGAGAGACCTGACTTATTTGCAAACTTATTCTTTAGGATCATAAGGTACCTTACATCATTTACAAACGTAAAATGTTTCATGTTAATTTTTTCTCTGAATGTTTTTCTTAATACAGAAATAGAACCATTTTCTTTTTAGTAGCAATTATTTTCTCTTTCTTTGGAATTATGAGATATCTTTATTCATTTAAGTTCTTTGGGCTTTCAGTAATTTTGAGGAAATGTATTGTGGGTGAACGATAGATGTTTTTATTTCAATTTTTTCTTCAGAAGTAATAGAATCTTGATTAGTATATTATTTTTCATTTGTTTGTATACCAAATATAATCGTACACATGAATAATCGTACAGCTCTGAACCAAACATTTCTTAGTTGCATTTTATAACTTCATTATAACATTTTTATAAAAATATAGAATATAATCAAATTAAAACATAGGTACCTTCCCTCCCCCCCCTCCATACTTCTTGCTCAACCTATAAGCCGGGCAATGCCGGGTATGGATCGCTAGTATATGTAATGAAATTAACTGTTTGCTTTTAGACAAAATTTATTTTCTTCACCTATTAGTTTCATGATATTAAGGGAATCGACAGAGTCATTGTTATTATTAAGATGATATCAGTATTATTTCATTAATTCCCTATATATTAAATAATTAAACGTTAAACAAATCTGTACACACTTTTAAAATGTAA
The DNA here is from genome assembly GCA_016648135.1 of Agrypnia vestita. Classification (NCBI taxonomy): domain Eukaryota; kingdom Metazoa; phylum Arthropoda; class Insecta; order Trichoptera; family Phryganeidae; genus Agrypnia; species Agrypnia vestita. Next base: position 87,817 of record JADDOH010002525.1, on the reverse strand, counting down.
TAATAGAAACCAGCAATAGATTGCTCAGTTGCCGGCTGTACAGTAAAAAATCGTTTTGTTGACCTCATTCCATTTAAGAAAGACAATCGAACTAGTATGTGTAAGCCGTGCGTACGAGGCACATTGTTTCGTTGTGTTGGTATTTATACCCGTAAACACCAACACAACGAAACGGATTACATATACTAATCCGATTATCTTTCTTAAATGAAATACACTATACACGCAGTGTGAACAGGAGTAGCACCATAAGCATATATTTTTACTCCCTTTATATTAACTCGTGGCGTCTGCTTGCTTGCTTGCCGGCTTGCCGTAAAAAAAACTTTGGATCGATTTTTGACCCTTTTTCCGTGATGCAATCGAGCTGAAACTTGGCAAGTAGACTCTTGGCGATGATTAAGAAGTTCTTTCAAATTTTCGTTAAAAAAAAAATAATTATAGTATAATTTTGGATTTTTAGAAATTTTATTGGTTTTTTCAAATTGGAATCATTAGAAAAGTTTGATTAGCAACGGTGGCCCGATAAAGTCACGGAATATTTTCTGAATTTGAATTACTCCGTCGGTATACATAATAGGTACTTCACTACGAATGTCGAAAATCTAAATTGACTGACAAATATTTTTATAATTTAATCTTCAAAGCACTTCATGCTTATCTTATCGGTATACATTATAGGTACTTCACTACGAATGTCGAAAATCTAAATTGACTGACAAATATTTTTATAATTTAATCTTCAAAGCACTTCATGCATGTCTTATCAAAGCTCAAAACATCTGACATTTTAGAAATATTTTAAATTACTGTAAGTTTAGTGTTATGTTATCAATATATTTATTAAGCCAGCCAATGTCGTATGTTTCTGCATTTGGATAATTTATGTTGCCAGTTAAAAAAAACATTTTAGAGTACATTAAAAAGATTAAAAAATATAGGAATATGATCAAATTGACATTAAAAAACATTCAAATTATATTAAACTATCGGATATTAATCGTTGTTTTTAAATATTTTCGTGGAATATTTTAAAAATCCGTGTTTTTATTGTCATATAAAACAGCTAACTGTGACGCGGGAATATATTTTTTGTTCTGGCGATACCGCTTTTTGACGTTTGAGCGCGTTTGACGTTTTTATATTTTTGCATATTCATTAACTTTACGCATTCTATTTTTTTAAACTGCGAAGTGAACTTAATGTCATTTTACGCATTGATGTATATATCATTGATGTTGACAGTTATTGTATTGATATTATTTTGAGACATAATATTCATGGACCGTGTGGCGTGTAAGTGTTCTAAAAAATTTCCAAAATTATTCAGAGATGACACTAATAACAATTTTGCAGGTTATCCAGAATACAGAAGACGAGATAGTTTTGCAGGTAATCATGTTGTTCGTGCATATAACCCGTACCTCACTCATAAATATAATGCGCACATCAATGTTGAAAATAAGACGCTGTAATTTTATTGATAAAAATAAATACAAATAAGAATTCGATAGTTGTTTCATTTTTTGTCTATCACTGACAGCTCCTCCTTTGTCAAAAAATCTATTTGTATACAACAATTTTGCCGCCGTGCTCATTGCGGTCTGTAGCGCAACGGATAGTGCGTCTGACTACGGATCACAAGATTCCAGGTTGGAATCCTGGTAGGATCGAATTTTTTTTACGGTCGAGAATATTTTGTTTGTTACTGAATAAACTAGCAGGAAGGCAATCGACTATCCCCGATTGCTTACTGCTTACCGGCTATTGTGGCCGCTCCGTGGCTAATTGTGTTTGATGTGCAGCAAACACAATTGTTTACCTATGCCTACGTCAGCCGCTTCGCGGCCAAATGTATCTGGCAAATTTCCATTTCTGCTATTGTGGCCGCTTCCCGGCCAGCGATGGCCGCTGCGCGGCCAATTATGTTTGCTGCACATGTTTTATATTTTTTATATTATATATTTTTTTATGTAACAAACCAAATTAAACAAAGAATAATTTTTTATAATTATAATGTTGTATAACATGTTCAAAATATTAATTTTAAAACTCCGCTCTGACTTTTTAATCGGTTAGAAATACTGAATAAATACTTTGTCTTAATTATATCTAAACTACCCGTAATTAAAAGTGGAAATTTGCTAGATACAATTGGCCGCGAAGCGGTTTACGTAGGCATAGGTAAACAATTGTGTTTGCCGCACATTAAACACAATTGGCCGCGCAGCGGCCATCGTTGGCTGCGAAGCGGCCACAATAGTCGCCCGCAGGGCCTAGCAGTAGGCAATCGGCGAAGCCGATTACTTTCCTGCTGGTATTTTTTAATTCGTCTTTAATTGTTGTTATATTTTACAAATAAAGGGAGTATAATAAAAACTTGGTTTTTATGGGTTACTTTTTTTATCCAAAATTCAGCTGGGCTCGTAGACGTGCGTATCGTTTGATTCAAAATGCTTTTTCGCTGATAATGATTCGCTCCTTCGCCGAAACAAATGCAAATTTTTCCGGACGCTTTTACGCCTCCGCGTTTGCACATTTCGAACGCAATCGGCAAAAATGTTTAATCAATTTAGTTCGTAATTGATTTCAGCGCGGCCCGCCGCCCGGCATTGTCACGCGAACAGGAAATTTGTGCTGCAAAATGAGGCGGGAAAAAGTGGAGCGCCCGGGGGAGGCGGCCGCTGCAATTTGTCACGTCCCGCCACCGGGTAGTGTGTCACCGGCAGCCGCGTGTTATTATATACGTTGGGCGCGCTTCAAATCGTTACTGGGGTAGCTACCGCGCGAAGAGAAGTCACGCCTGATTGATGTCTTTGGTCACGGCTGGTGTTGTACAGGGTTATTTGGAAAATATTAATAACCTCGCAGGACTATATTCCTGCCTTAATTATGAATCGAAAATTTCAAGCAACCGTGATAGTTATGGAGTTATGCAATAAAAGCATTGCATTTTTTCAATTTTTTTATCTTTCACAGAACAATTTATTGTCAACGTCTCAAAAACAAAGCTTAAAACAAAATTAACAAGATACTTAAAAACACAAATGTCAGTAAACAATGAGGTATCATTACCAGCTGCGAAATTTATGTAGGTACTCTATTTCATGTGAAGGACACAGATGTCTCTAGCATAGTCCCTTTAAATATATATAAAGTCTGTTATCTTGTTAGTTATATATTGCGTAGAAAATATTTATAATACACTATACCTAAAGAAAATATATAGTGCTGTATATTTTTTAGGGTACAAATTATTTGTTAAGTTCTATATGTAGTCTATTTTTGAGGAGTCTTGCACATACGGTGATAGCAACTTCCGTAGGTCTCCGCGTTCGCGTTTACTCGCGTGGGTTCAAGCCCCATCTCCGGAAGTTTAATTTAGTTTTTTTATCTGCAAATTACGGACAACGAAATTATTATAATTGGGATTCAGGATACTACAGTGTAGGGCTAGTAGGTAATATAAAAAGTGTTAGTGATTACAAACATGTAAGATGTCTGGACCAGACCGCTGTCGCGGAAGTAGCGATTGGCGTGGCCTGGTCTCTGACGGCCCGTCGATGGCCCCAGGCCTCCCTGGGTCCCTCTGTCGGCTTACCGACTGGTAGGGGAGGATGGGTGAATTGCGGACGCTGAAGCAAAATAACGTACAAAACCTATACTATTAGAAATAATCAGCCTGACTTTATTTATTATAAAACTTTAGTTTTTCACTTACAAAATCAACTATAACTATTTTACGAGATCAATCAACAACTATACATTTTTAATCAAAAACATAACCTTGTCTGTCCGTAATTACCCGTAGCCCTTAGGGTAAATACGGACCCGTGTTGGGTTAATTACGGACAGCATGGGGTTTTTACGGACGAGGTCCCACATCATTCACACAAGTCATAAATAAAACCTCTGGAAGAAGTCCCAGCAGCGCACTTCTCAAGAGCCCAATTCTAACATTTTAAACACATAATCCAGCCTTTGCTGGGGGGGTCACGATACTTTTCCTGACAAAAAATGCAAAAGTATTCATCATTTTCTTATATAGTTTCAAAAATTTTTAAATTTCTCAACTTTTGATCGTTTTTCTTTTGTTGGTTTCTTTTATAGTTTTTTCTCTTCTTGTTTCAGATTCTTCATTTTTCTTTCTAGTTTCTTTTGTTCCTTTTCTTCTAGGTAAACTTTTTCCGGTGTGCGGGTAAAAATGAATACGTTTTTTTTAACCCAGCGTTTGTTACGATTAGGTTATAGAGTTGGTACTTTTACCATGTCAATAAATGGTACTGAGGAAGACTGGCTAGTTTGACTTGTCATAAATTCAAGAACACATTCATATTTATGAAGGTGTAATTTTTCAGAACAAAGTTCTGTGAAGTTTTTAAAACCAAATTAATTAATCAATTAGAAAGACATACAGAAAAATCTAATCCACGAAAAAATATTTTGGCTACAACCGGGATTCGAAATAAGACTTGTCATATTTTGGCTTAAATCGGCATCATTGATAACATCACCTACGCGTACTAATTCATTCGCACGTTTTATTTATTTTGAATATTCTATGTAAGCAACATTTCTAGAGAGTTGAGATGCCTCTATAAGATCCTCTTTGACTTGAAATACTATCTATTGGGGCTCTCTTTGGCTTGAATTATCAAAATTGGTGTTTCTGGTTCAATAACATAACCAAAACTTGCGAGAGTGCCTTTGAATTTATCCTGATCCACTGGGTAAATTACAGCACATTTGAAGCCATATAGCTTTATCTATACTTGTTGTTCGGTTAAAAGTTGTTTTGTACAAAGACCTACAGCATCATATGCTGTAATTTTGGCTCCCGGATTGTTGACCGTAAGCTTTCAGGCTTACGTGGCTCTCGTGATTGTCCAGTACTAACAAAACGGGACAATCAGCCGACTGTTTTGCAAATTCTTTGAAATGCTGGAGCCATTCAACGAATATTCGTTCAGTTATCCAACCAGAGTCGGAAACACTAGCTACTATATTACTATTACTGTCTCATAAGCAGTGCATTTATTCTCTTTCTTTTGAATTTACCAACTTGTTTTAATCCCTTTGGTGCAAGAATCATGGAATTCTGTTGTACAGTACTAGTTCTAGTTTTGTATACATTGTTAATTAAGTCTGATTTAAATTGGTATTTGATTATAAAGATTTCAAATTTTCATAAAATATATCTATTTCTTCAGGGTTAAATTCTATGATTCTATTTAATGAAGTAGCTTCTGATCTTCGAAGTGATGTATTAGGGTGTCTAGCCATAAAATTATAATACCAATCCATTTCTGCCACTCCTGTACCTTTATTGAAATTAAGTTTTATGTTATTAGCTGTAGCAAATAACATAAAATTTAATTTACCTAGAGTACGTACTGTTACCCCAAAGAAGGCTTTACACGATTTTAAATTGAACTTGAGCAGTTCGTTTTCTCGAGTTTCATTAATAATTGACATTTTTCCACACATTTGAACAGTAGTAATACAGCCCTTTTTCACTTGGACAAGAAGTATAGCCCTGGGAATGCCGTACTTCTCTTCCGCCTGACAAAAATTTGTATTTTTATTCTGGTATTTCGTGTACAGCTCTTTGTAAGGTTTCGATGATGTGTGCTCGTTTTTTTTTCGAATATATTTTCGAGACATCTGAAAATGTGCAATAAATAGGTTGAGGTTTTGACAAATAATCGAGTCAGGGGTAACCGTATTTACCCCAGAGAGCTTGTCCGCAATAAACCCAACGGGTTTAAAAAAAACAACGACAATTATTTGTTGGTTCACAAAATTTATCATGGACAGTTATTGTGTAATTTATTCTCCATTAACGATTTAATCGATAAAAAATATCACTTTTTATTGTCACGTAGTCCATAGGCATAGCACTCAAAATAGTGAACACTAAAAATTAGATCAAAATTCACAAAAATGTTTGTTTTTATTTATTTTGAAAATAAGGCGCAGCTTTCTTTCATGAATGTTTGCTCGGCACTAAAGATGGCGGAAAGTAACACGTGATCGTTGCGGCCGGGCGCGGAAGTAAGGGATCGAGTGGATATCTGCTAGTCCGTATTTACCCCGCGTTCGCAATTCCCCCGTCGTACCCTATGCCACGCTAGATGACGCTATCATGCGCTCTCACCTCACTATCAATGCTCAAGATTCGAAAAATATGTGATACGCGCACCTGGGGGATATAAACGAAAATCCCGTACCTGTGTCTATTTCTCGGAAGCCATTAAACTCAGCCACTCTGTAAAATTTCCTGGCTTCCCAAAGGTGCATATTTCCAGTGAATTTGGCTACCGGGAGCTCCGCCTAGCAACAGAAAATAAAAGGTTGTTCGCTAATCCATCCCCACCACCGCCGAACAGCTATAAAAGCGGTCCGCTTTTACTCCCAGCCAGAATACACTGTTCGGAAGGCTCCAACAGTCCTCGCTTTACTAGGAGGTGTCCGGGAGAGATTCCTGGCGAGCATAGGAAGCGATATCGCTGCCGCAGTTGAGTGTTCTCCTGCCGGGCCATGTCAAGTCGAGCTTATGTGAAGCTCGAGTCTCGTCGAGTGTTTACCTCCGAGAAGTATCTTCGCCATCGCTCTTGCTGTCGAGTTTTTTCCGGCAAGAGCCTCCGCCGAATCTGTGAAGTGAGATCCAGAATTCAGCCTTAATTATTTTGTGACTACGCCAGAGACCTAAGTGCTTGTGCTAATTGTATTTTAAATTCTGTGCGCTCGCTCTTTTATATTTCGACTGTCTATATTTCTGTGTGATCTTTTCTGCTACGTATGTACATTTGTGTTGTACTGACTATTAATAAATTGTTGTTAAAAATAAACTTTTCAGTTATTTCCACGCCTTTGTCACTTGCACTCATATCTTGAAACATCCCACTCCATTTCACATGAATTAACTAAAATGCAAAAGCAAAATAATTTCATATTTTAAGCAATATACATATTTATATTATTGTTTACACAAATTACTCATTTTAATACAGAAAATGTTTTTCTAATTTGATAAAATACGTTCATAATTAGGCCAGTTTAATAAACAAAATGAAATTTTGAATGATGAGGACTAGTGCAATCTCTCACGTGACGGACGAAGATACTTACTTCTAAACTGCCGAGATATAGCAAGACATGAAAATATACAAATTAAAATTTTATGTTCTTTATTCATACTGAGTTGTTACAATATTCATCAAATAATAATTTACATTAGGTAAGAATTTTAAAAATAAAATTTATTATTTTATACAGGGGATTTATCCATAAACAATATTTTTTTAAAACAACGTATTATTTGATATTTAGTCTATGAAAGAAATAGCTTGACTCTCACTATACTCTCCTAGTAAGTTAGAGGTAGTGGGACCGATAATACAAAAAGCGGAAGCCTAATGAGTATAGATTCCACTACTAGTGTAATAATAAGTTGATAATAAAAAATGTGAAAATAAAACACAAGACTTAATAGTATATAAAAATGGCAACGCGTCATTTTAACGCCTTTTTTGTAATGCGCCATTCTAACGTGATTTCGGGTTCACTGGGGAACCCGTTGAACAAACATATCCCTTGTTTTAAAAAAATGTGGACTGGGTGAATAATAAACAATTTTCTTACGTCTGTCGCCATCTATGGGTCAACAACCAAAGTATCCATTGCCGTGACGCGCAACACTGAATAACCACAAGGCATTGGCAAGGTGTCTTCTGCTAACCAATGAGCCCACCAAACTCACCACATCGTATTCGGGTTCGGGCCTGTCAGCAGCTTTGCTACTCGCTTCCTTCCACCACATACATACTATATTTTAATGTTTGCAATTGGGAATTTATCCATTTCATTTCACCAGTATCATTTATTTATTTATTTACAATAAACAGCCTGAATTAGGCTATTACATAATATAAAACACAAAGTTTTCAAGTAACATAGCTATCGAAGTACATAAAAATTAAATTGCAAAAAATGTAAGTATATCAGCAATATAAATGTTATATATACTAAGTAAATACAAAAGTAATAAGTAGAAGAAAGTAATAAGAAGTAAAAGAAAATACGATAAATAAACATAAAAAGAAAATTATAAAATATTAAAGAAAGACAGTAAGATAAATAGATAGAACAAATAATAGATCATGTATGTAGGCAAACTATAAAATAGAAATCAACATATCTATATTGATTACCTAGACAGACGGTGCAATCTATTTTGTCAGTGAATTCATAATACAGTTCGTGAATGTTTTATCATAATGCAGCGTCATGTTTTACGTAAAGGGTTCTTGAATATCAAAATTGTAGAATTTTTTTATAAAGGGAAAACAAATAATTAAACGTGAATTCCCCGACTGCTTAAAATTTATGTCTAGATATGTATACGTATGCATGTACAGCCGGTATCAGCTTCGCACACTCCAGGGTCTCCAAGCCGACAGCGAGCTTCGGTGGGTAGGTGGTAGGTGGTGTGCGGTTGTGATACCCGCTAAGCTTTTTAGTTTCCGCGCGAACAGTCGTAATGAGATGAGATTAAAATAAATTATGGAAACAAGATAAACGAGACAACTTGAGTATTATTTTATTTTAGATAGTATAACACTAAAATATCATATATTTAATTAATTGAATTCTGTGTGTTTATTTATTTTAATTCACCAATTTAAAATACAACGAATGCTCACAGGGTGAAAAGTCGTCATCGATAATAGGAAAACCTAACCTAACCTAATATATATTTTTTAATTATAATTCGCGAAAGGTGACATGCGACATCCGGTACGTTTTTAATAGTTTATGAAAAAGTCTATTCAATGATATCGACAGCATTGTCGAGTTGTTTATTTATTTAAAGCTTTAAATTTTATTAAAAATTAATGAAAAAAAAATTTTTTTGTCGTGGACCTTATGCCATTGGATGAAATGTCTGTGGATCTTTTGTCATGGCGGTACCTAGCTCACGCCGCTCGCCAACGTCATTATTTTGTTGACTGTGTGATGTTAACTTCAATCGTTACAAAGACAATGGCGATAAATATTATATCAAACCATCTATATTTTTTTACCATGAGTGGACGTGAAGGTATAGTATTTTTTACATGAAGCAATATTTTACTACGTGATAAAAATAAAGTGCTATAATAATTTTGCGTTTAAAACGCATCGATTAGTACCTCGGGTACGATAGCGTCAATGCGCCAGAGTAGTGAGGGACGCATTGATGGCAGAGTAGTGGGTTTAGTTATATCGTGGCCGGCGACCCTCACTACTCGGGCGCATTAACGCTTTGGCGCTCTACCGCTCGCCGCTCGTATCGTAGCCGAGGCCTAATGCGTTGTTTTTCCGTTGCAGTTTCAAAAATTAATTAAAGTAACGAAGTATATCAATATTCTCTTAAATAGCCTTACGTGGAATCTGAATTTTTTTATGTATTTATTAATTAACGCCCTATAAAAAGCAGAAGCATAAGAAAAACATAATATAATAGAAATTTAAAAACAAAAAAAGTTATAATGTAGAATAAAAAGATATAGCACAAGCTTTAAAAGTCTTATTACAATAAAAAATATGTATACAAACACAAATCAATTATTTAAGTCCAATTCGACAAATACTAGTACTTTCTTGGGTTAAAAATAGGCCGACGACATATTTCAAATTTATATCGCAAATTTCAAATTTCAGAACAACGTTTCATAAATGTATGATTACCGTAACCGTGATCCACACTTCAATATGAATGCGAGTCTAGAAACAATCTTCGCTTATTTAAGTGACAAGGGTTTATACAATTTTCCTGGAAATTTTTCTCCGCTCAATACAACTTTGCTGCGCTGATATTTTCTGAAAACATTCTAACAATCATTCGCCTCGTGTCTAACGACCGCTTTTCTTGGAATTTCTCTCAGATGGCTATGCAAAGAAAATAAACAATTTCGACGTAGAAAATAAATTAGTTTCAGCAATTCAAACGCTCGTTTTATTTTATTCGTAACGATATTTTTGATGTGTAAACATTTTAGTTCGCGATCCACCTCCAAACAATTTCGTTCTAGAAAAAATTTAGATAAACATGTGATGAAAAAGTGATGCATCATACTCGTGACTATGGTGATTTTTTATTTTACATATATATATATATATATATATATATACTCGTACATTTTTGACTCTTGAGGCCGAAACCCACAATGTGTTGTAGAACCAAAACTGATTATAATGGTGACTCATATTTTTTAAAGAAATTCACATGTTCGACAATTAAAATATGTCCCTTAACGTCACGGTAGATTCGATAGATAACACACGATAGATAGTCACACAATAGATAACACACAAGCTAGAGACCTTATTCGTGAATTCAATACCTACGTGGCAGGAGTGCCTGATAGGTACCTGCCTAAAAAAATTAATTAAATATACTAATACGTACCTACACAAAGTACATTGCAAAGAAACCGTTTCCTAACTAATAATAAATTTAGTTTGAGTCACAAAAACGGCATTAGAAAATTTCATTTGACATTTTTATACACATTTTCACGGTTTCGTGCCGTTGGAAGAGGAAATGAAATACTATAAATCCATTTAACTTTTATTTATAAACGTAGACACTGGACACAAAGTTAACTAAAACCCTAATTCTTAATGTGCATGAATTTCGCACTCGAGAATAGTCCACACTCAGGTACTTTTTATACTCGTTAACTTTCTATATTCCCTGGGATCACAGTTCGCTTGTTTCTATTTGCCCGGAATCTATGGTCTTGTACTCGCCTGTCAAAACAAACCGTAGCAATGGCGTTGCTTATTTATATAAGGTCGTTGATTTCTGGAATCTTATAAAATACCCAGAGTGTAGGAAAATCCCCGACTATGCGCGATTCCTATCGTTTTATAATCTCCTGACTATATTTTCACTTTTGACAATTCCAGGATGCATACCAAGCACCTTTTTTAGAAACTTCAAACTTAAAAACTTTTTGTTTAGCATTAAATTAAGAATTTTAAATTAAAATTATCCTATATTGTTAATACACTTTGAAACCCATAAATTCTTATAATCAAACTTCAATAATAAATTAAATATATTAAAAAAAAAAATACAACCTCTATTGAACTTCGTAAGAAGCTACTTTCATATTTAATTGATTTGATTCCAATCTTTCTCAGTTATTTAATGTAATATTTAAATAAGAATTAATTTTTGATTATTCATATTATTGACGGATCTAGCGTTTATATTGTAGATCATGATGGTTATTAAATAACCTTTTTATCTCTACGGGAGTTAATTAATCTAATTATTTGTTAAATATCAGTAAATAGCCCAGAAGTACTTGTTTCATAAACATGAAATCTATCATGATCACGGTACAATTTCATTAGATATACATAACGCAGTATATCTAATGAAATTTTCCAATCATCACTTTTACATTGAATAACAAAAATTATTCCGTTTTAAAATTGCATGGTTATAAATCAGCGTGCCCTACGTAAAGTACAAGCTTGGATCGTACTTATTTATTAATGAATCTTTTTAGCTGAAATTCTAAACCATACTTTACTAAATAGCTTTAAAACATGCAATATTATGAAAAGTAAAAATGTGCTTAGTTTTCACCACTTATATATTAAAATATCAACACGTTTCAGGGCCATTGATTCCTTTGTCAGGATACAATGTATACTAACAAACTACAAATCAAAAATCTTAGGTAGTTTACACATTAAAAAATATAAAGAAATAATACATGGGCAATGAATAATAATTAAGTGCAACCGCGAAAACAAACTTAGAAGACAACTATTTGTAAATTGACCCTGAAATATTATGTTGACCTTTTCAATATACAGGGTTATTTGGAAAATATTAATAACCTCCTGACTATATTTTCACTTTTGACAATTCCAGGATACGTACCAGGCACCTTTTTTAGAAACTTCAATATTAATAATAAAATATTAATAACCTTTCCATAACTATTAATATATTAGGTCATGATTGCTTGAACACGTTTAACTTATAATTAAAGCAGGAATATAGTCCTGCTTTATTAATATTTTTTTATCATTATTAAGTTATTAATGTTTTCCAAATAACCCTGTATAAGTGGTGAAAACGAAGTACATTTTTATTAATTATATTAAAAAATGTCAGTAAAACATCATTTTGCTATTTTTAAGGAGTAATTCAATACAAGTTTAGATGAAAATATTCATTAATTAAAAAATATAATCTTAGCTTTCACCTGCAAAGTAACAGATTTGCAGAGAGTACTTTACGTAGGACACGTCGAAAAGATGAGATTATATTTTTAACTTACCCTCAGAGTGAAAAAATTAACTCGCGCAGAGGTAACAAGGTTAATATTATTTAATTATTTATTTTTTCGAATCAGAAATACTTTTTGTCTACACGCGGGGTACGATACATGTAACGCGTTTTCTTTTTTCTAGATCGTGAATTCGGGCGGCACCGCGGTACTGAATTGCTCGGTGGGGGGATCCCCGCTCGGGGCCATCCAGTGGCTGCACGACGGCGTGCCCGTCGGCAGCGGCGTGCACGACGGGCACGACGGGAGGGCGCGCGTGCACGGCGCGCTGGCCCTCGTGCTCAGCTCCGTGCGCCGGGCGGACGCGGGCATGTACCAGTGCGTGGTGCGCAACGACGTGGAGAGCGCGCAGGCCAGCGCTGAGGTCAGACTGGGAGGTACGGCACTTCACATTTTACTATTGACACAATGGGGAAGCTGGGGGGTTGATTCTTTGATCAAGGCACTCCAAGAGTGCGTCATATACAATACACACATTAGTGTGCGTTAGCGAGAAAGAGACAAAATTATATGAGTCGCTTCACGCTAGGCAATAATACAACACACATGTGACGTCAGTGACGCGTAGTATCAGTTGTGTACACCGCGCACAGTATACTGTGTACTTTAAAATGTTTATTATACAAAATATATGCTATCAATAGATTCGTCAGCGATCGATTGTAGAGTGGTGTGAGTAAAAAAAACTAACCCACAAAAACCAAGTTTTTATTATACCTACTCCCTTTCTCATTTGTATTGTTTCCAATTTAATATTCTATCAACATATTCCTCTTGCTTTAAGTTCATATGGAAAATCTATTCCATGTATATTATAACAATTGGTATAGGGGGACACGGCGTCGGCGAAACCATCTGATCGGACCCATGGTTCGAGTCAGACTAGTTGAAACAGGTTTCGCGCCGCCTTCTCCACGCGTCGGGCTCCTTTCTCATTTGTACGGTTTCCAATTTGAAAAAACCGTTAAAATTTCGAAAAATTCAAAATTATACTGTAATTAAATTTTTTAAACGAAAATTTGTTACATCATTTTTATCATCGCCACGAGTCTGCCTGCAAAGTTTCAGCTCGATTGGATCACGGAAAAGGGGTTAAAAATCGATCCAAATTCGGTAGACAAGTAGACGCTACGAGTTATAAGAAAGTAAAGGAGTAAAAATCGACTTGTTGCCTCACCACAAATACCATCTAATCTTATCCAAATTTCTCTTACGCACGTTATTTCATTTGTTAGCTTTTTGGGATTAAAGTTTTTATGTTTTAATTGTAAACACGCAAATCGTTAGGTTGTAATTATGTACAATATAGTTCTATGACATCTAAAACATATTTGATTAATCAAACATGGAAACTCAGGAACGTGCTCTAGGGAGACAACATCAAAAAATTGCAGCCCCCCAATGTGACGTGAAAAAATTAGACAACTATGGCATAACACAAAAATAAAAATTAATGTATTTAAAAAATTAATTTAAACTGTTCGCATATTAAATCAATGTTCAATATGTCAATAAATATTTTTAATTGATACAGAAAATCTATTCCTCAAAGATTCATATAAGATAACTTATATAAGTTTAGCTGACAAGCAATTATATCATAAGGAATACTATCTTGGGTAAGAACACATAAACACACATACCTACATCAAAATGAGAAAATAAAATATTTTTTCCTGGTGAAGCAAGCTAGTAGAAATTATGATTACATTGTATTTAAGTATTGCGAATTATTTCACGTTGAACAATATATTACTATAAAAATTCCTAAAACATTACGAAAACGAAAATTATTAAACAAAAGCACAGAACTCAATGTGCCAAGAATCAACAACATTTATGGAGACCGAACAGAAAACACCATTCCACGATGCGAAACACATTCCACACAGATTATATCCAGACTATCGCCCAACTGGCAAGGAGGACAAAGGAATTAAAGTCTTCCTTGATAAATAATATAACCTTTGGAACACAGGCATACAATAGTGATGATATTTATTGTTTAAAATATCTTGAATTTTATATTCCTTAAGATGTATTATATGTAATAAATAGAATAAGAAACGTGCCTACATGCCAAAAATGGCTTGCCACGAACTCAATTAAGAAAAATCTGTATGATATTTTTTTTTAAATAAAAATATATGCTATATCTATATGTAGTTTTTCGTGATGATGCGTCTAATGATCCATTTTAAATAGATATCAATTTCCCACATTTCATTTTTTAATATTAAAGTCCCATACTTAGAGTAATACCTACACGAAATTAATAACTTCAATTTTTCGAAATATTAAATGGTTAACATGGCGAAATGGATTTATCGCAGTTCCCCGGATTCGTATCCTTGTGATAACGGAATATTTTTTCGAAAAATAGTTTTTTCTAATATCCTTCATTTTGATTAATCTAATTCTTTATAAATGAATAAGTAAATTGCACAAAATTGTTTCATAAACATTAAAACACCATTCAATAAAAAAATTATTCCATATAAAAAATTACACGCTTATAAATAATGAGAATTATATTTTTAACTTACCTTCCTTCAGTGTGAAAAAAATAAAATTAGAGATAAAAATAAAGGCATTATTAAGTTCATCGTACCACAAAATTGATTATCGATTTTGGTTGGCTAATAATTAATTATTTAACCTCTTTTTATATGAATGTGAAGGGTGTAAAATATGTAGACTTAACAATCATGATAAGGAAATTGTGTAGGTAAGGAAAAAAGGTTAAGAAACATCGAACAGAATTTATGACATACATGTGTGTAAACAATTATTTTGAAAGGTTTGTTTGTTTGATTTGATAATTTTGATCATCTCGGATTGTCAAAAACACATGATCATCGTGCCTTACAAAAGAGTTTCCTGCAAAACGTCTGACCTTCCCGGTTACCTCAATAAAATTGATAATGTATAGTATAGTATTTAATTTGATTTCCATCAAATTAAATACTAGTGTATTTAATTTGATGGAAATGGAAAATGGAAAAAAAAATAGTGTAGGACTAAATGATGTTAGTGTAAAGCGCCCTTGAGGTGATCTAGGCGCTATAGAAATTATCCATTATTATTATTATTATTATAACAAAATAAGGTTTTGTCAGATATTACCGTTTCGAATCTAAAAGTTTCGCTGTCAAATGTAGCAACCTATAATATTGATAAATCGTATTAATTAGTTAGAAAGTTATTTTATTCTTTCAAATGAATTCTGTCTGAATCTGATTCAAGTACTAAAACTTTTATTCTTTCAAATTGGTTCTATAACCGTATCTCGCTGGAAAAAAAGCAATTAAACGTTTAGTTATTTATCAGCGAAACATAAATATTATTTTGACGTTATTTTGGCTAGAAACTTTACCTATTATTTATCTATAGTAAAAACAAATCGGATGAATTGCTTATAAAGATACGCAAAAAATCTATAGAAATATATAGTCAATAACATATTTTAATCGGTTAAGGTCATCTACCGACAATAGAAATCTACAATTAGAATCTCTGTGGTGACTATATTTTTTCGATAGATAACTTTTTTCTAATTGATTCTTTAATTTGTTTTGATTATCAAAAAACTTTGTTCTGTTATACGCTGGTACGCGTAGGAAAATATCCTTGATTTTTTTTCTGAAACATCAAAACTTTTTTTAAATAAAATTATTTATTTTTATTTATTCTTTAAGGGGGTAATACAAAAAATAATATTTCCTATCTAAACAGAATTACAAATAATGAATATAAATTTCATTCAAATATAAGAATTGCACATTTCTTAAACTTCCTCTTAAAATTTTTTTTCTTTTTAAATGTTCCCCCGTAGTTAACTATACATTCCATTTCACTGTGCGTGGTTTAATTTTGCGATCGTGTTTTCTTTCAAAGAGATTATCTCATTTCATGTTTTCTTCTGGCGCAGTGGTTGCGTTTATGTTGTTTTTTAAATTATTATTCTTAAGAATTCAATAGTGTTGGGACTATTAATAATTTTATATATAAATATTTTTAATTTAAGTCCGATTGTTATTATTTTTATACATTCTGGCATCACTTTGATTGTTGAGTATTCTTTTTAATGATATTCTCAGTGCTTTATTTTGCAGTTATTATTGTTTTTTTTATTTGTTTTTTTTTTGTTATTATATATATTTTTTAATTCTTTCTCATTAGCCAAAAAATGTTGCAGTAGTTGAAATAAGAGACTACTATTGCGTTATATAAATTTTCGCAGGATTATGTTCGACATATTTTCAGATTCTTCCCAAAAGTGAAATTTTTTTGCTATATTTTGTGTTCAAAGAAAAGTTTACCATTATTAGTGCCTTATAAATATAAGTTTTTAAATTATGTGTAACTACCCTTGTATTTCACTTTTGCATATTTTTTTTATTAACAGACACAGCCCCCGAATTGCAATACACCTTCATAGAGCAAGCTCTGCGCGGGGGCCCGGCCGTGTCCCTCCGCTGTACCGCGGCCGGCGCTCCGCCCCCTCGCTTCCAATGGCTGCTGGATGGACAGCCTCTAACTGCTATGTCCAGAGGACTAAGGTAAAAATATCCAAATATACTCCAGTATTTCTAGAAAGATACCATCATTTCTACAAAGGTTACACGAAAATGATATAACGTGTCATTAAATTATTTAATCCCGATATATAGGTAAGTAGCAAACATGATTGACGTCAATTGTTACGTAAGAAAAGCTCTCAAGCGCATAAAAAAAGATAAGTCCTGGTATCCTAATGGACACGAAACTGGCTTCTCACACAGAGGATTCCGAGTTAGATTCCTGTGAGGTCACAATATTAATCTATGTGATAAAAAATAAAACGTAGAACGCAAATCAAAAGGTTTGGTGTTTGATCCCTTGCTTTGGACTGGTGGGTGGTCTATGTTTCAAATTGGGAAAATACTTATCCACAGTGATCTCTTGAATGTATCTGTAGAAAGATACTTCTCTTTAGTCACAATAATTATCCCTATGATTTGCAAGAGTATTAAAAATTACAGATATGTTTCTCGTTTGAACTCTTCGCTGCTCCTGATTTAATATAAGAACCGTCAACAGAACGCCTGGAACAGGAGGCGTCGCCTTGTACAAAATAATAGCATTGGAGCGACATTCGCTAGATGTCACCATGACTTCCAGTGTTAAACGACTTTCTGGCTCTAGTATTTCCTGTACGCTTAGTAATATCATACAAAGCGGCTCTGTACGTGTCAACGATCACAAACTACCTGCGTACACAGCATGCCCCGGGAAACAGAAATGCACGGAAACGTTAACACAACCGAATTATCTACAATAACTAATTAAACATTTCAAAATTTATTTAATATTCACTGCGTATTTAGAAGAATATGGCGTTCTTTCCTCTCTGCCTACCCCTGCGGCGAAATTATTAATTAGGTTACTTTTACTGTAGGTTTAATAATTACAAGAAAACCTTGGATCATTAATAGGTATATTTAGGTACTTTATATCAATTTTCCATTAGATTTAGAAGGAGTTGCTAATCTACAGGTCCGGCGACAGGAGTAGATAAGAAAGAAATCTCTACCGAATCAAACAGGGGTCCCAAACGTACCATTTAAAATAATGAATTGATTCGCTTTATGTATTTTTAATGCTTTATTATGCTATGCATATCATAATGCCAATTACTAAAGCGCAACACATCAAAAAAATACTCAGGCTCGATAAAATCACATTGATTATTATGGTTTCCTCGGGAACCCGAACACTGCCAGTAATATGCCCACTGGGCTACGAGGACCAAAGTACTAATAAAAATGTATTTGATATCTTTCATATTCGCTTGCATTCCCGCTTGACAAATTAAACAAAAGATTCTAGTAGACGAAATTTAGATAAACGTTTTGGTAATTGATTTTATAGCCAGTGGGGAGATTTTAAAATAAATATGCTTTTCGTAATTGCTTCTAAAACACACAATCATGCTTTCAAAATCAGTTATCAATATTTGTGAAATTGACACTCTTTGCAGGATAATCATATTCAAACACGTCGCCATGTAATCTCATCGTAAGCAAATTTATTTTTTACGAAACGAAATGGTTTAAAACTAATACTACATATTTTATTACAGTTTTTTGTTCGGAGCGTTATTGTTCATTATTTACGAGGGCGTAGAAATATTTACAAACTTTATTTAGTTATAACAAAGTTTTAGGATTCATATACCCTAGACCAGCCATATTCAAACTGCGGCCCACCAAGCTTTTATATGCGGCCTGAAATACATTTATTATCAGAAACGTGTTTAAAAAAATCTGTCATTGTAAATTTTCAATATCTTGCATGAACAAAAAGACAAAATCCTGTTATTTTAAAACCGGAGGTTTCTGTGGTTTAAGAACGATTTTTTTTTCAACCACAGCTGACGACCGCGTTATCGAGATTGAGCGGTAAACCACATACACTGCATTCCCGCCATATATATGGCGGGAATGCAGTGTGTGTATTACACAGCTAGTGTGTGTATACTGTGCCCGCGCGGCTTCGCACGCGTAGATATTTATTACACTGTTTGGATCGTCATAGAACTTTCGCGAACCTTTTTTATTATTATTTCGCGAAACTTTCTCCTTCAAGAACTTTCAAGAAATTTATCGAATGTACAAGAACCTTCTAGACACACCTACACATTCCGCCACTCAGTTTAGAACCTTATAGAACTTTCGGGAATTTTCTAAAACCTTCTCCTTCCAGAACTTTCTAGAGCACGTTTTTTCGGAACCTTCTAGACTCACCGACACAGTCAGCGCGCCTATTTTGAAATAATCTGAAGCATTTGCGGCCTTCCCATAACAAAACAATGTGCTAGAAAGCACATTTTCGTTACCCACTCTCACCCACGCACCACGCTGTCACCCATGTATTTTTCAATACTCATTCATATATTTCACACACATTATATATTATTCTTCCTTTGCATACAATATATTTATGTATTTTGTTGTATCTTCTATATTTTATCTTATTTCGCTTTATTTATATTCATGCTTTGTTATTTTCTGATGTTTGATATTTATGCTTTGCTATTTTCTTTTCTTTGTATTTCTCTGCCTTTTGTTTATATTTTGTTATTTACTTGTGATTTTGTTTTTATGTATTGTTATTTTCTTTGAATAAATTGTTTTTCGTAACGCACCCCAGAGACAGTGAAGTGGTTAGTGCAGTTTCCTCGCCGCGTCGCACGAGTGCTTGCATCATCAGCGGCGTAGCGAGGAAGCTGCTTTAGCATTAAAACAATGCCAAACTGGATGGCGAAAGTGTAGGGCCGATACGGGAGCTTTTGCTCGTAGAACGTTTTATTTTTTTCGTTATTGTATTTTGAGTATACAGATAAAATGAAAATAAATTTCATATGAAATAAACTGTTGTTAATGTTTGAACTGATATTGGCTAGTATGCTGATAAGCGATAAGTATCTATTATTATCATTCTGTTATAGTTTAAAAAAATATGTGTTAATTAATCGAGTGGCAGCGCCATAATCTTAAATAAAGCGGGTTTCAACTATTTTCCCTAAATGTTTTTTTTTTCGTCATATATAAAAAGGTTGAGTACCGCTAGACCAATCACTCTGCTATATTTATATAATGTTACTTTTAACCTAGAATGAGATCCAAACCATCAGAGAATCGGACCCCAGCATTCCAGTCGTCGGACCTGTTAAGATAATATGATAATTTAAAGAAAGATAGAATTGAGAAATGGAAAGTATATGACTTGAATGTTAAAGGCAATCATTTTTCACACAATATTTCTCCGAGTTTGTGCTTAACGTCCAATGTATCATTTTTAATGTTTTGATAGTCAAGAGACCAATTGAAAAAATATATATAGGTATAGTCTGGTATAGGTACTCATTCAACACCTACAGAAACTCCTAACTCATAAAGAACATGTCGGAATTCTGGAATTCACTACAATGGATCGATTGTATTGCGCCACAATGGAAGCCACCAAACATGAAGTATAAAACACAATGCCTTTCTATTCTAAATTGAGATACATTCAACGTTCGGAATTAAATGACGCATTTCTTTCAGACCTCACTATTATTCAAAGAAAATAAAAAGTATTGGTTTTTTCGCTGAGCTGAGCGATATTTTCGCATTAGATTTCGCCTCTATTCTGTATTGATACGTAACCAACCATTTTTAACAAAATTGAGCTATTTTCAATGGACGTTGTTTAAGAAAAAATAATTTTATTTCAGGTACCAGATCGGGCAGTACGTTGGTAAAAATGGCGAAGTCCACAGTCACCTGAACATCTCAACTGTCCGATCCGAAGACGGTGGACTGTACTCCTGCAAGGCTGCCAATTCCCTGGGCGAGGTCACCCACACAGCCAGGCTAAATATATACGGTACCTTATTATACTCGAGTCGCTCCAGCTAATCGAGGATATCCGGAATTAATTTATATTGAAAGGTCACAAATGGATTATATTATTTATAGCATTCTTAGAGCAGCATTTTTACCTTTGACTGTGGAAAAAGTTTTCTTTTTTGTTTTGATAAAATAATATATTTGGTGTTTCAAAGCTAGTAGCAAAAACTTTACAGGTGGATTCCTGCTTTTATAATGAGTTAAAAAGTTAAAGCAATGGAGATATGCAATATCAAAATTCGCATTTTTTTTCATTATATCTGACTTATTTTTAGTAAAAAATTTTACTTAAAATTTTAGTAAAAAAAAAATTTTAGTAAAAAGTTGAACTATCATTACAATAACTTATATTGATTAAGAAAAATTCATTCGCTTTAATACAATTTGAATAAAATGATAAAAACTTGTAAAATTTAAAATATACACTATATTCAAGAACACATTCTTATTGCGAAGTTGCAATTTCTTCAGAACAATGTTCTGTTAAATTTAAAACCAAATGAATTAATCAATTAGAAAGACATGCAGAAAAATAAAATCCACGAAAAAATATTTGGCTGCTACCGGGATTTTAACCACGGATCTCCTCCTTTTCGGGGCAGGCGCATTATCCAATTACGCTATAGAAGCCTTGTATATTTCCTTGAATATATCGACCTTACCTGTAAGTCTCATTTATTAATTGATTAACATTTATTATCCATTTTTAGAGCAATCCATTTTTTCTGATACGGAAGTTACAAATTACTTTGCGATCTTGCCGCTAGATGGATGCCAGAATTAACCGTTTAATTCATTTTCATTTTTGGTCACACTTGATACATTATACATATATTATATTCAATAACACATTCAACAAAGGTCTGGGAAATTTAAAACCAAATTAATTAATCCTGCGCCTGCCCCGGAAAGGAGGAGATCTGTGGTTCGAATCCCGGTAGCAACCAACTATTTTTTCGTGCATTTGATTTTTCTGTATGTCTTTCTAATTTATTAATTAATTTGGTTTTAAAATATACTTTTTAAAAGGATTTTATAATTTTATTTGAGTTGACAGTTAAACTTTTTGCAAAAGACACGTCAGAAACATTTTTAAAAAATGCAAATTTTGATATTGCATATCTCGATAGCTATTGATATAAGGTCTTATTTGCTTGAACATTCTCTACTCATTATCAAGACAGGAATCCACCTGTAAAGTTTTTGCTATTAGCTGTGAGACACCCTGTATAGTAATATTTTTCTGGATATCAAGAATCAGCATTCATTTTTCGTAAAATAATGTAATATTTTATAATGATTTATATTTCAGGACCACCGTACGTTCGATCTATTGGACCAATTAGAGCAGTTTCCGGTCGAGAAATGATTTTGTACTGCCCATATTCCGGATATCCTATAAGGTGAATATTTTTTATATTAAAGGAATTCTTTTTTGTAGATAGTCTATAGATATAAGTACATCTTATAATTATTGAAGAATACATAAAAATATTATTTCAATATGTAGGTATCCTGGAATAGCAACTGTTGTACGTTATATACAGATAGGTAAGTATTAATTTGCACACTTTTTTTATGCTTCTCCCAGCTTAATTGTAGGCGACACCCCGTTCGCCTTTCTTCCGGGTTTTCCAAGAGGATACTTCTTTGTACCTACTGCTTTCTTTGGCATTCTTAGCACATGTCTAAGCCACCTAATTTGTGAATTCTCTATATGTAGGAGTAGGGTCTCCATACGTATGTGCCTTATGTCAGCACTTCTCTCTCTGTCCACCCGGAGTTTTTCCGGTTAAACCCGTAACATTCCATGCAGCAGTTTGCAGTATCTCTTTGAGCATCGTTATAAACAGAATTTTTATAGCAGCCCTGAAAAGGGCCTCTCTTATATTTGTTTATTGTATTATATTGAGGCGACTTCGGCACGGTACCGAAGTCCCCGATGAGTTATAATAGAGAGTAAAATTGTGCCCCCATCGCTGAACCGGCAGAGTGGGGACAGTGTACTTTGTTTCTGAAACATGCGTGTTAGGTGTGTTTGTTAGAAAATAAATAAATGATTAATTTCAGCGCCGTCAAGTGGGAGCGCGTGGGGGGCGGACCTATCGCTTCCTCGGCGAGCGGGCCGGCGGGCGCGGAGGGCTCGCTCCGCATAACGCGCGTGGACGCCTCTCACGCCGGGGCCTACACCTGCGCGGTCAGCGCGCCCGAGGGCCAGCAGGCCCGCCGGGATATACAGCTGATCGTCAATAGTGAGTGCATATTTGAGTACCTTAAAAAATATATACAATAAGTCTCTCTAAAATTTAGTTATGTGCCGTCCCGCAAAGGTTCATCTAAGCCAGAGTTTGAGTGATATTACAAAGTTAATTATTTTCTTGTTAAATGTCTATGATGTAGCGTATTGAGAAGAAAAAGATTTTTTTGTGCAAAAAAAAAATTTTATTATTCGACTATCACAACTATTGTTCTTCGCAAAACTTTGATACTTCATTGACAATTGTTCTTGCACCATCCCGGACTGTTTTGAATGTTTTGTGTATAATAATTCAGTATATATTGGTAATCAAGATGTCACAGCTCCCGAGAAAATACGAAATTGAACTGAATGACAGGGCGGGGGAGTTACCGCCGGGTGCGGGCGGAGCGGGTTTTAGTTCCAAAGTCACCGCACGCCAATTTACGTTGGGCAAGCAATAATGTAGGGCGGACTAGAGATGGGAAAGTTCATTCAGTTGACTGAACTATTCGTTCACCAGATTGTTCTGTCAAATGAACTGTTCACTTTAAATCGTTCCGTAGTTCTTTGAATTTTTGTTTTTTATCTACTTCAAAATTTTGTAAAGTGCACTGTCCAATTACTAGATATATTTTTCGATATATTTTTTCTAAAACATATAAAAATATTGAGGGAAAAAGCGTTTGGCGACCAAAACAAAAAAAAAAGGTCACCGGAAAAAATAGATCAATACTTCGAAGAACAATATCAATATTTTTTCCCAAAATAAACTCACCAGAAAAATATATCGAATATTAACATTTTTTCCCAAAATAAAAATTTGGTGAGCTAAAGAAAAAAAGGTCACCGCGAAAAATATATCGATATATCGAAGACCAATACCGACATTTTTTCCTAAAATAACAACATCTTGTGACCTAAAAAAAAGGTCACCGACAAAAATATATCTATATAATATATTAAAGATACTAATTCTATACTCGACAAGGAATATCGATCTTTAATATATCACGAAAACAGTGACATACTGTTTACTGCCTAGAAGATTCAATTTCCAAAACTTTTAGCAGAATTTCTACTGAACTAGTGAACGACTAGTTCACTTAAGTGAACTGTACCTTCGTTCGTTCAGTAAAGTGAACTGTTCTAAAAGAACAGTTCGTTCATGAACAACCCATCTCCAGAGCGGACCCATAACTAGTTTTCCATCATTTTTCAAATATTTTGAGATGGATGTGGATCACATATGGATTAAATGATTTATAGAATGCTGCATCAAAGAATAGATAGAGATAATATTCTGAATGCATTCCTGAATTCTTGAGATTTAGCAGAGATAATGGCCAGATATTTATTGGATATTTATTATTTTCTTTCTTATCACATTTCATTATTATGTTAAATACCTAAGTACTGTTTTTTGTGCTGCACACCATATTATTATTTTTTTCATATTTTTCTAAATGTTTTAGGGCCGGTTGTTTCAAGTTGGATTTAAGTAAGCGTTCGTTTAAAGCATAGATTTTTGCATTCTCCACCAATCAGACGATCCGTTTTCGTAAATATCTATGGTTTAAACGAATGCTTACTTTAATCCAACTTGAAACAACCGGTCCTTAGTAATTGCCATCAAAGTACTTCTTTAGTTATTTTCAGATACTTATCTACACAAATACATTGTACGTAAGTGGAATTTATCTTCTTCTTATGGTGCCATCTCCTATCATAGGTCGGTGATCATTCTGACGATTACAACCTTTTTACTACTGCACGGAACAACTCACTTGAATTACACTTATACCATTCCCTCAAGTTACAGAGCCATGAGATGCGGCGTCTTTCTTTTCCACTTTTTTTCTCTGGATGATGAGTTGGTTTAGACTATATTTTGGTCCTCTCACAATATGACCCAGATACTCAAGCTTTCTTGTCTTGATAGTCTGCAGCACTTCTCGGTCTGTTTACATACTCCGGAGGATTCAACATTTGTCACTCTCTTCAAGTATTAAAGTTGTGTAAGGTTACAGTGTACAGGTTTTCAGTACCTTAGTGTCACATTTAGTAATTTATCTTTACATTTATTTTGCAGATCCTCCGGAAATCGAGCCATTTTCCTTTCCTGGAAATCTTCAGGAAGGCCGAAGGGCACAAGTAAGCTGCAGCGTCACCTCGGGAGACATGCCAGTTTACTTCTCCTGGTACAAGGATAGTTCGCCTATTCCTGCATCTCTTCAGGTTGAATCTCAAATTTTTTGCATGCATACAATTTTTTAAATTAATTATTGTGATATGTTTCCATAAAGCGGCCAAAAAGTATTGTAAGTAATACATCCATAGGAATATTCTTAATATGGAGTGTTGAGTTATGCATTTTGTACCCAATATTGCTACTGATACCCAAGTCCCTGGTTACCGATAAACTTAATCATTGTTAAATAAATTTTCAAAAATTAAAAAATTATATCTGTGATAGACATGTTATACTTCTGCAAAGTCAGAAATAAGAAATATATCAACATACTTTTGAATTGAATTGAATATTTCAATTATAAAATTTTGACATTGACATATCAAAGGCTTCTTTTGCTTTCCTATTTTAGTATATTTATTATGAGATAGATACAATATTACTTAAATCCTGAATGATAGAAATTAGTGATAATACTTCAGTCATTTCTTAAATAGTAGCTACCATTTTAAAACAATTTTTTTTTTGTGTTAAAAAAAATTAGTATGTTTTAAAAAAAATATGTAAAAAAAATAATAAAAATAAAAAATGTGACCTAACTTAACCTAACCTAACTGTTCCCACAAAAATATTTATATAAAAAACACTCATAAATTTGGGTAAAGCTTAAGCTAAAAAAATTATTATTAATTTATTAGACATATCAGCAAACCAATCAAAAAATTACAAAGTCAGGTTGTGGGGTTTTTCCAGAAATAAATTAATCATACATATTTACGAAAAAATTATGAATTTTCATGTATATATTATCTATTTATTTTTATAAATATTTAATTATTTATATTATATATTTATTCTATCTATTTCAATAATAATTCGTTATGCTGCTGATGGAATGTCTCAGATATTCTCTTATGTGTATCTATTTGTATTTGTACATTTTGTTTTGTAATATGTTATCTTTTCAACAGGCTTGATAAACATTTTGATAGAAAACTTGCAGTCCTGAAGAATGGAGGTTGGATCTATCCATCACCCTTGTTTCTATAAAATAGTGCACACTCATCCATTCTATTTTTTTAATAACTGTCTGGAATTAATGGACAAATATGGTTACCCATCAAGGATGTGCTGGTTGTATTGTTGGACTGCAAAAATGCAATATTTCAACATGTTTTGCTGTTTTACATTATTTTTAAAAGCTGCAAGGATAATAATAATGGTAAAGTTTTCATAAAGAAGATATTTTTCTGATCTAATTAATTAATTATATAAAAAAAGACTTTATATTTTATTTAAAGACAAATTACTTACCCAAATACACTTTCACATATAACTTTACATGTATATCACAAACACTAACAGAGTTGCAAGGAAAAAAGCTAACCATGAAACATCCTTGCATCTCAGAACACTCGACATACACATTTTTTTTAATTTTCAATACTTTTCAGGAGTTCCAAATGATGTTATGTATGTATTTGTAGTTTAATATCCATTTTAATGAAAATATTGCAGGTAGAAGAGCGCGGTGCAGAATTTTTCAGTAATCTTGTCTTTAAAGATGTTTCTTCCCGACATAGTGGACTGTACACTTGTGTTGCAAGCAACAGTGCAGCCAAAGTAAACTATACAGCTGAACTGATCGTCAAAGGTACAATTCGCACTGATTGTAGTGCCCAACCATTGCAGACTGGCAAAATAAATTCCAATATTCCGATGTGTCACTTTCTCATCATTGATGATAATAAGTCTTCGGACTTTGGCAAAATTAGACTTTGGAATTGTTTAATAGTAAGTTATTATATGTAAAATATGATATAATTGTAAGCTTACATTATATATATTCGCAGCTTCTTTACATTCTTATACTGAGCACATTTTGACCACTTCCTGTATTGAATGTGATTGAAATTGGAATTTTGGGTTTATTTTGCCTTTGGTTGGGTGATGTCGGCGTTGCACAGTGCACCTGCAAAGTATCGTACAAGTGGAAATCTTCGGCACATGCAGCCTGCCTCGCACTCTCATGTGTACTCTGCTCCATCTACTCTTAGCAAACCATCACTGGTGTCCCTATGCAGGACCTTCCACCAAAACCAGCACATTTGACTTTTTACAAATTGCACTTGCACTTATCACCCACAGCACTGTTCTGTCCCATAACATCCAGCACAATGCACAAAATGTTTTAATTTCTGTTTTCTGTTTTTTAAAGCTATGCTTACCATGGATTTATATATGGCTTGACGGGTGAATATACTCTCGTCTAATATCATTTTTTTGTCAGCATAATTTGGTGTTTGTCGACTTCGGTCAGTCTACACTATAATCAGCGACGACACAAAATGTTTAGAAACAAGTTTTATATTGCTTTATTCTGTAAATTTAATTTAACAGCAATACATTATTATAAATAAATCACGATTTGTGTAGTGATCATAATTTATGTGCGACACTCCAAAACTTGAATTCAAATAATTCTTAATATATTTTATACATATATGTAAGTTTGTGGAAACAAAGAAAAGGATAAGAACTTGATCAATTCCTCTTTACTTTTCTGTCAATACATATCTTTTTTATTTCCCTATCAAAATTACAAATTACATAATATACTTAGCAAATATTTAAAATATCTTGAGTTCCTATTTTAAACATGACATAATTTTTATATTTTCTTTAAGATATTAATGTTCATATGTTCAATATATTCCCCGCATATACTTAGCAAATATTTAAAATATCTTGAGTTCCTATTTTAAACATGACATAATTTTTATATTTTCTTTAAGATATTAATGTTCATATGTTCAATATATTCCCCGCATATACTTAGCAAATATTTAAAATATCTTGAGTTCCTATTTTAAACATGACATAATTTTTATATTTTCTTTAAGATATTAATGTTCATATGTTCAATATATTCCCCGCAAAAATCTTGGCAGTCTTGTACCGGCAATAAAATCTATGCTTAATTGTTATTACCTCTGTTTCCCTCGCTGCCATATGAATAGTGCCCCCCAAATGGGTGAGTGAGCCAGTGGACAGTTCTTCTCTGGCAGGATCGGTCCTCGCCCTCCATTGTCGAACCAGAGGGTCCCCCGCTCCCCAGATAACATGGCTCAAGCAGCAAGGTAACAATGATAAAACTTATATTATAGGCTGCCATACGAATTTGAAGAACCTCCTATACGTGTATTGTATATGTATATGTAACAATATTGAGGACTCTCCACATTAAATATTAAGAACAAAATTGATCTTTAGTCTAGTTAAAGATGTCTTTATGCATTTATATGCTCTCACAAAAGAGAAAAAGTCTAGTCCCTAATTATTACATGACATATTAGTTTTGATTATTCATTTAAGAAATTATTTTTTAAATATTATTATATCATATTACAGGTTGATTTTTTGGTCATGACACTTCAAGATGTGTTGTTTACCGATATATGCTGAAATCAGACACAATCTTGATGGTACGAGATAATTCAGAGTGGTCGTGAAAACAAGAGAATATTCTTAATTATTTAATTTATTGCAATGTTTTCATTAGATATCGGTACGAAACAAATACTTGAAGTGTCATGACCAAATATTGATACCAAAAATGTATACATATATGTACCTACATATTATGTACATATATTGTAAGGGTTAGACCTTTTGGGCCCCTATCTACTTAATATTTTACAGCCACTAGTGTGAATGTCATTATCCTTCTAGTATAGTATAACCAGGGGCGAGTAGTGAGAACAGGAAGCATGACTTTTATTTAAACATCTACCTACATACATATTTGGAAAAAAAATTGTAATTAAATAATTTTATAAAAATCGAAATATTTATCTGGCAGAACATTATGAAATAGTATATTCTGAATAATATCTTCATTATTATGATAGGAATATTACAAGATATATCATCTCTTATTTCTTTCTTTTTAAAATAAATGCTTAGTATAAATTCATGCTTCTTGTTCTTATTGCATGCCCCTGAATACATGATATCAAAAGATGTGAAGACAAAATGTCAAACCTCTATCTCACAACATACAAATTCAATTTGAAAAAAAATATTCATTTACTTATGGGTGACAATAAACATATTTTTACATTTTCTCATCCGTTAGTCTTACAATCACTATTACTGTATTCAAATATCTCAACAACTGTTCTTTTAAACCTTTATTCCTTCCAATTCAGGTCAATCAGGAAATGATTTCATTCCACTTGTTAACCTGGGAGGTCGTTTCAAATTTATGAGTAATGGAACATTGCTTATTGAAGGAGCATCTTCTTATGATGAAGGTCAATATATGTGCAAATCGGAAAACGGCATAGGAACTCCACTATCCAAAGTTATATTTGTATCAGTGAATGGTAAGTTGAACAGAACCATATGTGGTTTCTTATTTTTTGTATTTTAATAGATAAGCATAATGATGTTTCCTTTTTAAAATATGTACATATTCGTGTACAATACGCACTAATTTAAAAGAGCATTTAAAAAGTACATAATGTTTTCCACTCCCAAGTAAGTACTCTGCGAAAATATCTAATAATTCCTGGCCCTCTCAATTATTTTTTTTTTGCATGTCATCCAATGTAAAAGTAAATAGCAAATAAGTTTTTTAGCCAGCAAATTGTTTAGTAAAATAATTTTAATGTGTGAAGCGCCCTTGAAAACGAAAACGCTGCTATATAAATTATCCAAATATTTTTATATTTAAATTAATATTATCTTATTGATTTTGTTTCCCCAGACCCTGCTAGATTTGAAATACCGTCAAGAAATGTGACAGCACGTCGAAATGAACCGATAACGCTGGTTTGTGATGTGATTGGTGATAATCCAATACAAATACAGTGGACCCACAACATGAATAGGATAGATCTGAATACATACAGGTAAATGTGCATTACCTAGGTATGTCATCTGTAGGTAGCATGAATTTAATTGTTTATTGTAAAATATTTCACTTTTTTATTATCAAAATACATACAATGCAGGGAGTCTCATAGCTAGTACCAAAAACTTTGAGGGAACCTTCTTAACTTAATTTTGAATAGAAAATATTCTTAACACTTTGGACGTAATATGAACAGTTACGGAGATGAGCGACAATAAAGAATCCATTTTTTTTAAATATTTCTGGATTATCTTTTGTAAAATTTTAGACTATACGAATATAACTTATATCAAATATTAAAATTTAATTCACTTTGATACAAGTCAAATAAAATAATTAAAACCTTGCAGATGTTTGAATTTTTTTTTGTAAGGTTTTTGTAATTTTATTTGACTTGTATAAAAGTGAATGCTGAAACTTTGCAGACAGACTCGTGGCGACGATAAAAATGAACTAACAAATTTTCCTTTAAAAAAAATTTATAATTTATATTACTCGCTTTCGTAGCGTCGCCCGACTCGAGCCCAACGCGTAGGTTAAGCGCCAGACCTGTTTCCACTAGTAAATGGGAAAGGGAGTATAACAAAACTTGGTTTTTATGGGTTAGTTTTTTTTAAAGTGACAGAGTGTCGGCACTCTTAATGTTTTCGGAAGAACATTGAAGAACAAAGGAGCCTTGTAAAAAAACTTCTTTGTCCAAACACTGTATTGGCATTTATTGGCTGATACATTAGGGAAGTAGGCATTCTAGAATGGCGCATTTGTTGGGTTCGTTTAGCAATAATTTTGACTTTATAGAATTTGCATAGAGTCTGAAAAATTGCGAGCTGGCTGACAGTCATGATTTTATTTTAATTTGACGCATATTGAATTTGTCTGTTTCAGATTAAGTACATCTGAAGTGAAGACTGATTCAGGTCTTCGATCCCAATTATTTATAAGCAGAACGGATCGTCAGGATTCAGGAATATACAAATGCCAAGCAGTAAATGCTTTTGGTCACAGTGATCACATCATTTATTTATCCGTCCAAGGTAACGTACGAGATTCATAGTCTGCTTTTACCCATACTTCTAAAATAAGTACAAAGATGCATCATCACGAATGACAGTATATGAATGCGTAAGACACATGACTGCACGGCCGCTACCAAAAAGCGAAGATTGGCAATACATTGAATCCGGCGCAATGCGCTCCGTGCTCTGCGCATCACTCACAGCGCTCCCCGCAGCACTTCCCCCCACAATACATGTATTGACATATTAACATCAGTTTCTTCGAGAAAACATTTTATTTTGTTGTGTCTAGTAGATTCATAAATATCATAATTATTTTATTGACTACATTAATATATTATGGAGGGATACCTTAAATATGAATTGTGTATTTAGTTTATTTAGAGATATGTATTCCCATAATTAGACGTTATGTCAACTCAGTTTACAACACCGGAGAGGAAAGATTAATAAACCTGTTGTAAAATAAACCAAATTAATAAAAGATAATGTACTTCTTTGGCTCTTTTTAATTGAGAATCCAATTACGATGAAAATAATTGAAAACGACATCTGAATTTAGTTTCTTGATCATAAAAAATAAGTACTTTTTTGTAAAAAAATGTTTTTTTTTTTCAATTTTTTTCAATTTATACAAGCTTATTACTACATTTTATTATTTGATTACAGAAAAAATACTGAAAAGACTTGATTCTTATTAATATCTTATTCCAGAGAGACCAGATCCTCCACACTCCCTGATTGTTCTCGAGGCCGGGAGCCGCTCTACCAAGCTGGGCTGGGCCCAGGGTTTTGATGGTAATTCTCCGTTGCTCGGCTATACAGTTCAGTACTGTACGGTCGGAGGCTATGGCCCCGGACCATCACCAAACTGGGATGATGCCATCACTCAGAACATATCCGTCCATTCACTGGTTAAAACAAATACTGCACAGTGAGTTAATGTTTGTTGTGTTTTTACTATACCAAAAAATATGTGTCGTGTTACAATTTTACTAAGATTTTCAACAACAACATGCAATAAATTATTACTTTGACCACCTCTCTAACAATTGACAAATGGTGTTATAATTTTGTTTATTTTTGAGTGCAGGGAATATTTCTTCAATATTATTTATATTGGCTGTATTGCATTGGCTTGAAAAATGAATATATTCTTATGATATCGCTGGATACTAATGTCAAATCTTGTTTTCATAACATATAACTCAGTTGACAATTGGTTTTAATACCTTTTCAAAATGTGTGGCTGTATTTTATATAATTTAGCACCATCAGAATGTGCATAAATGTATTCAACTAATTTACTTTTATATTTTTTAGATCGGGTAGTCCAATTACGAGTCAATATGAAGCAGTTGTATCAATTCTTCGCCCCAATACCAAATATGCCATAAGAATACAGGCCGTGAATCAAATTGAACGCAGTCTATTTACTGAACCAGTCCTTGTTAAGACGCAAGAAGAAGGTAATTAAGAAATAAAACGTTTATTTAAAATCTAATCTTCCTTCAAAGAAAGCTGATAAAATATTTTTAATTATAATACTCAAGAAATCTGTGAAAGCTATTTATTCAAGTAAACATTTATATAATTTGAATAAATTTCTTAATCATTAGCACCATCTGAAGCACCGCTCAATTTACAACTTCAAACGGGTGGTCCAGGAGAACTGCACGTTAACTGGCAGGCACCTCCCCGAGAGACATGGAATGGTGAGCTGCTCGGCTACACAGTAAATTGGTACGAGATTATACCCGGTGCGAGCATTGCCAACTCTAGTAAGACCACCACGGTCAACGGGTGGTCTACCACCGAACTGACACTAAATGGACTGAGAAAGTTTACTAGATACGGTGTAACAGTGAGGGCATTCAATGGTGTAGCTGCAGGACCACCTTCTGCTCCTGCCACTGCTACCACTCAAGAAGGAGGTAGATATTATTAATTTGTATGATAATAATGCACCTGGAGTAATTTTTTTAATTGAGATAAAGTTTTATAACTTTGCATTCCAGTGTGTTAGTACACACGGATACTCTGTGAATTATACACAATCGTATCGATATCAGCTTGCTTGCTTTATAGGCCAGATAGTGGCAACATGTAGTAAGTTGCTTTATCGGGTACGTAGTGTCCGATTTATTTGTGTTTCCGGAACAAATAAAACTGAATGAAAAAAATTTGACTAATTACCGTATAAGCAACTTAAAGATATAGCCGTCAGACATACTGTTTTATTGGCAGCACTTAAACAAATAGTTTGTGTTTTGAATAAGTTGTGCGGCCGGAGAATCAGTTGTGCACCCCTAGATAGAATGACAAATACTTTAGGGCCAATTGTATCAACTTGATTTATGGTAATCTTTCATTTTAACCATTGATTGTTGCGTTTTCCACCAACCTGTAGATTTTTACAAAAGATTTCTATAGTCACATCTAATAGAAAGGTATGTGCGTCGACTGTCGATAATACCATATTTATTACAAAAATGCACACTACATGCGGTGGCTAAGTTTCAAACGCATGATAATAGTAAATATATTTAAAAATTTGTATACATTTGTAGCATTTGTGTAAAAGTGTAGCACTTAGAAACTATTACATAATTATTAAAGAGTTAAGGTTGTTATTACGGTCGTTAGACATATTTAACTGTAACTGGTTGTGGATATTTTGTATGAACCGTATGTTTTTTTCCGAGAAACGATTATCGACGTTTCGTTGAATTCTTATTCAACGTCATCAGGAGGACGACCTTTACCCGCGGAGGTAGAGGGCAGACTAAAAATTCAACGAAACGTCGAGAATCGTTTCTTGGAAAAACATTTGTACCTATAAAATATCCGCAACAGTTACATTAATATTACATAATTAATTTCTATAAAGGAACTAATTACCAATCTGTTATTTTCAGTGCCTGAAGCACCTCCAACGGATGTGTCTTGTATACCTTTATCTGCTGTGAGTGTTAAAGTATCCTGGAGACCTCCTCCTCTAGCTCTTCACGGTGGGCTTATTCAAGGATACAAAGTTCTGTACACGCCTCAACTGAAGGATCACGGTACAAAGTTTCATTAAATAGCACATTTTTAAGTAACAGAGAACATTGATATCTATTATCTACTTTACACTCCTATTTATGTCAATTATTAACCATTTGTGCTTTCAGTGGAACACAATATTGGTGAAGTTAAAAGAATATCGACAACGGAGACTTATCTACATGGCCTACATAAATATACAAATTATTCTATACAAGTATTAGCCTACACTAATGCTGGTGACGGAAAACGTAGCTTGTCAGTTTTTTGTACAACAGAAGAGGACGGTATGTATTACTACAATTAAACCTAGTATGCACTCATGAAATGAAAATGCAATCAAATGAAAAATGAACAGATTTAATGGCAAACATTAAATGCTGGAACAAGAGTATGTATATTTGTGAATCGAGAGGATGATGACTGCGGAAAATAAGGTAAATAGTAACCTAAATTCCATTATGGGCAATAGGAATCTCAATTATTCCCACGAAACAAAACTCATAGAGAAGGTCTGGTGCTAACTCTAATGTATGGTAGTGAAACCTGGAATTGGCAAAAAAATAATGAAGGTAAACAGAAGGCAGTGGAAATGCGGTCATTTAGGCACATTTGTGGAAGAATTTAATGAAACGCTGGCTTTTGAACTTTAGTAGTAAATAGAATAAAGAATGGATCGCTGAGCGGGTTTGGTCATGTGCGATGTATGTAATGTGTACCACGAGGAGAGGATGATAAAGAAAATATAAAAGGCAAGCATTGAAGGTAGCACGAACGAATGAAGGAGAGGTTGTTCATGAAAAACCTGGCACAATCGGATAAACCAAGTATTGGAGAATGGCAAAAACCGCAATGAAGAGCGTGCAACAATGAGAAGATGTGTGAATGTGGACGAAGCAAAAGTTGTATCACGAATGGAAAGTGTGGCGTACTATCCTTTTTGCCTATTCCTGCTACCTACCCATTGTTGTGAAACCTTGATACCTTTTTCTCCAATTTGTGTCAAAAATGCTGGTCATCAATTTCAGGGAGTCCAGTGTTCAAATAATCCATAATTTATTTATTTTTATTTATTTATTTAATGTTTATGGAAGACCAACAGCACAAAATAATGTACGACATAATTCCCCAACGCAATTGTATGACATAATTTACTTAGTTTAATTTACTTAATTTACTTAATTTACTTAATTTACTTAATTTACTTACTTTCCTCAGACAAAATAACAAGTCATCAAAGGTATAGATGTAATGTTATATTATATGTTTTTGAATTGTATTTTATTATTTTTTTGTGTATTTGTGTAATCTCACAGTTATTTTTCGAAACGCTTCAGACCCAAACCGTTTTTTTAATTAAACAAACTAAATAGGTACTGTTCACTTGTTATAACACAATTTTATAGTGTTTTTTTTAGGGTTCAACCTGGGTTACAATCTAATGGCATTATAATTTAGGGCTGCATTGATTCTCTAATTCAGAGGGTTTTTTTAATGGTTGTTAAACTTCACACTGTGATAAGTGTAGCTGTGCATTTGGTATTCTTTAATTTTATATCTAAAAGGAAAATAATGTGAAATGATGTGGCAAATAAAAAGCTTTACATCATTATAGACTTTATTATTATGTGTCATATGTATTATTGGTACACATCATATATTTTATCACTCATTATAACTGGTTTATTGGAGTAGAAAAGCCAATTGCAGCGTGACGTTTGCAAGGGCCTTATCCGTATTTTTCCTAGAATTTCATTCAAAGCACGGGAAATAGGATACATCAGTGGTATATCGGAATCCACAGTATAACTTCCGAATGGTTTACTTGTTTTTTTTTAATTAATATATGTTACCTTATATTTAGGTATCACTTTTTTTTGTATTATTTTTTTAGTTCCTTCACCACCATTGAGGATTAAAGCCGTTGCACTGACCGCAGAGTCAGTTCTAGTGAGTTGGTTACCTCCAAATAGTCCAAACGGGATCATTTCTCACTATACAGTTTATCACAGAGAAGCTGGACGGTTAGTTAAATTACTTGTTCAAATAAAGTTAATAAATTTAACAAATTGTGTTCTTAAAAAAATATATTTAAATTTTAGTATTGGAAAACATTCGAGCTACACGGTGACTGTGGACAATGCAAAAAACACAGATTTGATGTTTGAGGTCAGGAATCTTGCCGAACACCAGTTGTATGAATTTTGGGTTTCTGCAACAACAGGGTCTGGTGAAGGTGAACCTACTTCAATTATAGCACAAGGCGCAAATAACAGAGGTAATTACTTGTATTTATGTATATAATTTTATTCATAATGCGTAAAAAATGTTCCCAAAAAAATTAAATTATTAATTTCTTTTTAGCTCCAGCCAGAATCGCTTCATTTAGTCAGGTAATCAGAAAAGCAGTTGGGAATTCCATAAGCCTTTCATGCTTGGCTGTTGGTAATCCATCTCCGAGAGCAAGATGGCTACATCGTTCCGTCACTATCACGCATACACCACATTATCAAGTTACTCCACAGGGAAATCTTCTTATTCACAGTGAGTAATTATTTTTTTTTTCTTTTCCTGTGTACAGCAGATTCCCGATTATCCAGGATGAATGATGAATAAAAATCTGGTTTAATCAAATTTCCAGTTAATCCAAAAGCATTGAAAAGTTGTCTAATATTACAGAAAAGTTCAAAAGCAAAAATCACGCACATGTATTCCTACTATCCGAAAGTCATGCACATACATAATATATGTATGTGTTTATGCACAACAGAAATGTTTGTATGTTGCAGGCATACCTTTTTTGCACAATTATTATTTACTTCACTAAAAATACAACAAAAAGGGAACTGGAATTACTCAAAAAAAGGTAAAGGGGAATGTTTTCAATGACATGGTTGATTTTTCTACAGAAATTAGCTCTACTTCTTTTCATCATTATTGACACAGGTTGTGCGAGTTAATTCACCATACATTGTAAAATATCTTCATCATTTATTACTTCTTGATCAGTTTATTAGTGATCAGTTACAATTTCATCTGAGTTACGCCAATTTTATTACATCCCTCACCCGTCAATTTTTTCACAAATATGGCGACACTTATTCTTCGTGAGTTTCTATAATTCAAGAAGTTTTATCTGGCTTAATCTTTGGTTTCTATAATTGCACCGTATTGCATAATTACTTAGAAGTGAATTCTCATGCAGCTGGTTCATTACATGCTTAATATTTTGTCTTTAATTCTTTTAGAAGTCTTCCTCTTTCAAAAATCATCTTAACTATCCAGAAGACACGATAAAATCACCCTTCAACTTAAACTCTTCATCAAAATGTTTAGGTTTAGGTGCGCAAAAAAAAATAAAAACTCTGGTACCCTGATAGTTGACATCGAGAATTTTTCTTTTGCCCTCATAAATTACATACTATTTTGTAAAGAAGTGATAGTGCAACTTACCCCCATTGAGCACTTAAACAAACTAAATAATAAAAATTAAAAAGATGTTTTGAAAGATCACTTTTAAACCCGAACAGCTGACGTTTTCGACTCAAATATGTGTTTGACTGTTATGATCACTGTGAAAAAATTTTATTTTAAAAAATATTTTTTAATGAACTTTTGAAATTTGTCTGGGATAATCGGGAGTTTGGTTTAATTTAGAGATATCAAGTAATTATTCTTCTAATTTCTGAAGTTACTGTATCACCTTAGTAGTAAGTAGTAAATTGCTTTACTATTTCATTGCTTATTATGTATTTAAACTATACATAATTTGTTTAGGTTTAGATGCTACATCATCTGGTAACTTCACATGTACCGCATCAAATTTGTTTGGCGAAGATTCCATCACCTACACAGTTATTGCCATAATGCCACCATCTGCAGCAACGCTTGGTCTTCAGTACACCACATCATCAACAATCAAAATCCACTGGCAAGCTCCAAATAATGGCGGCTCTCCAATACTAGGTAACAGATCATTTATGTGGGATGTTGAAAAATATGCATATAAACATGTAAACCGCTAAAAATTACCTATTTGCACAAGCATTACTTCAACTGGAATGTTTTTGATCGATAAATTTAGAAATCAATTTTAACAATAGTAATACACTCAACATTCAAACACCCTATATTACATCCCCCCTCTTGTCCATTTTAGCCCCCGTCCCGCAAACCTACCCCTTCCCACCATTCCACTCCCACACCAGACCCGACAAGTAGTCATTAGTCTTAAGACTTAGTTAGTTTATTACTGAAGATGATGCGGTAAGCGCCGAAAACGTTATAATTAAAACTTTTTTAATTAAAGTGTTATAGTGAGAAGAACACAACATTGTTATTTTTAATTTCTTAAAAATATATTACAATAAACTTCCACAAAGTTTGTCACGATAATTTCGAAATATCAAAAAAAATTCTCATTAACACTACACTAAATTGCATTGTTATCTTACAGTTTATGTACTACGTAATGTACGAGGTATATATATATATATATTTTTTTTTTTTTTAGGTTATACCTTATTTTATAAAACCGAGACAGAAAGCACATGGCAAATAATTGAATTATCTCCAGAAGTGAATACGTACGCTTTGGAAACACTCAAGTGTGGAACTTTATATTTGATAAAAATTCAAGCGCACAACCGAGTAGCAGCAGGAATCGTTGGTGAAATTTTATCTACCAGTACTAGAGGATCACGTAAGAAAATTTATACATTTTTAAATAAATTATTACAATAATATGTTTTGTAAATCACCAATTATAAATAGAAACTTAAACTTAAAATTATTTATTTCTCTATTTGCAGCACCAATTGCCTCTAAACCAACAGAGCTGGTTACTTCCAATTCGACTGCTATAAAATTAAACTTGTACACATGGAGGGATGGTGGTTGCCCTGTCTCTAAATTGAGTGTTGAGTACCGAGCAGTTGGAGAAGCCCACTGGACCATTGCTGCAGATGGACCCTCCATAGATAATCTAGTTCTAAGTCAGTTGAACCCGGGGCAATGGTACCAGTTAAAGCTCGCTATCACAAATGATGCTGGGACAACCTCGGCTGAGTTAAATGTTGACACATTAAAGGAAAATGGCGGTGAATTACATTTTTTTATTACTTCTAGCATAGTTTCTTGGATTATCACACAGAGCAACGATAAAAAATGCACTAATGACATAGAGGTAGCCGATAGTGATGGTATTTTAACCGGTGACACACTAACCGTTATTTCAGATTTATATCTAATTGTGCCAATGATTTTTCTATATTATTTTTTGCTTTACTATGCTTTTTTTCACTTAATTTAACTAATTTTTCAAAATTCGACGGGTAACCATCAATACCAAACAAGTTATCGATACGATGTGATATAAACATCAGATAACAAACAGTTCGATTGTAACCGGTTAAAATAACGGTTTGACTATCATTAGCACTTGACAGACCGTGTAGGTGCAAACTGCAAACAGAGATAAAGATTGGATTTGCAAAGAGCAATTATAACTTAATTTTATATTCATTCATTTAGAATTTTTAAGCCTCTTTGGTTATAATTATTGTAATATAATAATTAATTAAGGCCCCATAGTACACGATAATGTTTTCGAATCTTTTTCCCAAAATTACAGCTAAAAATTGTTTTATTACAAAAAAAACTTTATTTCCTCTTCAATACATAGTCTGTTATTCAATGCCAATTTTTTTGACAACAGTCTTAGGATGATATTTTCAATTTTATTTTTAATCTACACCACTTCTTAAAATACTTATATTTTCTAGGTCTTACATACAGATTGCGTCATAGCTAGTAAATGATTTTGAGGGAGTCTTTCACACAATTTTGAATAGAAAATTTTCTTTGCACTTTGAGTACATAGTAAAGAATATTTTCTATTCAAAATTGAATAAAGAAGTTTTTGCTACTTGCTATGAGACGCTATATTTATAATCCAGGTTTATGTTAATGAGTTTTGAGCGTTTAAAATACATAATACTCTATACATAGTATGTACATGCTCCGAAATTGTGCACTCACTTACTAACTAAAAAAAAACAACATGTAAACATATATTAAATCAAAATTTCTCCTTTTTTAAAACCGTTTATATGAAAATAACATGAACTCGGATATAAGTGAGATTTAAACGTCCGGCATTTGTTCTATCATCTAAATAGTTTACTAATAAGTACATACATTTTTGTTTAGATCGCATACCTGCTTTGGATCCGAGTGTTGCCCTGGCTGGAGGTGGAAGAGAATCAGGCGGCTCCATCAGCTCTTCTCTGCTGCTACCTGCGGCAAGTGCAGCGTTACTTCTTGCTGCCCTCACATTGCTCGCTTGTCTAGTGCTCAAAACACAGAGGTTGGGACTAATACAGTTACATTCACACATCATCCACTGAAAAATTTTTTTTTTTTAGTTATTAAATATTGAGTTATTAAAAATCTTTGAAAATATATTTATTAATATTTCTCAAAGTGTAAAGTACAAATTAATATTTTACTCTAATTATTATTGATTAATGCACTGCGACTTATTATGCCTCTCTGAAATAATAGTGCCAAATTTGTATGAATAAGTTTTATATTATCTGTATATTTCATGAATTTCTTTTGAATTTCATTATATTGTCTCTAAGCCCTCAACATGAAATGTGTTTATCCAGAATGCTCCTTAGAGCTCTAACTAAAACCTTAAGGCAATA
Source organism: Agrypnia vestita (assembly GCA_016648135.1). NCBI lineage: Eukaryota > Metazoa > Arthropoda > Insecta > Trichoptera > Phryganeidae > Agrypnia > Agrypnia vestita. The sequence goes on along the minus strand of JADDOH010002525.1, from coordinate 46,904 downwards.
CTGCCCTTCTTGCGCTAAATAAATCATTTTAATTTTAGCTGTAAAACTGCTGTGCAATTTGGCATATGTTTAATGTAATAAATATCAAAAAAAATATATATATATAAAAAAAAATAATGAAACTTATTATATTTTAATACTTACCAAGTGTAATATCTATTTTCAAATACATATGTCTTTAAATGAAACCAAATGAGTGAGACATTTTAACATTTATTTTTTATTATAATTCTTTTTATGTAATTTTTATTTTCAGATTCCGCTGTCTAGTGGCAAATCACTACTCCCGCGACGATAGAAAACTAAGCGAAAGTAATGATCTTGAGAGAGAAAAATTGCGTGATGGGCAAAAACTGTATTCTTCTTCTTCTATCAATGGAAATGAAAAGTCTAATGATGATTCATCAGGTAAAAATTCAAAGTACAGCCAAACTTTTTACAATCTGCTTGCTATAGGTAGGTACTTACAATTAAAATCCTTCTTTTCACATGAAATGAGAAGCATGTTTTTCAACAATATTTGTCTTATATTCACATGGTAGAGACATCCTTCAAACACCTATGTTAAAGTTTGTCTAAACACCATAAATGTTAATTTGCCTATTAAAAATCTGCACGTCTAAATGGCACAAATACTCAAATGCTCACTAATAAAAATTATCAAATATTTCATCCAGTGGTGGTACTACACAAATTATTTAGTGGTCTTATCCTCAAAGAGTATCCTTGAGTATACGTCTCAGGTCTGGAATCCCAGGTAACAAGTTCATATAAACAGAATGAAAAGTGTTGAAAGCAGATTCTTAAAAGAACTCGACTTCTGTTTCCATCGTAATCACATCAATTAGATTCCGCAGCCCACGCAGGAATACTGTTGATGTTATACATATTTCTTCACAAATTAGTCACTTCTAGGATTTTCTGCCAACGCATCATTCTGAGAGTACTCGCAAGATCTATCAGGTCGGTCGAGACCTTGAGCCTTTCACACTGGAATACCAACTCTCAGCAAACTCTTTTATATATCGCTCGTCTAATTCAACGACTTGAAACTCTTAAATTCATTAATCTATCATTTTAAAACTTAGATATTCGCCTCAGTCATAATTTTTTTATACAACAGAACCTCGTTAATTTGAAATTCAAGGGACCTAAAAAAAATTTGAATTATGCAGAACCCCGTTGATTCGAATTTTAAGGTATAAAAAACATGGGATAGGATTGCAAAATTCGCCAAAAGTCGTAAAACTCATGAAAAAAATATGAATTTTGTGAAAAATAATCCAAGCTTTGATGTCGCGTATCTCCATAACTGTCAACATTTAACCCAAAGTGTATACAATATTTTCTATGCAAAATTAAAGAGGAAGACTCCCCAAAGTTTTTCTACTAGCTATGAGACACCCTGTATGTATTATCTTAGAGTTAATATAACAAAATCGAGAGTAGTTAATAATTGAATTTTAGGAATGTGCAAATATTTGTTTTTGATTTTTTCTGCTTGTAGCAGGTAAAACATTTTAAATATTTCTATATACATTCCAGAGCTTTACGAGATCAGTCCATATGCCACGTTCGGAGAGGTGACAGGAGGCCGTGTGGGTGCCCGTGGTTCCGGAGGAGAGCACGCCCTGCATTTCCGAACCTTCGGGGCTCTTGACAACAATGAGGGAGCGGGGCCCGCACGCTTGCCCAATACGCATCGCAAACACCGACGGCTGCACAGATGTGATACTTTTGAATATGGTAGACATTCATCATCTCATCTTCACCTCATAAGTGCCCAAATAAATATTATAGGGATATGGACACAATGTCCTGGTGAAAACATTTTTTTAAAAATTATTTTGAGGCTTGTACAAATAATTATTTCGTAGCAACAATCTTTAAAAAATGCAAGTTTTATCAAACTTTGTTCACCATTTTTCTTGCATAAAATCATGTAGTTACATGTTTCATATTTGGGTATTTAATATATATTGTGTTGGTCAAAAAGTTTATTAAATTTTCAATTGATTACCTTTAGTTTTTTGTCTTCATATTAGCATTGTGATTTACACAATTTGTTCACTCTATTTGACCAAGCCAAAATATTATTTCATTTCATTTCACATCTTTTTCATATTTAAATTCTGTTTCCCCACCAAGAAAACTATATTAATATTAATTTTAATTTTTTATTTTATTTAATTGTCACAAATTTTAGTTAGTCGACTACTTTTTATTAGTTTGATAACTTTGCTTATTTAGCGTGCCTGATTCAGATTCACATCACCTCGACTTTAATGGGTTTTTCTTCTACTATGTTCATAATTTAACCTCTATATATATATATATAATAGGTAAAGAAAAATAATTGCCGTTTTTTAAGTACAAAGAAAAAAATTAAATACAAAAAAATTACAAATTGTTTGGCAAAATAATGTCCATCATTACTTATTACATCTCTCCACAATTTAGGCAACTTTTCAATGCCTCTTTTATAAAAATCAGGTTCCTTTGAAATAAAAAAGGCATCTAGATGATTTCGGACTTGGATTACAGAAGTAAAATTTTTGTTGCGAAGCGAATGTTCCAGACTTCGAAATAAATGATAATCGGATGGAGCAATATCAGGAGAGTAAGGTGGATGAGGTAGCAGTTCGAGGTTAATCTCTTTAATTTTTTCTTGTGTGACTTTTGCTACGTGCGGTCTCGCGTTATCATGCTGCAAAATGCGATAAATCATGCGGCACCCAAACTCCTTGCCTATGCTTCTTTCCCAATCGTTTTAAGTGATCTTTTACAATTGACCATGGACAGCCGATGTCCTGCGATAATTCTTTAATAGTTTTTTGAGGATCGGATTCAACTAATGATTTTAACACTTCGTCATCGATTTTTTAAGGTCTTCCTGATTTTGGTTTATTTTCTAATTTTTGAACTTTTTATACCACCATCGATACTTGCGAATCTTCAGAACATCTCCATAAGTTTCACAAATGCTTTCTTTGGCTTCTTCAGGTTTCAACCCCTTGTCAAACAAAAACAATAAAACACCTCGCAACTGCATCTTTTCGATCTCCGGCCGTGACATTTTTATTATGGGAGAAAATAAAAAAAATGTATTGAAATCGAAACGGGATGAAAAGAGCTTCAAAATAAATATATAACAGAAGAGTGCATAGCTATTTACAGCAATTGAAATATAATAATAATTTATATCTACATATATATTTACATCCCACAGATGAGTCTACTCTCTCCAAGGCGATGACAGTAGAGTTACGTGGTACCCAGTACGGAGTGGGTGGCAGAGCCGGGAGCAGAGGCGCCAGGGGAGGGCCCTCGGGGGCTGCTTGGGACAGGAGAACTAAGCAAAGGGACCCTCCCACCACAGATTCTGATGATAACAGTGATAGTCCTGGAAATACAACCACCAAAGGTAAACTTTGATTAAATGAATCTCAGTTCAATATCACTCAGTAATAGTGAATGAACCCTTGAAACCCTTCAAGATGATTGGTTCTTTCCTCATATTTATTCTTTATTTAATTAACTTAGCTACATTATCTTATTTCCTAAACAAAATATTGTTAAACAAAACCAAATGAGAATAAAATAAATTAAAATACTTATTATGTACATACATACGTGTATAAAACTTTGATAAAAAAAATGCACATAAATTTTTTACAAGTTTTGAAGGGAACGAGAGTTCCTTATAACTGATATTTCAAATACAAAATTTGTGGATGATACTAAAATAATTTTTGATAGTGACAAAATCCACCCACAAGATTAAAAAAGAGAGCTTTGTATTGAGTCTTGAAATACAAATAAGCAAAACTTAGAGTACTTAAATGATTTTTTTGATAACTATGGTCATCTCAAAAGAAGTGTAGGAGAAAGAAAGAAATTCAACAACTTTAGGATGTGATGTTGGTACCATGTTATGCTGCATATAACTTGAAGTGATAGATGATCTTTAGGAACTCTAAAGAAAAGCTCTTTTTGAGAAGAAGATCAAAGTTTAAAACTTGTAAATGGGAAGCAGGAGTACAAGCATGTTTTTAAATGAGACAGTTGTTAGTATTAGAGATACATAGTAAATTAATAAAGAAATAAGAACATTAATGATGGAATAATAATAACAAATTAATAAAGATATAAGAAATCATATAGAAAGAAAGGGTGGGTGCATAATTCATATTTGTTAGCAGTTTCGGCATGACTTTTGCAAGCACTTTCTTCAAACATAAATCCTCAGTCGATATTGAATGAACTAATCTATTGCTTAACCCTACCACGTTCGCAAGTTCTCGGACTATGATATGACGATCCCTTATGACCAAAGTCGACACTTAATCGATCACATTGTTGTTTTGACTTGTTGATGGCCCACTGGAACGCGATTTGATTTCCATTGGTGTGTGGCCATCTTTGAAAGTTGTTATACTCCTTTATCCATCAGATGCTCTTAACTTTGTCCCCAAAGACTTGTTGGATCTTGGGATCGGTTTCCACTTCGGCATTGCCAAGCTTATGGTAAACTTCAATGCAATACTGCTACTAAAGTCATTCTGTCATTCACAGCAATCGACAATCCAGCAGTTAATAACCATACTTCTTCACTTTACTGAATATTTTACAAGTTTGAAGCCAAATTATAAATCATGAGATTATATTTTTATAGACACATAATCTCAACTTGGTGTACATTCACATGGATCTCACAAGCTGCTTTCTAGCTAGCTAGCTGTCTCTTTACCAAGTAATTTTATATGACCTAAGGCTATAGCCATCATTTTTTTAAAGTGGAAACAAATATTGATGATCATAGCCAATTTTTTTACAATTGTATTAAATTCGAAATAGTGAAATCACATTCAATGTTCGCTAATTTGTCTTTTTGACAATTTTTGGGCTTGTGAAAAATATGCCCCTTTCTCAAAATTTTTCTAGAATAAATATTCCCAGTGTAGTTGAGTGCCCTGATTTCAAAAATTAAATCGAATGATTCAGTTACTAGTATTAGAAAAAGTTATTATACTTTAAATTTCAGAAAATTTCACCACACATTTTGACATTTGAATCACTTTATCCAAGAATATGGCGCAAACTATAGGCACAAGAAAAATGTGAAATAATTAATTCTGAGATTTCGCAAGACATGTAAGAATCATTTATACAAAAAATCACTTTCATAACCAGATTTTCATAAGGGGTTTATTTTTCACTTTCACCCCAATTTTTGTCACAACATTGGGCCTGATATATTTGGGAAAAAAATAGTGTGAACGTCTTCCAATGTATATATGATTCCAGGTTCACGATGTGTATCTCCATCAAGTGCCGGCGAGCGGAGCTATACCCCTGGCCGCGTGCCGCGATGCAGCAGGTAGACTCAGGTAGCTCACCCCCTAACGCCCGCCGCTTGCCTCTCCCACTCACACACTCGGCCACCCGGCACGCCTCTCCCGTGGTAGTCTCGCTCTTGCACCAAGTAGATTACCCGCACAAGTCAACACTTCATACTTACACAGCTACCGTAATATCGCTCTCACTGCAGCCACACAGCAATATATGCGTAATAAATTTTTATTTTTTATAAGTTTATTTCCTCACACATTTATATTACACAATTATTGGAGCCTTGGCCCATCTCAACTGAGCTTTGCATCAATATTTTATAATTTGTGAACGTAGATACAAATTAAAAATACACGATTTCGATCGTACAACAAAAATAAAGGAAAATATGTAAAAGAATTTGAATACAGTAGAAATAATTGAATCTCGATTTCTATCTTAATCCGAAATTCAATTCAATCCCAAATTCAAACGAAATTACTTTAATTTGGCTTGTAAATACTCCTCCCATTAGCTCGAGCTATTGGCTCATATTGTGGGGAGTATAATATCATTAAAATGTAATAAGATTAACATTGATTTAATTTATTATAAAAACATTATTATATATCTACTGTATAAATAAATAAATTAATTAATTAAAAATAGTATTGAACAAAGAGATATTTTTATCACATTATGTTAATTATTTCTAGAAAATATTTCAATTAACACTAATAAACTTTTTTTTTCATTTAGTTTATTTCTTCCATTCAATGTTTACCAATAAAATTAATTTAATATTAATATTTATTTTGCATCATAGAACTTAAAAGCTAAATACATTGTGACAAAATCTTGTAATTTTAAATAAAAATAATAAATAAACAATACTTGGCAGGAAACGTAGGCCACCAGTATTTCAGTTGTTAATGTTTGTGTACATATTACAGTGGATTATACCTGAATGGTGGAGGCTGCGTGGAAATAGGCTCAACAGGACCATCCTCTCCCCTTCCCAACTGTGACACTATTTCCAACATCGCTGTTCCGCCAGACATCACCATCCTCATTGATAAGTAATTATTGTTTAGCCATCTTTCTTATCATGGCAAAAATCTTTGCCGTTTATTTTTTTATAATTTTCTTAATATTTCAAAGAAAATATTTTTTTTTACAATTGTATTGATGTTTTTTTAAAAAGATGAACTTAGTTGAAACATACTTTGGAAATAGCAATCAATATGTGTGTTTTATTTTTCCATCTTTACCCAAGATATCGACGTCCCTACTTAGGGCCAGTTGTTTCAAGTTGGATTAAAGTAAAAGTTTTAAGTTCGTTTAAAGCATAGATTTTTGCGTTCTCCATCAATCAAACGATCCGTTTCCCTAAAAATCTATGCCTTAAACGAACTTTTATTTTAATCCAACTTGAAACAACCCAAAATAATCGGCCCTTTTACTGTGAAATCTCCAAAAATTCTTTTTTTGGTTTACTTTTTAAATCATCCAATTTAGTATATATTTTCGGAAAAAAATTGAAATTTCCTTTCAAACAAAACATAAAGGAAAGGAAGATGGGCAAATTTCTAAGGAATCTGGGCGTAAAACCAACAGAAATGTAACTACTATTAATTATTAGGACTAGTACTAGAAATGTATTTCCATAAATAAAACTACCAAATATCCCCGGTCTTGCTTGAAAATGACCAGAATGAAATCAAACTCAAAAACTATTATTAATGTACATTGATACAAAAAGTTACACAGAAATGACATGAGCCAGGTTCCAATGGTTCATCTACCAGTGAAGCTTACTTACATACTTACTTACCATCATGCCGTTTCGCCGTGGGGGTAGGCAGAGAGGATAGAGTACCACACTCTTCTGTCCCGACATGGAACTCTCGCCTCATGCACATTCATTCATCTTCGCATGCAAGCTCGCCGGTTGTTGAGGCTTCTAGCGGACCATCTTCCAGCATCTGGTTGATCTGGTCATGCCACGTCTTCCGCAGTCGCCCTCTGTTTCTGGCGCCATCAACACTTGAATTATATATCTTTCTTACCATAATTTCCTCATTCATTCGCTTAACATGCCCAAACCATCTGAGCGACCCTTTTTAATTATATTAATTATGCTAAGATCAGCTTTACATTCATTCCTAATATCTGCATTCTTTACTCTATCATAAATTGATTTGCCACATGTACGTCTGAGGGATCTCATCTCCACTGCATTCAATCTACATCCGTTCCTCTTCTGCCAGCTCCAGGCTTCGCTTCCATACATCAGTGTTGGTACCAGAATGCCATTATATACTGCTAGTTTTGCCTCGGTAGACATATTTCTATTAGAAACTATTGCGTTCAAAACACCATTCACCCTATTCTCCGCAGTCACTCTACTCTCATATCTTTCTCAACATTCCCTCTTCTATCGAACACACTTCCCAAGTACACAAACTCATCTACCTGTTCCAAACATTCATTACCTGCTAGAATTTCACATGTTGTCTTACTTTCACCTTTCTCGAATACCATCACTTTTGATTTGTTTACGTTTATAATAAGGTCACTTTCCTTGTATACATCATACATCCTGCTTGCAAGTCCTGTTCGCTATTTGCCATTAATACTGCATCATCCGCGTACAGTAAACAGCATACAATCAAATCACTCATTTTCGCTCCTACATTCATACATTCCAGTTCTTTCACACAATTATCCATATACAAGTTGAACAGCTATGGAGACATTACAAGTACAATAATAAACTGCAATTGCCCTTTCTGCCCTCCTGGTCTCTATTTATTAGTATGTATGTGTAATATGTCCGAGCTCTGACGTGCCTTGATTGTATTCGTGCTCGCAGTAACCACACAATCCTTTCTAATATATTGCAGTTGGAAAGATCACTCAGTGCGTCGTCTCTCCAGATTTCTATATCATATACTCCATTATATGTGTTTCGAGACATATGATTTTGCTAGTTTTAGCTGGTAAGTACCCAGGGCTAGTAACACTGTATCATCATCGGTCACTCTAGGAAATTCTTCCAGGAACAGAGGATTAGCATCAATTCGAGTGAATATTCTTCGTTGTTGATTAAGATTTTTCATCTTATCATATTCATGCAGGCGATTTGTGAAGTGAACATTATTGTTGATGCGGTTTAAAATATCGAGAGTCTGTTATTTTCTGTTTTTATATCTGTTATTTTCAAAAACAGGATTGAAGGCATTTAAAATACTCGCAGCGATTTTATAATCATCGAACATATGTGTCAGGGCACGATTAACGTATGTCTGGCGTAATAGTTTCGCTCATTCCTATCTTTATTTGGAGGAATATGCATTTCATATCTACATTCTTGTAGACTTAAAACGCTGTCTCTGGATCCTCTATCCAGTATCATCACATCACTTTGGTTAAAGAACCAAAGCCAGGCACTGTCCTCGTTATTGACGATTCCTTGCAAAATTGTTGCGTCAGACACAGTAGCTGGGTATGGACCCAGGACATCTATTATATAACCGTCACCACAGATAACCATAAGAAGTTTAAGTAGGTTCTCGAACTTGTGCAAGCTGTAAGACTTTGAAAAAGGGAGTTACTGCTTTTTTCTATATAAATATATGTACCATCGCAGATAATGATTGCTTTGGTGGTATTTTCGTCTTTAAATAAACCTTTTGGTATCAACAGATTCCTTCTAAGAACGTTGTTTCTTGTTAAATTATCAAAACTAAAATGACATTATATGCCATTATATGGTTACGTTGAACAATAACACATTCAACACTAAAAGTTCGATAGTTCGAAACACAATCCAATCAAAGGGCAATAATAGTATTCCATAAATGATAACCAAGTCAAAAAGTCAAAATATATACTGATGAACCGAAAAACAATGCAGATAACAAGTAAACAACAGATGAATTGGCTCACGCGTTATCGTGCGCCCGCGTCGAATCCGTGCCGTGCCTCACCTCCCCTCTCCCTCGTGTCTCCTTTTGTTATTTTTCTACCTGGCATAATGATAGTGGTACATGAGTAAAGTAATAGCGTAATTACGTCATACACTTATACTATTTTTATTACCCTAAAGTGTTGAATACTATACAAACTTTTAATATTCAATGACCTCCACCTCCGTATTCCGGCGTATTTCATGATTGTTGTTATAGTTATGAAATGAAGTACTAGTTTTAAACTTTCATTTAGCATACATTTTTATTCTGTTGTATTTACGCCCATTTTGGCTTTAAGCTTTTTTTCAACATTATCTGAAAATATAGAGTAAATCTTTTTTTTTTTGGTTTAAGATGCTAAAACGAAAATGGAATTTTTGCAGATTTGACAGTATACGTGGGGACTGTCAATATATTCACTAACATTTTTATTATTTTTTAAGGTATAATCAAAAGAAAGAACAAGAAAGAAGAGAATGCACGATTCATGTATAAATTTTTTCATTGTTGATAACACGTATTAATAAGCCTATAAACTTTATTATTATAAGAATGACTGTACAATTAATTGAAAATGAAACATATCAGAATAGACTGGTAAATTATATTAAAAATTATTATTATATTTATTAATCATAGTAAATTTAATATATGAATTTTGTTGTTAAAATATACACACCCTGAATTATATGTATCAAATTGAATATGAATAAAATGTGTTTAAAATTCTATTGCCTTATTTAATATTGCATATTTTGCCTTTGCTTTTAAAATGATCAATATACATACACACATACATATTACATTATATTACTTATATAGAAATATTAATTCAATGGTCACTTAATTGCATACATTTGGTCGCATAACTGGACAAAACTGAAGAAATTGCTTCATAAAATTGTATTCGACCCTCATAGTTCAGTTCAGATACTAGATTTTCTTACCGGAGATTTCAGATTCTTATTTTTTATGATTTACTGAAGCCTTAGTGTTTTTGAGTTACACTAATTTGGGCCCCGGGCCTGAGGTAGCATTAAAATTCTTAATAATAATCTGTATTTTATTTTACACACCAAAATTGCACAGGGTTTCGGCTTAAAACAAGGGTCTTCACAAGGGTATTATCCTAATGACTTAAAACTTAAATGAAAAATCGCATCTATAGATTTGAGGAATTTTATTATTTTTTTTTTGGTATTACCTACTTTATTTTATGGCCTCACTCTGATTTTCTTAAAAAAAGTATCCTGGCGTAGATGAGTACCCTGATGTCAAAACTGAAATCAAAATTAAGTATTTAAAAAGTTATTACACTTAAAAGTTTGAAAATTTTCCATACGTTTCTATCCATACATAACCATAATTAAGAAAAAAAACATGATGCAATAATAATTACATAGACTTGGCAAAAGTATGTTTTATAAAAATTATCAATTTTTTTTAAAAATATTTTTTTAATTGATAATTTTGTGCCTATTATATCCTTATAAGTATTAAATATATTTTCAATATGAATGTATATTTTCGTACTGATGTGCCCCCTTATACTCGCCTGCTACGGCCCGTCAGGGTTTTAACTAGAGATGAAACAGATATCCGGTAACTATCCGGTATCCAGCCGGATAGTAAAAATAGGCCTAATAATACTGTATTGAATTAGCTTACCACCAAATATAATAGTCGTGACTACGATCGATTTGAACCTTCTTCAAATGATAGTCATTTTCTTGATCCAGATACTGACTATTATTTTATTTCCCCCTTCGTCGAAATGTATCGGTAGTTTCACGAGTGACAGTTGATCCGTTGATCATTTGATCAATGACAGTCTCGTCACTTCTGTTTCTCTTAGCAGGCGTAGGAGATGGCGATAAACTTCCACTGTTGGAAGATTCATCGCAAGACATTTTTATAAATTCTAACAACATTTTCTGTCAGGCTCTTTCTGATGATATCTGGTTTTCAAGATAATAAAACCATGAAGTCATATTATTTTTCTTCTGACAGAAAGCACAAAGTCATATCATGCTTTCTGTTAGAAGGATTTTTGCCACTAGATAGTGCAGTAGATCATTAACGTTTTCTGCGTAAACAATTGATCATTTCTAAGACAATAAAAATAAAAACGAGTTTTTCGGCTGCGGCCTGTCTGCTTATATTTTATTAATAAATGTAAATAATGTTTAGTTAAATAATTTTATGTAAGAACAAAAATTCTATCTAAGTCATCGTCCTAAAAAATTGTATTCTAGCATATACATTCTGATATAAATGAATAATAAAAACCAACAATTGCGAAAAAACGCCGAAAAATGCATTTTCAGTGAATTTCCAGCCTTAGTGTCTTTTCTCCAGTATAATATACCTACTCTCGATATGTAGGTAGATGATATAAATGTATTTTTCATCAAAACCCGGTAGTCTAGTTTGTCATATTTTTTCACCAAATAATTAAATAAATTCAAAACAAAAGATAAATGGGCCTAGCGTATGTGAGGGATATAAAAGCAAAGGCTACAATATCCCATTGAGGCGGCACAGCCGATTCACAAACATGCATATCTGTCAGATTACATCGATAGATCATGTCCTTTCAAGCCGTGCGCGACGTGTCATCTGAGCGCAATAGGGATGGGCGTTGAATGGACGGACTAGTTGAAATCAACCGTTGACGTTGCATCGACGCGTCGACCGTTTACGTTTATCGCATGGACTAGTTGAATTCGTAGACGGTGGACAGCGGACGCCGTGGTCGGTGGACGATTCGAGATTAAACGCAATGCAAAGCAACGAGCGAGAGCAAGACAAAACGTCTCCGTTTATTTCTCTCTCATCTCTCGCTGTCGACTTGTAGATGCCATAGACGTCACAGACGACTCGACGGGTAATTTCATTTCAACTCTAAAGTACACTACTGTACTGTACCATAGAGTGCAGATCTGTGTACACGAACTATAACTAGAGATTTGAAATTTGAATACATGCGTAGCGCGAGATAGGCTTAATAAGCTATTATCTATTATTTTTTTACTTGATTTTTTGTGATGTCACGTGCGACGATTCGGTGAATTCCCAATTTTACGCTGTATAAAATAAAACAATTCTATTTAATTATTTTATTTTTTATTGAACTATTATTAATTAATAGGCCGGCTAGATATTTTACTAAAATCAATATTTTATTCGATCGATCTCGACTTCTTATATATATCTACCTGAAAAGGGATGCTAAAATTTAATTATTGTGTTATTTCCTTACTTTTCAACTTTAGCATATAAATGATAAACAAACTTGTAGGGAATAAAATTTTCTATACCTAACTATGGTCCTTATTCAGGAGTCCAACATTAATTGTTGTATATGTAATACAATCTTGAATTTAGGTTTAATTAATTTTTATTATAAATTCCCTATTTTCAACTTTATAGATAAAAAAATAAATCTATTATAATTTTGTTTACACCACTTTTTATTGGTTTTTTACATGTTTCGGGAACAATGTTCCTTTTCTCAAATTGAGCCATAAACTAAAGTTGACAAATAATACAGATATATTTATTTATTAATAATGTCACCACAAAGTGAAAGTCTGACTTTGAAAGATGTATTCTTCAATAAATTTCTAGATAAAATCTCAAATGTAAAGTATTTTTAAATTATGTATTTATTTATAAATTTATAGATAATAAATAAATGTAAAGGTTTTTATCAATTTATTTAACTTGTATTGAAACGAATGAATTTTTCGTAATCGATTTGAGTTAGTGTAGTGATAGTCCAACGTTTTACAAAAAATAATACTCATAATCAAGGCAGGAATATAGTCCTGCTAGGTTATTATTGTTTTCCAAATAACCCTGTACACATGTAATAATGTGTATCTAATATATTTTTTTATACACACATTGCTTTGTACTTTATATTTTTAATTTTTATACTCATATTTTAATGCTTATACCCGATACTTTCACTGCTTATATATGTAGTTTATATTTATATTTTATTGCTTACACCTGATATTGTTGTGTATACCTACTTCTTTCTTTATTATATATAGAAAGAAGTATATAAAAGAATATGTATAAGCCTATAAACAAATAAATAATAAAATATTTCTTTTTACATATAAGCACAAGTAGCGGTTTTACTTTCCCCGAAACTATATTCCTTCGAACTTCTTTAAATTTTAAAAATTAACGTAATAAAAATAACCAACGGTTGTGCCGTCGAGCAGCGTCGCGTCAAACCGTAGACAGTTGACCATCGTCCCGATGTTTAGATAAACGTCCGCGACGTCCGCGTAACGAAGTTGACGCGTCAACTAGTTGACGAATTCAACTAGTTGATCGTCTCGTCGATGGATGGACGTGGACGGTCTCGTTTCGTCGACGGTAAATACGTCGACGACCCATCCCTAGTTCTTATTGACTCTCAAATTCGATTGCCCACGCGCATCGCTGCTGCTCAATTTCTAGGAAATTGGATGTTCTGGTATATTTCCGTGTATTCTAGTTCTTCCCAAAATCTTCTAGATTATTCAGAAGACTTCGATTATGTGTAGTTCTTCTTGATAACGTGGTAGCAATATGTATTAAAAATGTAATATCAGATATAAATAAACTCCCCTAACCATTTAAATAAGCCTTCAAAAGTTTTACGTAATTGGAAACAAGCTGATGTAGATATGAATACAGAATTAAATATTTTATTGATTATTTCAGTTATTGTGTAGCTTTATAACTTATACACGTTTACTACAAAGTATTTTATAATAAAAATAAAATACTTAGTTGAAAGAAATTCTATTTAGTCTCGTATATCTATTATAATTTTTGCTGTCAGATTTGACAAATCGCTTTTCGTAAAACTATGGGCAAGACGAAGTAAGACTAGTATTTTAATACTTTTGAAAAAATTCTGTACGACTAGCAGCCAATACCAATCAAGAATAAAAAATATATGAGTTATATATTTGTAATATGTTATTATATATACGCTGACGTCATTGCTTGTAATTTATGAACCACTTCTCACCGAATATGGAATTAGAGCCTTTAGGGAATGTTGCCCTTACGCAGGTTTCGTTCGCCTTGTCGGTCCGCCGCGAAGGTATGCAAAATGATGCGTAGGTACTCGCTCATGCAGAACGGAGGCTGTGGTTTTCAAACCCCCCTACGGGAATTTCTCGCACCGGATACATTTGCACTAATTTTTTAATAAAAGCGCGAAAAAATGTGGTCATCACCAAGTTTTTGTAAACTAATTTGTTTTAGTCAATGGATACTGCTGACTTAGACGAACGAAAAAAATTTATAATACGCGAAAATAACTCAAAGTTCTCATGACGAATAATGCTGCGCTTGTGTTTTACACAATTTTATTCAAAATCTGTTTAAAACGTTTACCAACCAATCTCTGTATCTCGCGCTGCCATGTGTTCGGAATACAATAATGTACGTCTTCGCTTGCGTAGACGTTTGTAATATAAATAACGCAAAAGTATATTTGAAGCAGAATTGAATACACTTGATTTTTCAAATACCCGCGGTATTTTTATTACATTTAAAATATTTTTAGCTTTTTACTTAACACCGTGAATAAATTAATTCACATAGGTAAACATACTTAACATACTAGTCAAAGAGTACCTATGTAAATGTATCTCTTCATTTTATTTCTCAAGTACCATATATAGCTCATCGTACGTTTATTGCATCGACTTTAACAACATAACCTACGTTCGTGATTGGTGCACGTCGCTGGACGCCATGTATGACAATATTATTCTCCTCAATAGAGGAATACTCAGGATAGCAAAATATTATAGTTGTTTTTTGTTAGCAGCACAATATAGATGGGATTTTTTTTTTATTTCTTTTTTCTTCTTCTTATTTTCTTTTTTTTATTATTTTTGTATCTTATGAGATCTTATTTATGTACGCGTAAAGTTTCTATAATTTTTTTAAAAATAATTGTCAAATGTTATTATGTCCAAAACTGTAGTGGAAATATTGGCTTTAATTTAATATGTAGACACATTTAATAAAGAAATGGGTAAATCTATGTCAAACAAATTGATTTCTATCAGCTTTTAAAATAATATACAAACTTATTATTTTCATCAGATCAAAATTGACGTAGTATAGAAAGTTGTGTAAAGCGGTAAATACATAATTGTTAAGATAACAGAAAAGAGAGAATTAACCCAATCACATAATAAATTTGAATATTTAAATTATTTTTGGTTCCCTCTTCGTTTCCTTCATATTATGTCGTGTAATAATGTAAATTTTTTTGTAAATAAAAATATCAATGCTTTTTTTTTAAAACTAACATTTTTTTGTATTTTCTGTATGTTGTTTAAATTCAAATCAATGAAATCATTTAGTTGATTATTTTTTACTGTTTAGAATTTTTATACCATTCATTACATCGCCGCGCACCCTACAAGAGGCTATACGTGATGAGGGTGGATTGCGGACCACGTAGAAATTAGAAGGTCGGAAAAAGAACCTCGGGTTAAATCAATTAATTGGGGTCACTGAATATTTATTGCGAACGTAGTCCATTAGAATTTCCAGACCCTTTGTCTTGCAGGAAATAGGAGGGTGGTGGGGGGATGGAGGAATCTTAAAAGGCTCTTAAAGTGCATTAGCTCTGCGCCACTACTGCTAACACCCGCTAGAAATAGGCCAATAAGATTCCAAGCCTTAATGCTAAATTTTTAGTCTGGAACAAGGCGAAGGTTCTATGTGAAGTTGGATCTTTCTGTTCCTCACTGTTAGTAGTCATAATTGAATTTCATTATCTAAAATTAAAATTTGTTAAAAGACCCACAAAACGGCAGTTACATAGTCGAATTTATTTGTAAAAGTTGTACGGCTAAAAATATATGGTGATGTACAATAAAACAAAATTCAGAATCAGTATAGGTACTAAGAACAAAACATATCAAATGAATCAATTGCAAAGATATGCAGAAAAAATATATCTATTCAAATAATATTCGATTATTACTCGAAACATTTCGTTTCTGTGGAACAGCTATACCAAAGCTAAGCTAAAATCGCCACAGTAACCATCCGTGATTAAGAAAAATTATACTTATCTACGTAATTTCGAGTAACCGATACACCTATTATTTCATTTTCAAATAGCTATCAACTTTATATTATGCAACGAATCGCAAATGAAATTGTGCTTATGATAATGTTAATAATAAGTGATATATTTTCATAATTTTAAAATTTTTTTAATGATGCAGTTTAACCACAGTAGTCATCTTTGGTTATGAAAAATTTTAGAACTAATGTAGTATGTAGATTTTTCTGTTTATTTTTATTTTCTTTTTTTATTCACGATTCATTATTTGTTAAAGAACAATGTTCCATTGAGACTTTGCAATATTGTTTTTTAATTTTTGAACTTTTTTTCGGCAGTCGACAGAACCCAAAAATCTTCCGCCAATGTTGAATATTTTTTAATAAAAAAATTTAACATATTCATAAAAGTATGTACTTTCATGTAGAAATGATACCAATACCATAATTTATATAAGTTTCCTTAAAAAAAATCACAAAATTGACTTATTTCGCGCTTCGTAGGTAGATATTCCCCCTTAATATAAAATTCAATAAAATGTTCGCATCACACATTTCTTAAACTTTTTTAAATTCTTATTTAATGTAGGTAGTTTATCATACAACGTCATTCCACTGTGCATTATTGAATTTCGTGAATGAGTTTTCTTACAAAAAAGTCAGTCTTATTTTATGTTCTTTTCTTGTGCTGTGATCATGTTCATGTTGTTTTTTGTACATTTTTTTTGTATGAATTCAAAAGTGTTTTGTCCTTGAATAATTTTATATATAAACAGAATTACATTATAATTAATCATTTGTCTGAATGTCATTATTTGTAATATTTCTAGCATCACTTATATGTGATATATGTGGTATATTATTTTATATGGATTACTTTTTTATGTTATTCTCAGTGCTATATTTTGGAGAAATATTAATTTTACCACACTTATATTAGCTTCGCTTGTTTGTCTGTCTCTCTGAACGGTATTTTATGATCGACATTTCACCAACTTCCCAATGTACAATCGAGCTGAAATTTTGCACACAGACGTTTTCTTGATGATAATATATTAATCAGATTCACTATTCAATCAATTTATCCAACATAATTAATAAGCATAATCAAAGTTTTTATGGTTAAATAGTTAATGAGCTTAAAAGAAATTAGTTTATGAGCTCACCAAAAGAATATTTATGTTTGACTTTTTAGTACATTTAAATATAAGCGCGGTTTTTTTAAAAAAAACTTTTAAGTCTTCTTCATTAGCCAGAAATAATATATTGCTGCAGTTTGCTTGTACAGATTTTTGTCTAAATCCTGACATGGTGTTTGTTTTTCGAAGAAATACTTTCGCCATAGTTAAATGTCGAGAAAGTTATGACAAAAGTCGAGTGACTTGAAAAGCTCGAAGCCGGGTGAAAAGGAGTCGAAGTCGCTCGGACCAAAGTGAACGGGGTTTTGTTATTTAAATGGGCCCGAGTAATGAGGTTTTGTTCCGCGAGATTTATAGACCACCTCGAGGCTGCAACTACGGCACCATGCTTGTGACCTTAATCGGCAACCTAGAATGAGCCGCCCTCTGTCTACCTGTTTATGCACGCTGACGTATGTATCATCGTCTTGTCGCTTTCCACACATATGCATTTAGGGGTTACACCACCTTTACATTTAAAAAAAGTTGTTTTTTTTTACTTTATTTAGTTTAAAGTCCCGAGAATAATTTGAATCATCACTCATTCAAAAATTTAGAAAAAATGGCTGAGTTATTTCGACTTGAAAAAAGCATAATAGGTGAATTTTTAAACGAATTACAATATTCTTTTGCATTTTCCTCGAAAAATCTCTTTTCAAAATTTTGTAGATATTCTCTCAAACACTATTAAAACAATTTTGTTAAAATTTTGCATACACCTTACTGATAATATTTTCTACTGTCTAGTAGGGATGGGTCGTCGACGTATTTACCGTCGACGAAACGAGACCGTCCACGTCCATCCATCGACGAGACGATCAACTAGTTGAATTCGTCAAAGAGTTGACGCGTCAACTTCGTTACGCGGACGTCGCGGACGTTTATCTAAACATCGGGACGATAGTCAACTGTCTACGGTTTGACGCGGCGCTGCTCGACGGCACAACCGTTGGTTATTTTTATGACGTTAATTTTTGAAATTTAAAGAAGTTCGAAGGAATATAGTTTCGGGGAAAGTAAAACCGCTACTTGTGCTTATATGTAAAAAGAAATATTTTATTATTTATTTGTTTACGCACATTATAGACTTTTACATATTGTTTTATATACTCCTTTCTATATATAATAAAGAAAGAAGTAGGTATACACAACAATATCAGGTGTAAGCAGTAAAATATAATTATAAACTACATATATAAGCAGTGAAAGTATCGGGTATAAGCATTAAAATATAAGTATAAAAATTAAAAATATAAAGTACAAAGCAATGTGTGTATAAAAAAATATATTAGATACACATTATTACATGTGTACAGGGTTATTTGTAAAACAATAATAACCTAGCAGGACTATATTCCTGCCTTGATTATGAGTATTATTTTTTGTAAAACGTTGGACTATCACTACACTAACTCAAATCGATTACGAAAAATTCATTCGTTTCAATACAAGTTAAATAAAATTATAAAAACCTTTACATTTATTTATTATCTATAAATTTATAAATAAATACATAATTTAAAAATACTTTACATTTGAGATGTTATCTAGAAATTTATTGAAGAATACATCTTTCAAAGTCAGACTTTCACTTTGTGGTGACTTTATTAATAAATAAATATATCTGTATTATTTGTCAACTTTAGTTTAAGGCTCAATTTGAGAAAAGGAACATTGTTCCCGAAACATGTAAAAAACCAATAAAAAGTGGTGTAAACAAAATTATAATAGATTTATTTTTTTATCTATAAAGTTGAAAATAGGGAATTTATAATAAAAATTAATTAAACCTAAATTCAAGATTATATTACATATACAATAATTAATGTTGGACTCCTGAATAAGGACCATAGTTAGGTATAGAAATTTTTATTCCCTACAAGTTTGTTTATCATTTATATGCTAAAGTTGAAAAGTAAGGAAATAACACAATAATTAAATTTTAGCATCCCTTTTCAGGTAAATATATAAGAAGTCGAGATCGATCGAATAAAATATTGATTTTAGAAAAATATCTAGCCGGCCTATTAATTAATAATAGTTCAATAAAAAATAAAATAATTAAACAGAATTGTTTTATTTTATACGGCGTAAAATTGGGAATTCACCGAATCGTCGCACGTGACATCACAAAAAATCAAGTAAAAAATAATAGATAATAGCTTATTAAGCCTATCTCGCGCTACGCATGTATTCAAATTTCAAATCTCTAGTCATAGTTCGTGTACACAGATCTGCACTCTATGGTAGTGTACTTTAGAGTTGAAATGAAATTACCCGTCGAGCCGTCTATGACGTCTATAGCATCTACAAGTCGACAGCGAGAGAAATAAACGGAGACGTTTTGTCTTGCTCTCGCTCGTTGCTTTGCATTGCGTTAATCTCGAATCGTCCACCGACCACGGCGTCCGCTGTCCACCGTCTACGAATTCAACTAGTCCATGCGATAAACGTAAACGGTCGACGCGTCGATGCAACGTCAACGGTTGATTTCAACTAGTCCGTCCATTCAACGCCCATCCCTACTGTCTAGCTTATATTTATTTCTTTATAAAATTTCCGATTGCTTATTATGAATTTTTAATTAACAAAATTATTTTCAAACTTTTATTGTCAATAAGTGATCGATTCAATAAATACGACCACTACGTGCGAGAATCGGACGGAGTGTTCTAGCAAGTGTTAAATAGTAAGAAACTATTCCCAATGATAATAAGTAGTGTAGATGAATGATAAATTGCGAAATAGTGCGATTTCAAGAACAGCGTGTTAATTTAATTCATGTTAAGTGACTTTGTCCATTTAGTAATAATTTAATCACTAATTAATAAATCGCTAATTAATTTCCTATTTTTTGAACCTATAAATAATGACTTTTGTCTATGAATAATGACACATTCCACTATACGTAAGATCCAATGTAGTTTCAATATTCTAAGATGGTTCTTATCTTTATAGATTCTCATTTCTTATTTTTATGTAAGAAGAATTTTATCCCAAAAATAATCCAAGAGAAGAGTTACAAACTTACTAACATATAATTTACCAAAAATGTATTTATCTCTTTAAGCATACATACTTTTAAGATAAGAGGGCAATATTTTAACAAAAAGATGTACTTTTTTAAAATAGGTTTTATTTCCACGTAATCTATTCTATTCTTTATCATGTCATTCCACACCATTCCATACCATTTCGTGCCGTTCCACACGATTTCAATTCGTTTTCATATTCCTTTCTGGCAGTTTTTTGACGGAATTACCATTCCAAAAAAAGGTACGATATTCATTTGCAAAATTTATTTTACTCATAACGAAATTAAAAATAATATCCTTCAATATAAAATGGTGGTGAAGATAAGAATATATTTTTTTAAATGTACATAAATATGTTTAATTAGAGGGAAAATTTTCCTGAACACCCGACATAAAAATCAAATCTAGCCAATACGAGTGTTTTTCTTTGAACCCTTATATTTATTTATTTATTTATTTATTTATTTATTTATTTAATGTTTATGGAAGACCAACAGCACAAAAAAAAAAGCATAGAAAACATTGATACAATATAGATGGCCAATTACAGGTCTCCACATTTAGATAAATGTCAGTAATGATAAATATTTATGATATACTAAGGCATATTACTTATATAGAAAGAAAGAATAAAAAAATTAAACAAACAGAAATATGTCAGTAATGATAAATATTTATGATATACTAAGGCAAATTAAATATATCGAAAGAAAGAATAAAAAAATTTAAGCAAACAGAAATATGTCAGTAATGATAAACATTTCTGGTATACTAAGGCATATTAATTATATAGAAAGAAAGAATAAAAAAATTTAAACAAACAGAAATATGTCAGTAATGATAAACATTTATGATATACTAAGGCATATTAATTATATAGAAAGAAAGAATAAAAAATTTAAACAAACAGAAGTATGTCAGTAATGATAAATATTTATGATATACTAAGGCATATTAATTATATAGAAAGAAAGAATAAAAAATTTAAACAAACAGAAATATGTCAGTAATGATAAATATTTATGATATACTAAGGCATATTAATTATATAGAAAGAAAGAATAAAAAATTTAAACAAAATAAAAAGAAACTTAATTATTACGTGGAAAAAAATTCAGCACTCAAAATTTTTCTTAATCTTGTGTGGCTGCACTCGAACAGATCAATATCCAATAATCTTATCAGTTTATTGAATGCATCGCATACCCTCAAGAAATATGAATTCCGACGATAGTTGGATGAGGTAAAATCAATGTGAAAGACTGGGTTGTGTCTACGAGATCTACAAGGAACATGGAATTTTAGTCTATTTAATAGTTCAGGACAGTCGACGTTGCCTGATACAATTTTTAGTAGGTACATCAAATCACCTATTTCCCGACGTCTGTATAAAGGTAGGATGTGATATTTTTTGCATGAACTGTCATAATCGTCAGAAACGCAATTGAATTTAAAGTTGAGAAAGCGAATAAATTTTTTTTGAATTTGTTCCAAGCGATTTACATAGATCATATACTGGGGGTTCCATATTTGCGTTGCATACTCGAGTTTGCTTCTGACAAAAGTGCAGTAAAGTAATTTCAATGTCTTTACACACTTAAAATCTTTAGACATTCTCATGATGAAACCTAAAGCCCTATAAGCCTTACTTATAATAGAATCGATATGTTCGTCGTATAATAATTTTCTATCATTGATCACCCCTAAATCTCTGATTGACGTAGCTGTTTCTAATTGTTCTCCTTTTAGTATATAGTTAAATGGTATTATATTCTTTTTGCGTGTGAAAACTACACAAGAACATTTTGAGGGATTCAAATCAAGTTTATTTAATTTACAATAATTATCTAACCGTAGCAAATCATCTTGTAGATTGAACGAATCTTAAATACTAGAAATTGGTTTAAAAATGTTCATATCGTCAGCAAAAATTAGGACATTAGAGTGACGAAAGCAATCGTGAATATCGGAAATGAAGATTATAAACAACAATGGCCCCAGCAGTGATCCCTGAGGTACTCCGCTGGGAACTACAACCCAACTCGACATGTAATTGCTTACTACCACAGCCTGAGTTCTATTATCGATGTAGGATGCAAACCATCTTAGCAAGTCACCACGTATTCCGGTCAAGAAAAGCTTATTAATCAACAGATGATGATCTATTCTATCAAACGCCTTACTATAATCAGTATAGATCACATCTGTTTGAAGTCCTTTATCCATTTTATCAGTTAGAAAGTCATTAAAGAGGATTAGATTGGAGACGGTTGATTTCCCTTTGATGAATCCGTGTTGATCTGGATGAAAGGAGTGATGAAGAGCTGCATAGACTTGATCGTATATAACCTTCTCGAAAACTTTAGCAATTGTGCACAATTTAGAAACAGGTCTATAATTTGCGACGTCTGATTTCGAGCCTTTTTTATGAATCGGCGTAATAAATGCCGATTTCCAGATATCTGGCACAAATCCATCCTTAATAGAATTTTTAAATAAAATTGTTAGAGGTACAGCAATTATATCAGCACATTTAATTAAATATATTGGTGGTATTTGATCAGGTCCAGCAGATTTATTTATATCAAGATGCTTTAATTGATTTATTATGTTCGATTTACTGACTTCTATTGATGAAATGAAACAATCGGTGATTGGTTCGTAATTGGACAGAGAATTCGTATTTTGAGTACTTGAAGAGGGATTAGAAAACGTAGAATAAAAATAATCGGAAAAATAGTTACATATGTCGGATCCTGACATGGCAGTATTGAGACCGTATGTCATATTACTTGGCAGGTTGAATGATTTAGATTTTGATTTAATAAATGACCAGAACGTTTTGGGGTTACGTACTACAGACTCCTCTATTTTAGAGATGTAATTCAAGTAACATTCGTTTTCCAATGACTTGGCTCTATCGCGTAAAATATTAAAAGATAATTCGTCAGATTTATTGCCATAAATTTTAAATTTACGAAAGTACTTGAATTTTTCTCTGATAATTTTTTTGAGTACCGCAGTGTACAAAGGAGGGAAATTATCAAAATTTCCCGTCTTGCATGGTACGCATTTGTCGCGAATAGTGTAAAGTACCTGGTAAAATGATCTCAATGCTTGCCCCACGGGCTTATCCACTAGCAATAAATCCCAATCAATCTTGTTTAGATCATTATTAATAACCTCAAAGTTAGCACGATGATAACAATATTTCGTTCGAGGTGCTGGTTTCAGTGAATGGAAGTCAATAAAATTAGCCGTTATTGTCAGTGGTTTGTGGTGGGGATCCACAGATACTAATGGGTCAAGACATTTTGAAACTCCGACCAATTCGTTGCAAAGAACCAGGTCCAAAATCCGCCTATTGTCGTTATATACCCCATTGAATTGATGGAGATAAAACATATTGGTAAAATTGATAAATTCACACTCGTCGTTTGTGTGGTAATTGGTAGGTGAGAAGTAACAGGAGGAGGTATCAAAATTCCATTGGATTTTGCTCAAATTAAAATCGCCTAAGATTAAAATATGATCATTGTGATTGGATGTTAAGATATTGCTTACTTTTTCTACAAAATTATTCAATTGTTTAGAAAAACAATATCCTTGATTTTGTGCACATAAATAAAGAACACATACATGCAATTTATTAGAAGTACGGGTATTCGAGTTATTCAGGTGGATAGTAATCCATATATCTTCAGCTGAAGAGGACCAAGATGGTTGCGGATAAACATTTAGATTAATCCGTGACGCAATTAAGACACCTCCACCGTATTTTTGATTAGTTTCTTCGTAATTACGGTCGCGTCGCCAAACCAAATAACGACTATCAAACAATTCAGCGTCGCTTATGCTATCTGTTAACCACGTTTCAGTTAAGCACACTAGATCATAATTAGTCATAGAAATATTGCGATAAAAGTCGCTTGATTTGGTTCGTAGACCTCTCACGTTCTGATAGTAAGCGGTAAACTTATTAGATGTCGACATCTATTAATTAAAAATGAAAGATAACGACATAAAAATTCGAATAACTATCAATGAGAATAAATAAAGTACACAATTGATATTGGGCATGCGAGGCATTCAACTTTGTTAATGAGATATGAGTATTGAACTGAAGAAACAAATTTCGTAAATTTGACAAGTGCAGGTATATTCAAATATAGCTCGTTCATTTTTAATTAATGAAACAACCATAAATAATGTGGAGGTAGTGATATGAATATAATAGAGTTAGAAAAACAGAAAAGACTGTTTGATATAATCAGTGATCTTTTCAGGGTGCATTTACCGAGCTTCAATGACAAGTGCAATGCCAGTATAAGATATGTGAAATCGTAAATATGCCAGTTAATAAGGAGATAGACAATAAAAAGTATATTAAATATGGACAATCTAGAGAAAGTAATAAGAAAAATGAGAGACATGGAGATAATAATAAAATAGTAAAAAGAAACGAGATAATAATAAATTACTATCGAGATTGTGTAGACATTATTTATAATTTAATAACTATCTTAAACACATAATTTTACCAATCTCTTTGAATAAGGCAGGGGATCATGTAGTCGGGGGAGTTTTTTGATAATTTGATAATTTGTTTTTTCGATGGTATGCTGGATTAATCGAATAAGTATTAAATTCAAATATTTATATTCAAATATTTTTTCTATAGTAGGTATACTAGATAAATCTAATGAGTTTCAAAGTAAACCGCAAATAAATGTTGGGTGCTAACATAAGTTTTGTCGGTTCTTTTCCAAATGAAAAAGACAAGATAACAATAAAAATGCATCGAATTAGTAAATTGTGTATTCTATTTTATTATTGACAACATTTTGCTAACGATCTACAAGTTGATGTCTTTGCGATTAAAACTATCCGGTCTTCGCTCAAATTCATCATTTGAACAAAAGGACGCGTCAATAGTGCTTATTTTCTACGTACTATAGTATTCGTTTGTCTTTTTGCCTCTAAAATGAAATACAGGCCATTACCTACTCATTTGTTTTATTTGTAAAACATATATTAAATTTGAAAAAAAAAGACCACTTGTTATTTTAACACCTTATATGATTCCATTTAAATAAAAATATAATATTTGTGATGTTACCTTATTTTTTATGTTTATTAACTTTGTGGTTGGACATAATTTATTATTAATATTAATTAAACAACTTTGTATTAACCACTTAACTAGTAACTCTACGTCTACCGGTATCGACACTACTATATCTTCATTAGGACGGACGCAAATTAACTATCCATTACCTATTGTAGCAAAAAAATCAAATTTTGAACGGGGCGTGGCTACAGCTATGATGGAGGTAATTGAGAAGTGGACGCCGAAATGGGGAATATGTCAAGTAACGGGCTATTCATAAAATTTATCCGGTTATTAATTATATTGACTTTAGTGTTCAGGCATTATATTATTTCTATTATTTCTAAGTTAATCTAATCTAATCTAATCTTCTTAATTTTTTAATTTAATTTAATCTAATTAAAAACACGTAATTTTAATGTTAGAGTAAGGAAACACATTGCATGTCTCAATAACAATAACATTTCTGAATTCTCGAACCACCTTTTAGAAACACGTTTAAAAAGGAAAACAGTATCGAGATTCCACATGTAAATAAAAAAGGCCTTAGTAATGGATAGTAATGGATAGTTATTTTGCGTCCGTCCTGATGAAGATACAATAGTGTCAAAACAGGTAGAAGTAGATTTACTTATTAAGTGGTTAATACAAAGTTGTTTTATTAAAATTAATTAAAAAATTATCATACATTTCACTTTCTATCGTTTGAATTATTAATATTTTTTTAAATATTATAAGTATTATAGGAAATCTTGATTTTAATCACCAATAAAATGTGTATAACATTTAACGGAAAACATAAATATTAATAGTGAAATTTCTCAACTCAAAATTGATTTAATTTACATTAAATTTCTCAGAATCAATTCGATTCATTTTCATCAATAGCTCATTTTACTTGAAGTGTTTTGAAACAAGTATAGAGAGGGTTAGACAAAGTGTATACAAAATACAGGTATAGAAGCAAGAAAGATTTAACACCACCACGTTAACACAATACTGTAAGGTGTCCTCGTATGTGAATGAGATGACAATCGTGTGACATAACTGAAGGCCATTCAAGATTCTTCCATAAGATGAAGCGCATTTATTTCTCTTTATCTACGTGAGAAAATGGATATGATATTTGAAAAATATATGTACATATATACATATACACACTAAGTATATTATTTAAATTATGATATCGATTTCCATCACTCAGTCGTACAACAAAGGGACTGAGCATTACGTAAATAACTTTTTTGATCTAATACCTATAAACAAGCTCTATTCGAGACGGATTTTGATCTTAACGAGAATATATAACTTACACAAAGGAAACCCAAGACGGGCAAAATTTTACATCCTATTCAACTCCACCGGAGCATCATTTCCTATTCAAATATCAATACAACAAAGAAAATATACATATCCATATTTGAAATTACACAGAATACCTTACTGAGAGTGAAATATTAGTTTAGTAAGAGCCTTTTTGTAGGCTCCTGTAAGCCTAACTGGATACCGTTGTACGTTTGAATTTTTAATGGTATCTAGGTTATCTTTAGATTCGTAAGGGTGTTAAGAAATAAGTCTCAGTTTTGCCTCAAACTATTGAGATTTCTTAAGGTTAATTTATTATGTAGAAAAACGTACCATTATATTTTTCAACTTTATCAAAGACTCTATGAAGGATAAACTAACATATGAGAATATAGAAAGACAGGGACATCAATGTAAGGATCTTCAATTATTCAGAATATGGTGAAGTATTATTATTTTATCTTAACTTATTATTAATTGTGAATACGAAAAAACTAACAAAAAATGGCTGAACTAATTAAATTTTTCAGAATATTTGTATACATGAGTTTGTCCAAATTTTTATATGTACGAATATATATATACATGAGTTTGTCCAAATTTTTTAGAACACAGTACTGGATTTTGTTCCCAGGGACATCATTAATCAAGATATATTATAGATGTCTCATAGAGACGAAATTATATTTTTATTGGAAAGTACGTATGGAAGTCTTTGGGTGTTAACAGGGCTTACGACCTATCGTACGGCTGGCTTAAGTGATCACTTTACACAATGTAAAGTTCGCCATTTCCACCCATGATAGAATACCACATATATCAAATTTTTGGAAGTTGTATATATATTTAAATTTTACAGACCATTTCACATGTACATTATGTTCAAATCGAATTTTTTGAAAGCAATATCCTTGTAAAATTTAAATATATTCAAAAATTGGTGTAAATGGTGAATTTTACATTGTGTAAAGTGATCACTTTAGTCAGCAGTACGATAAGTCATAAGCCCTATGAACACTTAAAGACTTCCATACCTACTTAAAATCTAATTAGGTCTCTATGAGACATCTATAATATATCTTCAATTATATTGGTACCTAACAATAACAACGAGAACACGTTGATAATTAATATATTAAAATCCTTCATTTGTATATTTTGTTTTAGCTTGTCTAGAATCGTAGTTTTAAATACTTTAACAGTTTAAAGATGAGTATAAAAATGCAATTCAACTTGTATTTCAAATGGTTACGAAACATAAAATAAAACTTTTTATGTTCAAAAAATTGATTACGTAATTCCACTTTAAAAGTTTCGTGTACTATTTACGACTCCCTGAATTAAAAAACCAAAAAAGTAATAAAAATTCTGAAAAATGCTTTTTAAATTTTTCATTACGAAAAATACGTTTCCGGCAAAAACCCACCAAACGAAACATTTCTCATTTACCTCTCAATGAAAGAGAGCGTGCTTGACCTAAAAATACGTTTAAACCCCTCAAAACGTTACTGAGGCGCATACTTAATAGTCTTTGCTAAAGGATGGAGGTGTTTTTGTAAACTGGAAAAGACATTCTGAAAGGTTTTGGTAATAAAAAGTTTTCATTTTTAATAAGTATTTCGAAAAATCTCAATTAGAAGGTTATAATAATGACATAACATTAGTGTTTAATAAATGTAAAATAAAATTATTTGCAGACGACGCTTTAATATACATAGAGGATTGTGACCTGGAAACAACGATCTACATCATATATAAAGAAATGAAGGAAATGGCTCCAATTCAACAAACTTAAATTAAATATTTTTTTATAAAAAAAAACAATGTGTGATAATTGGAAGCAAAAAAAGAACAACCAAATATAATGTGAAACTAGAAAATAAGATATTAGAAATCGTAGACAGTATAAAATACCTAGGTGTAATTATAGATTCAAAACTAACATTTACAAAAAATACTAAATTTGTGGTGAAGAACATCGCAAAAAAGTGTCCTTACTTGGAAGAATAAGAAGACATATAAATAAAAATACAAGTTTATTAATATATACAATACTATGTTTCTCCCGCACATAGATTATTGTTCCAGTATATAATTTATAAGCAACGAAAGAATGCTAAAGAAACTACAAATAGTACAAAACAGAGCGATGCGCATAATAGTGAAGTGTAATAGGAGAACCAAAATAACAAAAATGTTGAATGCCCTAGGACTGGAAACTGTAAATCAAAGAATAATATATAATGTAATGGTGAAAATATTTAAAATTAAACATGGATTAGTACCCAAATACTTTGATGACAGGATGAAGCTGAATAATCATTTTCATTCCTACAATACAAGAGGAAGCGACAACATAAGACTACCAAAGAAAAAGAAAAACGCCTCACAAAATTGTATGATATATAAAGGTATAAAATTGTATGATGTATAAAGATATAAAAATCTTCGATAGCCTGCTAAAGGAAATTCAAAACATGGAGAATATAAGGAGGTTTAAACTGAAGTGCAAAAATTTTATTATAAAAACTTTTAAATGATTAGATGGAATGCAAAATGTCTCAGTAAAATCATATTATGCCCACACAACATTATGTTTGGAACTAAATTATTAAGATAAATAAAATAAAATAAAAAGTTTGTAATCAATATTACGTATATAATTTTTATTTTATTTTTAACTATTTAATTTGTGGCCTGATTGTCATATAAACATAGTTAGATTAACAAAATGTTATTTATGTTAGTATATAACCACTAAAAATGACTTTTTTGTCTACCGGTTTCGAGACGTAACCCGTCTCTTTGTCAGGACAACCATTACTAGACTGGACTAGCATATAAATATCACTACACACCACAACCATAGTGTTATTTATACACCAACACCTTCACAAAATGCTCTTCACTTGCGTGTTACTCTAACTAAAAGCCAAAATGCACTAAGTTTCTTATCAAAAAGATTTAAGAATTTGAGTAGTGGAGAGAGGGAGAGAGGGATAGGGGGTGTTCACAAATCTTTGAATTTAGCTGATTATTTTAAATCAAACAGAGGACCGTACGAGAAATTTATTTAAGATAAATTATAGATGTCCATTGAGACGAAATTATATTATTTTTTATAGGAAAGTAGGTATGGAAGTCTTTGGGTGTTCACAGGGCTTACGACCTATCGCACAGCTGAATTAAGTGATCATTTTACGCAATGTAACTTTCACCATTTCCCTTTATGATAGATTACCGCATCTATAAAATTTTTGGAAGTTGTATACATTTAAGATTTACAACTCGTTTCAAATATGTGTTGTAATTAGCATTAGCGCCACCGGTTTCTAAAGTTTTTACATTCTCTCAATTATCATGTGTCATGACAATCATGTCAGTCATGACAGTCATGACATATCATGACAATCAATTAGATGTCACTAATGAGGTATCTATATTATTGGAGTTTTTATAGCAATATCCTTTATATGTGTAATGAAGTTCCGCTGAATTATTAATATTATAGAAAATATAATTTCATCCCTATGAGATATATATAATATATCTTTATTAATGATGTCCCCTGCGATAAAAATCCAGTACTGTGTTCATTGAAAATTTTGGACAAAATCAAAATGTTCTGAAATTTATTTTATTATTAATTATAGGAATGTTGTTTCTACGGCTTTACGAATATAAAAATATTAATAATATTATGGTCAGTTTAATTTAATATTGTAACGAGGCTAAAAAAAATCACGCACTCGTGTCAAGTGACAGTTGTTTAAAATGATCACAATACTACCGAAGATTCCAGAACGGCCTAGCATAATCTACGACTTCCGAGAAACATCTACAAAAGTCTGGAAACCGCGAGGAAGTTCTCGTAAATACTGGAAACGCCTGGAAGGCTCGATATTAGCCAATATAAACAGGACCGTGCGCGGGAGTAAGAGTGAGTTATTATTGTTGACAGCGGCATGGAAGCAAAGCGAACATAGCCGCGAGTTACGGAGGCCAGGCTCGTCAGGCTGGCCAAGCGAGCGTAATTCGACAGCGATATTCTGGAAAGTACTTACGTAGCGAAATAAACCGAAGCGAAATTAATAAGTGCGGAAATTGGATGGATTAGTCTAGTGAATTGTGAATAAAGTGTTAAAGCGATTATTAAGTATCTATTTACGAGTGATAAATTTGCGAAATAGTTTAATTTAAGGAAAAGCGTTACATTTAATGGTGTTAAGTGACTCTGTACGATCGATTAATTGATTAATCAGTAATTAATAAATCCTGTATTAAATTCCAGCATTTTCATTAATTCCTCCTGCAGCCAAGACACGTGACAAAAATAAAGAGTGCTGATCTGATTTTATCATAATAACCGTAAATCAAGCATCTAAACTGAGATATTTTAATATCTGATTTGAACATAAAAATTCTATCTACGTGATTAACTATCTCTGAACTGGAAACTGCTACATCGTCGGCTGTCGAAACCTTCTAACATAAATAATTTTCATTTTCCATTTGGAACAATTCGACATAAAACTTTATTCTTACGAAAACATACTAAGATTTGAATTATGGCATCCGTTTGATATCGAAAAACAACTTAAAAACTTTTTATATCCAGAAAAGAGTGTCTGAAAATAAATCAGTGCCGTAGAGCAGCAATGGAATAACAAATATATCAGAGAGCCTTTTAAACTTATCGACAAATAAGGTTATGTGCTCGTAGATTAAAAAGTATATTTAATATTTAAATATTTTAAATATTTAAAGCATTAACTTTGTGGTCAGACATTTTAATCATCCCCTTCCTGACGAAGAAACGGGTACATCTCGAAACCAGTAGACTAAAAATCTCCTTAAGTGGTTATATCCTAACAAAACTAGAATTTCTTAAAAGAATAATTTGTAGTTGAAGAAGAAGATGTTCTTCGACTTATTTTTAACCGTGATTTGAAAAAAACTTCAAGAATCGAATGTTATTTAAGAAGTTCTCTGCTAAATGATAAGTGTTGTCACGAGATTCTAATACAGCTGGAATGGAACTACATACAATCGAAGTCTTCCAAACAATCTAGCAGAATTAAAAAGACACAGAATTCAATCAAAGATACCAGAACATTTGCGAAAAAACGTTTTCTATAAAAGTCAGCGACGCCATAACTGCGATTCAGTTTATTGTGACAGTTCTGCGATCCCACAGAAATCGGGCGATCAGTTTTTTTTTAATAGAGATACGAATATGTGTATACGCAGAATATGTGTCACATAAATTTTCTTACTATTTTTATATTTAGATTAACGCTTGTGCTATGAAAATAGGACTAACTTGCTGGCCTAGAGAGAGGTTCGAACCCGCGACCTTTGGATCACGAGGCGAGAGTCACCGACAAGAAACTCTACTAGTGGGCGTATTGACCAGCTACAAATTAGGAAAGTACCTACTGGCATGCGAGAAGTGTTCGATAGCAATCAGAGCAATACAATCGACTACAATTAGAATTTCCAAACACAGGTGAGATATTCTTGATAGTGATTGTGCGAATTATAAAATAGTGATGACAATTAAATTCGAGTGGCTTTTGTGTTAAATAAAAACTTTGTTAATTTTGTGTAGTTCATTTATCTCCAATCGTCGCGATCCTGTGACAGTTTAGGTTTTAAAGTAAATATGTTGATTTTATATATCAATAAATTATTTCCTTAGATTCTGTTCGTCTCAGCCCCGGGATAAGAGACTGATCAATGTCTACATGACTCTCAAATCTCTTCCCGGATCCTAGCTGGGATTCACCAAATCGGTAAATCGGAAATAAAATACACTAGATTTTATACTCCACCTTTGCGACGATGATTTTAATCTGATTGTTTTGTCGTTCGAAATAAAGATTAAAACACGAAATTAAATTTATAAGTAAAGCGAAAAAAAGGAATAAAAATATTAAAAAACAAGGCACAAAGCTAAGTACATATTACTGCTTTGAAAAATATTACGAAAAATAACTAAAAAATGCTGCCCCTTTTCTCAAAATCTTCTCTTTTAATCACTTCTTGATATTTATTTTTGCAAAACAAAATATTAAATTACTAATTTCATGGGTGTTCCAAATATTTCTCCATTCAAATTTTTCAATATTTAAATTATAAATTGTCGAGTTCTTACTCGCATAAAATGATTAAGAAAACACACAAATTTGTTCACTAAGTAGGTACATAATATAAAAACAGTTCCAATTTCGAAGACATTTTCATTATGCTGCATTGCCAAATTATTTGATAAATATTTTGGAGGAAACAGATTCATTAAAAGTACAACATAATAACAATAAAAGTACATCATATTACAATATAATAATATGTTATAACGTAAAAAGCTCTAGGGGAGTGTAATGAGGACTGTGATTTTCGAGAATTTGACCACCCTCTTGACTTTAATCCTCCCTTTTTTCCCCCTTTCTCTATTAATCTACCTGACTGAAGAAGAGAAAGAAGTGTTTGTTACTCCCTTTATATTATATTAACACGTGGCGTCTGCTTGCTTGACGGAAAAACTTTGGATCGATTTTTAACCCTTTTCCCGTGATCCAACCGAGCTGAAACTTTGCAAGCAAACTCGTGGCGACGATCAAGAAGATATATCAAATTTTCGTTAAAAAAAATTAATACATTTTTGGATTTTTCAAATTTTTAATTGTTTTTCCATACAACTTACTAAGTTGTATTAAAATATTTCAACGTGTCTGCTAGACACGGAACCTGACTTTAGTATAATTTTGGATTTATGGAAATTTTTTATTATTCCCTTTCGTAGCGTCGCTCGACCGAAGCCCAACGCGTAGGTTAAGCGCCAAACCAGTTTCCACTAGTAAATGAGAAAGGGAGTATAGTAAAAACTTTATTTTTATTGGTTACTTTTTTTTCTTTTTTCACTTGACCGATCCGACGAGTGAGAAATTCTCCTCTACAATATTTTTCTCGTGTGTTCACGCGACCATTCAGGCGCTATAAATGCTTACCACGAAGGTAAGAATTTATGCGAAGGCATAAATTTTATGCACTGAAATTTTCCAGACAGAATCTTCGCTTCTTGCAGGCCAAGCCGCTGACGAATCGATTCGGTAAATTCGAACTGTAAATCGTGGTACTTATTACTGCGCTAGAACGTGGCAATACTCATTCTGCAATCCTACCTGAACTTATCGCAGCCCGAGCTTATTGTAATTCACACTTTTGCATTTTCTCTGCAAGCAATTTTTATTCGTGGCTTGGTTTGTAGTATTTAATCAGATAAATAAAAACATTAAAGGAAACACATTATTTTTGTGAAGTTGCAATTTCAGAACAAAGTTCTGTGAATTATTAAACAATTTTTATTATTCAATTAGAAAAGACATACAGAAAAAATCAAATTAACGAAAAAATATTTTAACTGTCACCGGGACTCGAACGACGGACTTCCAATTCTATCCGGGAATGGCGCGTTATTTCGCCATGACAGTCTGGTAAGTTAACGAAAAATTTTCGACCTTATATTTAGTCTCTTTTTAATTGATCAACATTTTTATTCCATTTTTAAAGCAATCCACTTTTTATAATGCAATACTCATGAATATCTTCGCGTATCTACCGCTAGAGGACGCCAGAAATTTAAATTGCATTTTAATTTTTGGAAACATTTGATACAACACATATATATTAAAGGAAACACATTATTTCCGGATAGAATTGGAGATCCGTGGTACGACACTTAAAATATTTGACAGTTAAAATATTTTTTCGTTAATTTGATATTTTCTGTATCTCTTTTCTAATTGATTAATAAAAATTGTTTAGATAAATAAAAGATTTAATTAGATAATTAAATAAATAAAAGAAATTATTTTTATATATGTTTATTCTGAGAACACAGTTACTGGATTTTGTTGCCATAGGCCATCCTACAAAAAGACTTCCATACATGTTTATCAAATAAATGGTTTCGTGTCTGTGATACTTTTATAATTTATCTTAATTTTTCAATATAGACCTGCAAAATCTATGTTACTTGTTTACAAGAAAAGACCACAGATGTCTCTAGTATATTCCCTTCAAATAAACGAAAGGTTTTTAGTTTAGGAACATACATAAAACTTTCAAAAATTTGATAATTTGTTGATTTTCTTACGATGGAATTGGTAAACATTGCATTGTGTATAGAGGACCACTTAAACCAACTCATACAGGTCGTAAGCCAAACATGTTTCTCATGTAAATAGTGTCGTCTGTATGAGACTTCTTTAATTAATTAACCTTAATCAAAAAGAGATTATTAATCGAGACATTCACATCGACTTCAAAAATGTATATCAATTCAATAATACAATGTCTAGGGAGATAATAAATATAATTGATAACACATTAATGTAGTTAAAATATTAGTTTGTGCTACAAAAAAATATTACATGCTGAATATACTGAACTGCCGTGAAAACCTGAAAATATTTTTATATTATCTCTATTTGAGTTTAATTATAATTTTATATTTTACTACCCGAGTTTCAAGAGCATCATAATCTCTCATTGAGAGGCGAAGTATTAAACTATCAATATTAAGTATTTTTCTCTCGAAACTCGATTAGTAAAATATAAAATTATATAATAATTAAACTCAAAGAGATTACAAAGTGTATGTCTTCTATTCAACTTAATTATCATTCTAAAAGAAAACTTGAAAAGTATATTTTGTATGAAATATCGGAGAGCGCCTGGATAGGTGATAAACAGAATATGAACTTAATTAAACAAGCAATTTCAGGACAATAATATTACTGTGCTGGGAATCCCCGCATCATCCCTGGCCAATTTCGCTTTCCAGAGTAACAAAATTAACTCCCCAGTTAAGCTTAGCGTAATATTACGGATGCGCTGGCGCAGCTAATGAGGATAAAAATTTATCTGTCGATTATAGCTTCCGGGACCCGTAGCACGTACGAGGGGGGGCGCAGGGGGGATGCGTGGGGTGGGGATGAGGAGTGCAGGGTGAGAGGGGGGAATGCATCTATTCATCCATACCTGGAAAACACGTCCATGTATGCAACCGCTGAATGCAGCACAGAGAGTCAGGTGTTTTAGAATATGTAACTATTTACAATATTTAACTTCTGTTAAAATATTTTCGTTACTTTAGCATAAGGGAATATTTCTATTAATTTAAAATTTCTTTGAAGATTCGGAATATTTTGAGAATGCTCAAATATTTCAAGAATACAATACTGGATTTTATCCCCAGGGGAACATCATTAATCAAGATATATTATAGATGTCTCGTAGAGACGAAGCTATATTTTTACGTAGGAAAGTAGGTATGGAAGTCTTTTTGGGTGTTCATAGGCATACAACCCATCGTATAGCTGGCTTATGTGATCACTTTTCACAATGTAACTTCACCATTTCCATCCATGATAGACTACCACATCTATCAAATTTATTTTAAAACCTACACAACTTGTTTCGTATCTTAGTTGTATTTTTTATTACCGCTACCTACAGGTGAAAGCTTTTTCATTCCCATACTCTAATTCTATTTGTATCAATACAAATTATATTCGTCAAAAAACATCAGCGTTCAACGTTAAACGTCTCTAACCTCCAGACGCAAATGCCTAGATATTAAATTTCTTCACAATATATTAAATAATAATGTGGATTGTCATGTATTTATTTTGATGTACCAACCGTACCATCGTTCACGATATACAACTCTTTTCCGACCCAAAAAATATAAAACTCAGGCCGCAAAAAACTCGGTTATCAGTATAATCATAAACTTATTATTGCAAAAATGCATAATGCAATAATGCATTATTGCAATATAATCACAAACTTATTATTGCAATAATGCAGTAATGCAATAATACAATATGCAATAATGCAATACGAGAATTCCCTTGGCATAGACTTATTCGCAGACACAAAGTATAAATTCTTTAGCAAAAACTTAAAATAATGAATTTATTGACTTAAAACCAACGTAAAACGCATACACGTACATACATACACGCACACACACACACATATACACACACACATATGTACACACACACACATGTATACTCACTCACACACACACACACACACACCATAATCTTTACACACTAAACACATCATCTTTAAATAAGTAATTTTATAGACATTATTGTAAGCGATGAATAGATTGAGCAGATATTATTCAAATGTTTTAATCATTTTCTTTGTAAAACATCTTCGTGGATTTTAAACTTTAATTCGAATAAATAAAATAAAAATAAACTACAATGTGTACTTATTGCTGGCCAAACTATCAAATGTTAGGTATACACCGCGCCTACCCTAGCAGACGGTGGAATTAGTGTAATTAAAGGGGTTTAAACGTCACTGTGGATGAGCGCCCACCTGCAGTAGTCTCGACACGTGTACCTGGCTTACTTGAGGTTGAGTGCGCCAGCCTGCAAGCACCCATTACCTCCCTTTGCTCCGAGTGTGCATTTACAGGGTGGGTACAATTTATTACAGGGGGTGTTTAAAATATGTGAGTTTTTAAATACCGTAACGATTGAAAACCTAACACACATATATTTTACAGGACATTGAACATGCCGGTGACGTCTGTCGGTTTGTGATCTTTTGTGAGTGACGTCAGAGTTTTAAAATCCATTTATGATATGGTAAAGATTGAAAGTGTTAGGAAAGAGTCAAAAGGTTATCTTAGCATAGTGGATAGAATGGAAAAAGGATCGCTTAGATAGTTTAGATATTAACGCTTAGATCGATTAGGTGGTGGGGCATCTGAGTATGAGCGAAAGAATGAGGAAGGAATGGTGAGAAAAATATACGAAGTTTTCGGTACCAGAAAGAGAGGACGACCGCGGAAGACGTGGCATGACCAGATTAATCCTATTCTGGAGCATATTCCTGTTAGGAGGCTCAACAATCGTCGAGCTTCTATTCGAAGATGTATGAATGTAGATGAAGCGAGAGTTGTGTATCAGGACAAAAAGGTGTGACGCTCTATCCTCAATGCCTACCTCCACGGGAATCGGCGTGATGGTAAGTAAGTTTGAGTTTTGAGGTAGATATTGCTAATATCTGCCCCGAGCTTTTGGTTGTATTTAGTTTTCCTGGTCGGGCTTTGGTCTCTTGCTTCTGTTAAGCCTAATATTTTTTAGGTTGTCCATAGTAGACCAATAATGGCGTTTCTCCTATTTATTTTATTGGTCATTATCTACCGTAGGTATATATATTTACGATGAATTAAGAATACAGAACTGGTTTATAGATACTTCCAATGATTTCTTAGTTACTATAAAACATGCAGAGTGCTGGAAAATCCTCGCTTATGTTTAATTCTTTCAGTTTCTACAGTATCGTGACAATATATTAATAAAATTTTATTTGTTATGCTTTTGTAACACCTATCGATCAGGATATTTGTTAAAAAAAATATTAAATAAATTTAAAAATCACCTTCTATTAAATATCAATATAAAATATTATATTATATATTAAATATAAATAAATTATGCAAGAATTTAACTAAGCCAAGAGGAAGAAAAATGAATCTGTAGTATACATTAAGGATGTTACGGAGGTCGCTTTATCGGAACTGAATTTGGAATTGGAGTTTTTTGATTTGATTTCTCGGAACCGGAACCGGAATCGAAATCGGAATCGAAGGCGGAGGCAGAAGAGAAATATGTTAAGGGCAGGTCTTATAAAGTAAAATTACAAACATTATTATTTCATTTATATTGGCTTAAAAAACGATACACCTACCTTGGTATTGAAAATAAAAATAATCGAATTTTCTTAAATCTTTAACAGCAGATACTAGTAATAAATTAGATCAAATGAACTGACTCCAAAAGAAGCTAATTGTATTTAATGAACAAAAGCTTCGCAGCTTTATCTCCGTCCGCTATTCGTCGACCTCCGATTATAACTTCCGATTTCAGTTTATCGGAACCGAAATCGGAACTGGAGGTGCAAAAACAATCGGAAATTCCGACCTTTCGGAATCGCAGTCGAAGCTCCGTGACATCCCTAGTACACATGTTGACAAAAATTCAATTTTCGAAACGTGTTCAATATCGACAACACTTTTAAATTCAGTTATACAAAAGCGCCGGCATTTTTAACGGCCTGTATTTCCATTCGGCGTCGCTTCGGAAACGCCGCTCCGACGACTGCATCACTAAGTATTCTGAATGCATTTTAAATAGACCATCTCATACACGATGCTGATCGTACACTCATTCTTTAATCATTGATTTTTATGGATAATTTTTTCACGATTATATTTTTACCAACTGTTCTTACCCGGCGTTGCACGGGTTAAGGATTAAGTTTAAAATAAATTTGTGAGGGTAAACAAAGTTTCGATTCGAACGGTATAGATTTGCATCGAAAATATATCAATATGAGGGTAAAGGGTAAAAGAATAGGGGGAAAATGTCACCAGTGTTAACCACCAGGTACTAAAGAATAAGTTTCCAAAATTTGAGTCCGAACGGTCGAACGGTTCAGATTTGCATGGAAAATATATAAGGGGGAAAGGAATGGGTAAAATAATTCGGGGGAAATGTCGCATATATTATCCGCCGGGTCCTAAAGAATAAGTTTCCAAATTTTGTGTCCGATCGGTCAAACCGTACAGATTTGCATCGAAAATATATCAGGGGAGGGAAAGGGTTAAAAGAATAGGGGGGAAATGTCACATATGTTACCCGCCGAGTCCTTAAGAATAAGCTTCCAAATTTTGAGTCCGATCGGTCAAATGGTATAGATTTCCATCGAAAATATATCAGCGGAGGGGAAGGGTTGAAAGAATAGGGGGAAAATGTCGAATATATTACCCGCCGAGTCCTTAAGAATAAGTTTCCAAATTTTGAGTCCGATCGGTCAAACGGTACAGATTTGCAACGAAAATATGTCAGGGGGAGGGGAAGGGGTATGAGAATAGGGGGGAAATGAAATCTATGTTACTCGCCGGCTCCTAAACCATAATTATGCAAAATTTGAATCGAATCGGACAAACGGTGTGGATTTGTATAGAGAACAAACAGACAGACAGACAGACATTGAGTTTTATAGGTATAGATTTTTGCTGAGAATCTATCTGAAAATATTATATCTAAACTATAACCGTCATAATTGACTAACTTACGAACTCTCCGACAGGTGGTGTGCCAATTTTTTTTATCGTAACACAATTTTTTCGCCTCATTAACATATCCATACTCTTACATCTCCTCGTGAAAACTCTTCAATCGTTAAGTCTCCTAACAAGATCACCTTGCATTATCTAGTTTACATGTCATTTCTTCCGAGGGCGTCCTTTCTTCGAGTACCATACATATTTATTCCCATTCTTTATCTGAGCCATCTCCCTGAACCATTTACCACCTCAGTTATATGAACAAATCACCTAAGGGATCTTTTTAAATCCTACATTTATATTTCTCTTTTACATATTTATTCATATTGTATTTAACTACATCTTAAAAAGATATGCCACATATTAATTACTGTGCGTCCATTTCTACGAAAAACAGTGGTGTTAATATCGGTCTACGTTACAACTATTCAAAATAGTTCATACAAAATTTGTTAGTATTCTAACTTTTTTTAGTTTGCGACTACTCTTACACTTCTACATGTATATATTACGCTTATTTTATATGATTATATTTTATATATCTATGCGCAAGATGGGCATCTAAGGAGACATTAATTAGCCAACCCTGTTTGATACCTTTTGTAATATCAAAGTACGGTGCGATCGATCAATTTATTCTCACACATTGAATATTTCATTCATCCACCTTGTAACCTGAAAACTCCTATCACTTTAATAAGTAATCCTTTTGCATATTTACAAAGGCACAAAAAAAATTTAATTGCGCTAAAAATATTCCCTTCATCAAAACATAACAAAGCAAACCACTAAACAAATATACTAGTATAATGGTTATCAGTAAATATTTATAATGACTGCAAAATTTTTTAAA
Source organism: Agrypnia vestita (assembly GCA_016648135.1). Lineage (NCBI taxonomy): Eukaryota > Metazoa > Arthropoda > Insecta > Trichoptera > Phryganeidae > Agrypnia > Agrypnia vestita. The sequence goes on along the minus strand of JADDOH010002525.1, from coordinate 5,849 downwards.
TAATTAAATCAAAAACTACGAAATTACACTGCAATCTTTGGCGTGAAAACAAATATTGGAAAAAATTGCAACAATAAATTATGATAAATATTGAAATAATACAAAATAATATATGGAATATTTTTTCTTAAATTTAAACATATTTCATAGATTTATTATTTTGCTGGACAACCTCATAAATAATCTTGAAATACTCCATGCCAACGTTCGCAATATATATTACCAATCTTCATACTTTCCAATTTTGCTTTCGCGACTTGATAAATGTTTGAAGATATTGAATCGAATATTTTATTAGAGAAAAAGTGAAAAGAAAAAATATAATGATACTGCAAGAAATCACCATTAATATGTACGAGTATCTATATTTTGATTTTATACAATACTAGTAATCCGTACCCGGCGTTGCCCAAGTTTATAATTAGTTATATTTTAAAATGAGTGGTGTGATAAGAGGTTGCATTTTTTTTACGCATGATTCAGATAGTGTGTAGAGACTAATCCAATACTAACTAAATAAGAAGAAAACCGGGCTGCCACGGAGCAGGAGAATCGAAGAGAAAGTCGCGCAAGTTAACGAGTATATATGAGAAGATCCGAACTTGTCATTTCGCAAGCGGCCTGCTGCTATGGCGATACCGATATCAATTGTGCGTCGAATTTTGAAACTGCAATTGAAACTGTACCCATTTAAAATCCAAAAGATTAAAAAATCTATTGGATTTTACGAAAATGATCCAATAAGAGACATCATTCGAGCGGTTCACCTTTTGAAAAAAAAATTGTAGGTACTTATCAAGCCTCTTTCTCATTTGAACGGGCATGTTAATATGCAGAATGGGATTATTCTGGAGCAGGGAAACCCTACACTCAAACATCAAAGGCCTGTCCATTCTCCAAAGGTGACAGTTTGGGTGCCTTTGTCATCAAAGGGCATTAACGTCCTTATATCTTGGGTTTCTACCTACATTTTGACAATATTATTCTTTAGACATTTTACTAATTGTTTTTTTTGTATTTCCTATATGTTCCCGCGGCCGTCACACACAGTCCAGCACCTTCCATTCTATTCGGGTGCACACACACAAACATCGCATCGAGCAACATTATAATATGAAAAAAATGAATTAAACATCAACAAATTTCTTATTAGAGCCATTTTTAAAAATCAATACCTATCTTAGACGCATTTGTAATGGTAGAACAAACTAGTGTGAGGCATTTTTTAAATAAAATAATAGTCAACTATCCAAATTCCGATTGTCCGTCCGTAATTTGCTGGAATGACAACAACAACACTGACAAGTCGCTTACGTGCGGGTAGCCGAGTGTAACACGTCGATCAGTGCACGGCTCAGGCTACTTGCAGGTCTTGAAATTTATATTTATTCAATCATATCCCGTGATCCTTCACGGGTGTACGGCTGGTAAAATGAAAATATCGGCGGTGGTAGCTCAGTGGACATGAACAATGGCTTCTCACGCTGGCTGGACGGGCTCGATTCCGGTGAAGTCACAATTAATCTTCGGTGATTGGGCCTTTTGGCCTGATAAAGCGTGAAAAAAAAAATAGTTTATAAAAATTAAGAAGATTTAAGCACTTAAATAAACTAACCCATAAAAACCAAGTTTTTATTTTACTCCCTTTCTTTGTAAATTAAGTTTACCATCATGTAATTAAATAATTGATTGACTGAAAATGAAACCTGTCTAGACAAATATCTATGTCAGAAATCTCTAAAAATATCTCTTTATTATTTGATTTCTTCCCAAAAAACCGAAGTGTGCTGTCATCTGTGAATCAATTGTCATAAATTTTCGAAATTCATAGTGAAGTACCTATTATACCTACTGACGGAGTAATTCAAATTTTAAATATTCCGTGACGTTATCGGGCCGCTGTTGGCAGTAATCAAACTTTTGTTATGATTCCAATTTGTAAAAACCATTAAAATTTCTAAAAATCCAAAATTATACTATAATTATTAATTTTTTTTAACGAAAATTTGATAGATCTTCTTGATCGTCGCCACGAGTCTACTTGCAAAGTCACCGCGCAGTTTCAGAATCGTGTGGGATCTGCGCGGTCTTATTATAGAATCGCGTGAGCGCCGCACGATTCTATTTTCTAGCGGTTGAGTGGCGGGCACCGCGCGGTATTACTAACCGCGCAGTTACACCTGAACATGCATTTAGTGAACTGGCATTTGCGGTGGCAGGCCCAAAGACTGGAAGAAATGAGAAAGAAAGAGTGGAACTCTCTTCCCGCGTAATATGGAACAGTGCAACAGAAAAGTGTTTAAAAAAAAAACATAAAATGCACTTTTTTGTAAAATCATTTCCATTAAATCATATGTTAGTGTAGGAATTAACAATATGGAAAGTAGTCTTTTTGGGTAATCGTAGGGCTTACAACCTATTGTACATACATATCGATGTCTGTAATATATTTTGATTAATGATGTCCCTTGGGGATAAAATCCAGTATTGTGTTCTTAAAAATTTGAACATACTCAAAATATTCTGAATATATAAAAACTGGTCTAAAAATAATTTAGAAATTGAAATAATTTCCAGGCATATTCTAGTGTAAATGTTAATAATTTGGAAGAATGTCATATTCATATATACTGTACTGATTAATGGGAATGACAAATTTCAACCACTGAAGGCGGTGGAAAAAGACAACTCACATATGCAAGTTGATAGATGTGGTTGTCTGTAATGGGTGGAATTGGTGAACATTATATTGTGCAGAGTGATCACTTAAGCCAGCCATACGATAGGTCGTAAGCCCTATGAAAATCCAAAAAGATTTCCATACGTAATTTCCTATATAAAAATATATAGCTTCGTCTCTATGAGACATCTATAATATATCTTGTATCATGATGAGTCAGCTCGATTGGATCACGGGAAAGGGTTAAAAATCGATCCAAAGTTTTTTCGACGGCAAGCAAGCAAGCAGACGCCACGAGTTAATATAAAGGGATTTACATAAAAAAGTAATGTATTTACGTACACTGTTACACGGTTTCCGGTGAGGCCAGCTTTTATATATTTTCGCGTTTGCTAATCCTTCCTGCCGTCCGGGAATAAACTCCCGCAGCAGTAACTGCATTTAATGACCAGTGTGCAATTTTCATTAGCACACAAATAACGGTTCAAATGATAACAGCCGGGACTTGGTGATCGGTGCGCTACACTTAATCGGTACATTCCGGTTCGTTTATAAAGTTGGTGTTCGTTCCGGTTCGTTTATTATGCGACGCCGATCGCTTTTAGCGTTTCAGTAGATTTAAAAAATACCAAATGAATTTTCTCTATGTTACAATAGCTTTTTTTTGTTAACAAGATAAAATAACAAAGTAACATAAGCTGATATACATTAATGAAACGGAGACAGAAAAATTAATAAACTTAATAAATTAACAAAACATTGCCACGATCACTTAATCAATATAAATCTTAAAACCAAATTGATTAATCAATTAGAAAGATACACAGAAAAATCAAGTCTACGAAAAAATATTTGGCCGCTACCAGGATTCGACCCACGGATCTCCTCCATTCCGGGGCAGGCGCGTTATCCAATTACGCTATAGCGGCCTTTATTTACAGATAAAGTCGATATGTTTCCGTGAATATATTAATTGATTAACATTTATTATCCATTTTTAGAGCCATCCACTTTTTCTGGTACGGTAGGCACAAATTACTTTGTGTTCCTGCCGCTAGAGGACGCCAAAATTAACCGTTAAATTCATTTTTATTTTTTAACACATTTGATACAACATACATATACATATTATATTCAAGAACACATTCTTTTTTTTTTAAGAACATACAAAATTATATTTGATAAAAATAAGAAGAAAATAATAATAAATACATAATTTAATAATTTAAACAACATAAAAATAATAAATTATACAAAGACACAATAATTAAACTAGTTAAATTAAAACATTTGTGACATTTGTCAACACATTAAAAAATATTTAAAATTTCAAGAACTCTCAAATAAAAAATACATAACAAAAAGATAATCAACATTATCTTCATCATATTATATATATACATATATATATATATATATATATATATATCTATATATATATATATATAGATCATATATTAATAAAAAAAGAAGAATTTTTAATGTGTAGATTTTATGAAACTAATTCGTTGATGAAACTTCTTCATCGTGGTGATTTAGGGTTAATGTTTCTTAATTGACATAGAATTTTTCTGTATAGTGTACTATACATTAAATTAATTTAAAAATCCTTATCTGATGTAAAGACCACGTGAAATTCTAGCCGTTTTTACACAAATTAATGTATTAGTAACCAAACCTAACCTAACCCACGGCTAGAATTTTAATTCCGACGTCAACGAGTAACAAAAAAATCATCATCATTATCATCATCATATTATATATATATATATGTTTAAATAGAAGTTTTCGCAAAGAGGTATATGCATTATGAAATGGTTATTTTTCGGGAACTTCGCGGATTTGTAAAAATATATCTTAGTTTTGCGCTATATTTCGGTTATACTTGGATAACCATTTTCAAGCTGGTCTCTCTGACAGTTCAGAAATAAATATTCGATTTCTCTGACTTCGCCGTAGGGATGGTGGTAATGGTGGCGAAAGCGGGGTAAGTACTTTTCGTTTAATGTTTTTATTTTTATTTTCTACATTTGATTCATTTTTATATTTTGTTTTGTTAATCACTGTATGATATGTAGCAGGTAATCTCTTGGCATCGTCTCTTGTGTTCATGGATAAATAGTGTTTATGAATTTCTAGGGCCTCTCTGAGTATACGGTGTGTGTTATTCGATAGTTTTGCAATTGTCCGTGCATTTTCGAAATCTATGCGATGTCCTTCGGTCATAGTGTGCATCACTAGGGTCGAGGTAGTTTTCTTATTTTTTATATCCAGTTCGTGTTCCGAAATACGATGCGATATTCTGCGATTGCTCATGCCATAATATGTTTGTGGGCAATCTTTGCATGGGATAGAATATACGCCCATGTGTTCGTTTGGCGGCCTGTCTACCGGTTTAGATAATATAACCCCAATTTTGCGGTCCGTTCCAAAGACTGTTCTAATATTCTTCTTTCTTAGTACCCGGCTCAACCGTTCGGTAAGATCCCGAAAAATAACCATTTCATAATGCATATATATATATATTATATATATATATATTAATATCTATATATAATATATAATAGATATATATATATATATATATCTATATATATTATTATATCAGAGATAGATATATATATTATAATCTATATATCTAGATAATATATACTATATTATATACTAATATATAAATATAGATATATATATATTCTCTATCTATATCTATTACTGCTATATATCTATATATTAATAATATATCGATATATCTAATATCTCTACTATCTCTCTCTCGCCTCGTCTCTCTCTCTCTCTCTCTCTCCCCTCTCTCCTCTCTCTCTCTCTCTCTCTTCTCTCTTCCCTCTGCTCTGTCTCTCTCCTCTCCTCTTTTCTTCCCCGTTCTTTCCTCCTCCCTTCTCCTCACCCTGCTCCTTCTCTCGCGCCTTGCCTCTCTCTCTCTCTCTCTCTCTCTCTCTCTCTCTCTCTCTCTCTATCTCTCTCTCTCTCTCTCTCTCTCTCTCTCTCTCTCTCTCTCTCTCTCTCTCTCTCTCTCTCTCTCTCTCTCTCTCTCTCTCTCTCGCTCTCTCTCTCTCTCGCTCTCTCTCTCTCTCGCTCTCTCTCTCTCTCGCTCTCTCTCTCTCTCGCTCTCTCTCTCTCTCGCTCTCTCTCTCTCTCTCTCGCTCTCTCT